>JAXQQM020067748.1:0-74120 GCA_034641835.2 Pinus albicaulis
GCAGGATTGTGTAGTCATGGCCTCCCAACAGTTTATGTAGCATAAATTTCTTATGTCTTGATGTATAGGGTTATTTCAGTATTTTTTTGCCTAGCTTGAGTGCCTTCTCCTCAAGATCTTGTACTTCATTTTATACTATCATATATAATAAAATGGCTCAATGATCTGCTCATGTTTTGATGTATTTATTTTTACTGCATTTTCCAGTTTTATGTTCAATATTCTTGATTTTCCTATTTTGGAATATTATAACAGTGGCCATAGTTAGACCTTCATTATTGTATGTAGGCATCGCTTCATTCCATTTAGTGAAATAATCGACGAAAACGATAATATAGCCATGCCCCCCGGTCGAGCGAGGGTTATAGGTCATGAAATCTATGCCCCATTTTGCAAAAGGTCCTATGGTCACAATTGGGTGCAAGGGTGAAGGTGGGGCACGCTCTTTCAATATCGAGAGTAGACAAATCATGGCATTGCATTTCACGATAATGCAAGATTTGGTATCGTATGACCAAAAAACTCAAGGCGAAGGACATTTTGAGTGATATCATAACTAGACATGTGACCACCAAAAGCCTCGTAGTGGCAGTCATTGAGAGCTTTCTCAGCTTCCACGAGACTCAAACATTGATGGAGGACAGAGTCAATACGAGTGCGATAGAGGGTGTCTCCAATGATACGATAACGTTGGGACTGGTAGTGAATTCTTATATGCTCAAAGTGTGATAGCTCTAGCCAAAAATTTTGGGTCTGGACATAGACAATGATGTCTCCATACCATGGATCAAGAGTACTAATGAGAAAGAGAGTCTCATCAGGGATGGACTCATCAAGAGGAGTGGGATCATCCATGGTGGTGTTACACAAGAATTTGTCACCGTCTCTGGCAATCCCTCGTCCCCAAGACATTGGAGGGCTTATTCCAGGACCTCGTGAGTAGTGACATGACCTCAAACCACTTTCATGGCATCCCCCTTGACAAGGACAATCATTCCCCTAAAGACAATTTCCTGTGAAAAGCCCTAAAAATAGCCTTTTTAGCCTTGGCGCGACTAGCCAGTTCAGCCCTCGCACTAATGGGGGAAATCCACCAGAGAGGGCGCGCCAACTGGCGCTCTGTCCTAGTGTATTACCCGCGCCAGGCTTAATAAGGATTGTTTTTTAAAAATAAATGGCGAAAGTTTGATTCCAACCAACTTCTAAACTAGTCTCTAAATTGAGTTGGGAAGTTTGGCTCCGGATCTCCATGTAGGGGAAGTGGTTTTCCACCTATCATGGAAGCTTCCTTGAGGATAGGGCCAATCCCACCATTGTAGGGATCCCAACTCCCCTTCCACCATCTATATAAGCTTGTCATTTTCCCTTTGCAAGCTAGCCTGAATAGAGCTGAATCAATTGTAAGGAGATTATCGTCAGGCAGCCAAAGAGAGAGAGACTTGTCCTTATCCTGACGAGCTTTACCGAGACGTACTCCTCTGTCGACCCGCCGAAGGAAGATCCAGCATCATAGCTCAGGTTGTATCTTTCTTTGTTCTGATTAATAATAAATGACTTCGATTATGGTTCCACTCAGATGTTCATGTTTCATGTTAAAAGTTGTATCTTCTCTGACTGATACATAATTGCATGCATTAGGTTTTACGTTTGTTTGTTTGTTGTTCCTTCTTGCATGTGCAGGTGTTTGATCGCATCGAGCGGGAGAATTGTGATCTGCCAATGCAAGGGACGGAAGAGCCATCTTCTCCACAAACGACGATAGCGTAGGGCTTAAGGTATGCCTCTTATTGCATCTTGGTCTTTTGCAATTAGGAACTTGTGTCTTAGCGTGACTCGGTTGTTGCTAGACCCGATCTGGGCTAGTAGGGATCGCCTCTGTCTGCAGAGGGGATTTACCTCTCCAAAAAACTGGCGACTCCATTGGGGAGACATTGATTGGAGTTTTTCTTGTCTTTTCAGTTGATTTTGGTCTTTGCCTACTTTATCAGCTCTTGTGGTTCGCTCTTTTTCAGTGTCCAACTATTGTTTAGCCTCACCATCCCTGTTCTGCTTCTGGATTTCTCTTTTTCATCTTTTCCATTAGTAAACTCGACTGGCGCATTTTTTTCCCTGACAGTCGCGCCAGCTGGCGCATGTTGCCAATTTATCACCCGCGCCAATCCTGCTCTTGCACTAGTTGCAGCCTGACAGTCGCGCCAATCCTGTAAGGTGCTACAGTTTGCTCCTTTTTGGGCTTTCTGAGCTTGGTCTGTGGTTTTGGAGTCACTTTTTCGACTTCCTGAGTGTTCTAGAGCCTTGTTTGACTGAATGTGACCTTCATCCTCTGGTTTTTTTCCCTCTTATATCGATTTTACATTCTAGCCCTAGGGCATCTAGGTGCTATAGTGTGTCGAGCCTCCCATGGGAGTTTTTGGTCCTCATTTGATCAGTCAATTTTGTTATTGTTTCTTTGCATTCGTTTGGTGGTTGTCCACTGTTTTATTGCATTATTTGAGTGATTGGCTTCTTCTTCATTCAAATTCTGCTTTGTCTCGCTTTGAGCCTAGATTACATGGTTCATTTGAGTTTTTGGAATTTCTCTTAGATTTGAGGGACTTCTTTGTCAATTTGGGATCTGATTGTGTGTTTTACATTGAGTGAACTTTCTTGTCTTTGCTCTTTTTCTACCGCTTCTCAAATTGTTCTTTGCATTGGTTTTCATTTTTTTAGTTCACTTTGCTCTTAAACATTGAAAATACAAAAAATCTCTTTTGCTTTTGATTAGTTAATGTAAATTGAATCTTTTCTGTGTTATTAGTGATTTGTAACTTTGAAAGAAAAGCTTTTAGTTTTCAATAGCGTGCATTAGAGACACTAGTTTTTGTTTTGTGATCATTTTGTTATTGTGTGAAAGCTCTCAACCTTCCCGTAGTTAGCTATTCATCGAACGAAATGATACATTGTGGCATGTAGTGTGCATTTAGGAGATTTTGAGACATAGCATTTGGTAGGGCCTGGAAATTGAAACATAATTGAAGATCAACATTAAAATTTATTCAATTTACCTTAAGGCGACATTGAAACATTAACGAAATATTTAGAGGTCTAGGCTAGTGACGTGTTTCAGCGTCGTTAAACCTAGTAGCTGTCGTTCGCCTCTTGGCTTTAGACAGCACTAGTACGGATTTTTGCTCCCCGTACCATTGCGTATATAAAGGGAGACCCCACTAGGTTGCTATCCTTTATCCACGGGAAGTTGAGTCTGCTGCCTTATACTCGTGATACACCGGACACAGCATTCGGGGAGATTTCCTGCATGTACGTCAAGTCCTTGGTTGATTTATTTTTCATTTTGAAACCAAGGTGTAAATTGCAGTTCACGGATATCTGGTACATCATTTTCCTAGATTACCAAAGTAGTCATTTCAATCTTTTTTGACTCTTTAAATTTGAAAGGATCATCAAGTACTTGTCCTTTCATGCTTGTTTCAAAACTGAAAGAGATAGAGTCACCTTTCATCCATTTCTTGACTCTTAAAACATGAAACGGTGAAGTTTATAAGTGTCAATGTGGTAAAATAAATCACCTGCGATCACACGCCCTGTTAGGATTTTCTTGTCAGTCGTTTGATTGTGTACCTTGATTTATTTTAGCCCATGTGTTGTGTTTTATCTCTTCCTTTTGTCGTTACTGTCATAGTGGCGGAACCCTCAGTTTCGTCTACTGGTAGTCCATACAGACGATTCGTCAGAGGTCTCTCAGTATTCTGCTGAACCTCAGGAGCCTATCGTTTCCGAGTTTCCCGACGAGGGACCGGCTCTATCTGAGATTCCCTTTGGAGGACCAATTGAGTTCAATTAGCCCTTATCCGACGCTTGGTCTGGATTTGGAGTAGGGGAATACTTCCCTCCTCTCATGTCGGGTTCGCCTTTTCTAGCTGCTATTATTCCTCCTAGTCCTCGTCGTCTGCTACAAGATCTAGCGGCAGGTTCAGATATGGGCTCATCCAGCTATTCTCTTAGTGAGGAAATCCCCATGTCCAGTGAATATTACCAATTATTCCCAGAGGAAAACCCCGATTTATCTGTCATGTCTTCGCCCAGTCCTTCACTTCCAGTGGGGTATAGATCCTTAAGTCAGATTATGACCGCTATCGCCTCTATGGGAATATCAACTCCTTCTACGAGGCCGATTATTCCTTCATTGGGGATGTCTCCTAGGACACCCATCACATCATCCCCTCAGGTCACTTCAGTACCTGTCAGGCCCACTGTCTGTGTGGCTGCATCTACACTCGTTGTTACCACTCAGTCCATAAGGACCACGTCGCTTCCCGAAGACGTCTATATAGCATCTGCTATTCCAGAGAGAATTTCTCCTAAAGAGTATCGATTTTCCCTACAACAATCGAACCTCGAGGTTGGTCAATCCTCCCAAGATCCTAATCGTCCGTATTTTTCACATTATGCATAGGATGGTACCCCCGTTTACATTTTCCCAAATCAATAGGATGAGCAAGGAAACCATTTACATTTACCTGCTCCAGAGGCTTATCTCCATGGTCAAGGTTTTTCATCTAACCAGGCTGGGAAACCTTACAACCCACAAGGGCAACCCTTCCAAGGCCAACCTTCGGGCCAACCTGGTTATCTTTATGACCCGCAAGGACAGCCCTTATAAGGCCAACCTTCGGGCCAGTAGGGGTTGTTATACGGTCTGCAAGGACAGTACTAAAACCCTTTAGGTCAACCTATCCAGCCTCACCCTGTGGTCCAACCTGGGCAACCTCAAGTACCCACAAGTCAATCAGGGTACCAACCGGGGCCGTTGTACGGTCTTGGGGGGCAAGTCCAACCTTCTCAACCTATAGTGTAACCTCAACAACCTTAGTATCCTATTGGTCTGAATTTTGCATAGCCAGGATCATCCTACGGTCCTGTTGCAGGTCAAACCAGTTATCAGGAACAACCTGGCCCCCATCTACCACCAGGCCAACTGGCCCATCTGGCACAGCCTAGTGTCCCACATCAGCCAAGTCAACCTGTACAACTTGTGCAACCTATTCACTTGGGTCACCCTGTTCAACCAAGGCAGCCCATTCAGCCAGGCCAACCTGTCCAACCAGGCCAGCCTGCACATCCTTTCAACCCTGCTCAACATATGATTTATTCGATTCCACAACCAAATCAACCGGTGTGCCCTACTTATCAGGCTCAACAGGGCTCCACCTATCAGCATCCTGCTCAACCCCAAGGCGGTTATTATCCTCAAGGTCAATCATGACCAGTTTACAACCTGCCACAAGGTTCCCATTATTATCCTCAATAACCAGGCTATACCTATACTCAGTAGCCAAATCCGCATACTACTCAAATGGGGCCGACATATAATCAGGGTCCATACCTCGGTTATCAACCCCCGTAAAATGGTTACCAGTAATCGTATCGGACTGGTTATACGACCTATACCCCCTATGGTCATAATCCCTCAGGACAGAACTCATGGGGGAAAGGATATGCTCAACCAGGGTGGAGTATAGGTATAGGTCCTTATCAAGGGCCTGATATGCCTTTCAATCCGCAGTTTCCGTTCTTGGCTACCCTGGAGTTACCGAATGTTTCTAAATTAACCAATGATCCGATTCTTCACAATCCGTATTGGCCACCGGTTCCAACCAAGGTACCTGGCGACTGCCCTAAGTTTGAATGTAAAGCTGGAGAAGACCCCCAAGCTCATGTAATGACCTACCATCTGTGTTGTTCGTCCAATTCTTGGGTAGATGATTTAATTCGTCTACGTCTCTTCCAGTGCACTCTTACCGGTGCTGCCGCTAAGTGGTATATAGAATTACCCCATGGCATCTTTCAAGACTTCAACACATTAGCTATGGATTTTCTCACTCACTTCTAGTTACCAGTTTGTTACAAAGCCGGGACGCATCTCCTGACTTCTTTGAAGCAGGATAAAGCCACCCACATATCCGATCATATTCATGAGTGGCGACATCGTCGTAGACTGATCAAGTTTGATATACCTGATCAACTACTAACTTATTGGTTCACCACCTCCTTTGTTAGCAAAATCGCTCAAGACATTGCTATGGGGGCATGTGTGATTGAAGAACAAGCCATCGCACGTGCCCAGTACTTGGATCTAGTGTACTCTTAGTCTGGCACGCTTTATGATATTTTGACTGATTCTCCATGGTCGGGAACCTCTAAAGCACCACCTACCCCAGCGGTGGATGGTGTCATTGGTTTCGTTTCTCAAAATTCTCGAAAATCCTCAAATGGGAAGTAGAAGTCCAATTCTTCTAATAATTCTACTCTTCCCACCCCTCCAAATTATCGAAAAATTGCGGAGGTCAATGCCATTCAGGCTAATCCTACGGAAAAGGCCTCCAAATGAAAGAAGAAGGGCAAAGGAAAATCCAAACCCGACGCCCCAAAACCAGAGTCTTCTAAACCTCGTATTGATGACGGTTCCCAACGTAAACCGAAGTACCCTAGCCTTATCTATGAAGGAGACCATTATACCAAAGATTTTCCTTGATGATCTGAAGTTAGTCAACTTCTGAAAGGCTCCAAAGGAACTTCGGCAGTTCTAAAAGAACCGTTCCCATCTCAGCAGACCCAGATGGTTGAGTAGCCTTCACCATTTGCACCATTTGGGTCCCAATTATTTATGATGAATGGTGCTACACCTATCTCAATTGCTATGCGTTCGAAGGATTATGCCAGATCACACCAGGTTGCTGGGAAGGAAGTCATGGATGGCCCACCTCCCCCGCCTGTCTCTGGTCCTTTGGAAATTGAGAAGCCCAACGCTGAACCTGTTGTAAGGCCATCTTCTAAAGGCATTCTGTGAATATATTCCTACAACCCAAATGCCCGTGCCACTCAGCACTATATTATTGTTGAGGATTTGTCACAGGCACCTTCTTCCATGTCTGCATTGGACGTACTTCAAAGTTTCCCATCGCAACAGAAAGCTCTGTTGTCTGCAATTGGTGGAATCGATCCCTCTGATTCTATTCTTCTCACCTTAGACCTAGAAAATTTTGTCCCCTAACTTCCACATGAAATTTTTCTTGTTATAAAAGTTGGGATCAGCGGCCTTAACATCCACAGGGCTGTTGTGGATGAAGGTGCTTCCACCTGTGTTATGTCATCCGCCTGTTGGAAGGCCATTGGCTCTCCAGATCTTACACCGTCTCCCAATGCCTTAGAGGCATTCAATGGTCGGGAATCAAAACCCCTGGGTGTTCTCGAGAGTTTTCCAATTACGTTACAAGGAAAGACAGTCAACGTAGAAGTAGAAGTGGTTGACGCCAAGCTTAACTACAATCTTCTTCTCGGTCGCAGTTGGACTCACGCCATGCTATGCGTGCCGTCCACCCTCTTTCAGCTTCTTAAGTTCCCTCATGAGGGAAAAATTGTCATTGTGGATCAGTGGTCTTTCTTCACCTCATCCTCTGAGAACAACGTTCCTTACGTGGATCAGATCCCCAATCCCCCTGACAGTGTAGGACCCGGTCTCTTCAAGGACCCCATCATCATGGGTATTTTTCCCCTGCCACCATCGCACACCTTTCAAGTTAATATGGTCTCTAGGGCCGATGACCCTTGGATCATCCCTTTGCCTAAACAGGTGACTTCTTTCGGAGAATCAATGCCGTTAACTCCAATTGAGATTAATTATTGTGAAATCGTCACTGCATCTGATCCTCCTCCCGAACATGCTCCTTCGAGCATGGCTCTGGATATATATTCTCAATTCCCTTAGCTCGACAATGCAGATTCGCATGACCCTTTAAGAGAAGTTTTCCCTTCCGATGAAGCCATTGTTGAAACCATGTCTCTTGAAGATCTACCGTGGAGCGATGGACATCATCGTTCCTCGTTCATGCCTGGCCTGGGGGCAATGTCTGATTGTCTAGAGCGCTTCGCATCTCAGGTTCCCACTCCACCTCTTCAAACACCGATGTTGACTCATAAGTTTATTTCAGAGAAAAACATGAGCAATATCACTCAAACTATGCCAATTGACATCTCTGTCAAACTGGGGGTAGTCGAGAATATTCATGTGGGAGTGACTTGTTCTCCTGAAGAGATACAAGTTTATACGAACATTTTTCACGAATTCAAAGATGTTTTCGCGTGGTCCTATGAAGAGATGCCTGGTATTGATCCCAGCATAGTCGTGCATGATATTCCTACCTATCTGGGTGCGAAACCAGTGCGTCAACACCTACGCCCAGTGCATCCCTAGAAATCCATAGCTATTAAGGCAGAAGTTGAAAAACTTCTTAACGCGGGCTTTATCTATCCTATTCCCCTCACAGAATGGGTTTCAAATATTTTCCCTGTAGATAAGAAGAAGGGAACTATACGTGTCTGTGTTTATTACCGAGACATCAATCGGGCTTGTCCTAAGGACAATTACCCCACTCCCTTTATAGATCAAATTATTGATGAATGCGCGGGGAGTGAGATTTATTCCCTTATGGACGTCTTCTTTGGGTATAATCAAATCAATATTTTACTCGCTGATCAACACAAGACTGCCTTTATCTGTCCATGGGGAACCTTCGCTTATAGAAAGCTCCCGTTTGGTCTAAAAAACGTTGGGGCCACCTTCTAGCATGCTATGTCTTATGCTTTCCACGACATACACCATATCATTCAGCCATATTTGGATAATTTTTCGGTCCATTCAGCTCAGCGTGAGGACCACCCCAAGCACCTCTACCAGATTTTCCTCCGCTGCAGGTGCTACAATATTAGGCTCAATCCTCATAAGTGCATCTTCTGCGTGGATTCTGGCCGTCTTTTGGGATTCATCATCTCTAAAGACAGAATTTTCTTTGACCCCCTCCAGGTAGAGGCCATTGTCAACCTCCCATCCCCTTCCTTGTTACATCAGCTGCAGAGTCTGCGGGGGAAAGCTAATTTCCTACGATGCTTCATTTCGAATTATGCAGAAGTGGCCAAGGGCTTTATTCTTCTTTTGAAATAGGACATTTCATTCCATTGGGATGATATTACCTAGAAATATTTTGATAAGCTTAAAACGTTTCTCGTCAATGCTCCGCTAATACGTCCTCCCGACTATCATCACGATTTCACCCTTTATTTGGCCGCTGCATTTAGCACGATAGCTATGGTTTTAGAACATGATGACGATGATGGAAATGAACACGTCATTTATTATCTATCTCAGATTCTTCTTGACACGGAAACATGCTATGCTCATGTCGATAAGTTGGCTCTCGCTGTAGTTCAGGCCGTCTAGGGATTCTGCCACTACATCTTGTTGCGTACCGTAACAGTGGTTTCAGACTACAACCCCATGACGTATATCTTGTCTCAAAAATTGCTGGGGGGAAAGTAATCCAAGTGGATTGTAATCCTTCAGGAGTTTGATTTAGAGTTCACCATTGCTAAGTCGACGAAATCATTGGTTTTCACTGATCTCATTTGCTCTCTCCCAGCAGACTCCGTTCCATCGAAATCCAAGGATCATATCCCGGCTGAAACGCTCTTTCTTATCAGAACTCATGACCCATGGTATAGTGACATTATCGTGTATCTTCAAACATCCACATTCCGGTCTGAATTGAAGAAGGATGCCCGACGTCATATTCAGCATCAATCTCAACCATACCGCATTGTAGGAGATACCCTATACTGTGTCGGAGTCAATTTCATGCTCCGCCGGTGCTTGACCCTGGAAGAGGCTAAAAGAGTCTTGAATGACTATCACAATGGCACCTGTGGTGGTCACATGTCTGGATATGCCACTGCCCAAAAAATTCTACATGCGGGTTACTTCTGGCTGTCTATATTCAAAGACTGTATCATTACATTCCGGAAATGTCATGTGTGCCAGGTATTTTAGCGCAAGATGCGTGCAACACCTCTACCCTTGCATCCTGTCATTACTGTCAGCCCTTTTTCTAAATGGGGTGTATATTTTATGACATGTAACCCTCACTCGGATGGGGGGCATGCTTATATAATCATCGCCGTAGACTACTTTACTAAGTGGGCCGAAGCGATGCCTACATTAGCTACCGACGGTAAGATAGCTGCCCAATTTCTTTTCAACCATGTTATCACGCATTTCAAAGTCCCTCAGGCCATTGTTACCCATCATGGCACCCATTTTAGGGATTACATGATGGTTGAGCTGACATCAAAGTTGGGCTTATGCCATGATAGCTCAACGCCATACTACCCCCAGGCGAATGGCCAGGTTGAGGCTGTGAACAAGGTTTTGGTCACAATGCTTCAATGAACAAGTGGTATCCACAAATCCAACTAGCATCTCCAATTGTTCTCAACTCTCTGGGCTTATCGAACATCTGTAAAGAGCGCAACCGGATTCACACCTTTTCAATTGGTGTATGGTTTGGAAGCGACTCTCCCGTTTGAGTGCGAAATTCCTTCTCTGAAGTTGGGTGTGGAGCTATTGCCTGACACTTCTCCGGAGGAAGAACGTTTATTGTATTTGGAATGACTGGATGAAACCTGCCGCTTATCTGCCTTGGTCATTGAGGCACAAAAAAAGTGGGTCAAAGCCCACTTCGATCAATCGGTTTCTCCTCGTTCCTTCATTTAAGGAGACCTCGTCCTCCTATATGACCAAGCACATGATAAACTTGGAGCAGGAAAATTCCAGCCCATGTGGCATGGGCCCTATATAGTTAAATGAGTATTAAAAATGGGGCCTATGAGCTTATCGACTACGAAGGAGTTCCCCTGGCGCAGCCTAGGAATGGGCTGTACCTCAAAAAGTACTACGCTTGAGTTATTCTCGTGTGGTGTGTGTGTACATAAGTGAGTGTTTTCATTTTTGTGCATGTGTGGTGTGGTGTGCTTTGTAAGCGTCTTTCTGCTGATTGGGTCTTCCTGATTGTGCAAATGTCTATTACACCTTTTGTCAGTTTCGCAGATGGTGCCTCCCGCAGTACCAGGAATCTGTCCTCGGCAGCCTGGGTAATCTACAATCTTGCTAGTGAGTTGGTTAATTTACAAGGTGTTTATCTAGGTCCTACCACAAATAATTTCGTGGAGTATAGTGCCGTTTTAGAATTATTAAACGAGGCTGTTAACCTCGGTATTCATGCATTAATTGTGTATCTGGACTCACAGCTTGTAGTATTACAACTTAACGGTCATTATTCAGTTAGAAACCAATCCATTTTACGTCTGTATCTATGTATTCGTTTACTGGAAAGAAATTTTGATTACGTTACATATCAACATATACCCAGACACATGAATGCGTTAACAGATGTAGTAGCTAATTTGGTTTTAGATAGACATTTGCGCAACAAAAAACATCATCACATGTAAAAAGATCCATCCAATATATATATATATATATATATATATATATATATATATATATATATATATATATATATCGATAGTTTGCAGTTTTTGTACATCACATAAAGTCAAAAAATATACATGTCTATCTGATAATAGCCGGAGACAACGTGTCTCTCAAAAATATTCATATGAAAACCCTAAATGGCTAATCAGCATGGTGCTCATGGTAACATGTCACTGCGCGCACCAATCGCCTCAGCAGTCGGTGGAGGTGACTAAGCACCCCCACAGTGTGTCGCTGGTAAGCCAATGGGATGTCTGCTAGCCGGGCATAGTTCAGGATTCCCCAGGCGATATCCTCCAGGTTCTGGATCAGCTTGCTCCCTTCGCCGCCCTCATCTTGAGGGTCATATGCGAGAGGGGTCCTCCGTGCAATGGGTGACATGCCCGCGGGCCTCTCTGGGCCAATATATGCATACACGTAGAACTGTTGTTAGAATAGGCATGTATCACAAAAAAAATCATAAATGCATAAAAAATAAAAAACAATCATACCCAGCTCCTCGTCCCAGTCCTCCCCCTTCTCAAGTGGAAGATCTAGATCTCCCATGAAATCGATACCTACGTAGGGCCAATCCTCAACTACAATCAACTGACGTCGTAACCATACAAAAAACTCAGGCCTCCAGGACATCTGTTGGCCCCCTCTTGACTTGGGCATAAGTGCTTCCCATCAAGCCATCCTCGGCTCTCTTAGTGATGGCTCGGTGACTATCACCCCTTGGCCCTGGAAAATTGGTAATCGTTCCAGAATGAACGACACCAAAATGGAACCATACCCAAACTGTTTCAGTTTGGCCTTATTGCACTTTGTTAGCTGTTGTTTGATGTTTGTTGTCACGACAGTGGCCCAATCGAAAAGTGTAGGATTCATGCATTCCGAAGCTATTAGGTGTTGTGCTTTGGTTGCCTCATGCGGGGCTTGTGATCCTGCAGCCCGCGTAATGGTGTGAAGCACTACTCAGAGTGCTAGATCACAGACAGTTTGGATGTCTACTTTCCCACTACCCGATCCTGTTTGTGCCCCTGGAAACACTCTCGCCATTACCATATCCATTTTCTCCCCAGAAGGTCTACTGCCTGTCATGATTGGCACTAGGCCTCTGCGTGACAATCCGATTATAAAATAAACATTAGAGACTTCAAGTGCCAGTACTTGGTATCGAAGTTTGAACACTTCTTCATTCTTATCCCATATGCTAACCAAATACTGCAATAGCTCAGGTTGAGCTCTTAAACATGGTGTGAGGAAGAACTTCTTGAGACCACAGTCCCAGAGGGCATTCATGCAAGCTTCATTTTCCATGGAAATTTTGTCCTCTTCCCCATGTTCCCTCTCCTTCCACTCAATCACCATTGTGCTTGGATATCTGCACCAACATGGTCAAAAATACCTTATTAGATCTCTGTAGCATTTAAAAATTAATTTTAATGGTTCACATTTTGGAAAATTAACGCGGAAATTTGAGTTGCGCCATTGGAGCGACCCCTTTGCAAAAATGAGCCAATTGGTGCGGGTCCGTGCCCAATACCCGTGCCAATTGGCCAAGCCCTAAATTTGCAAAAGAGTTCCTCTAGAGGTCAAATGCACAATGGAAATTTACAAAAAAATGAATCAAAACAAAGCTAAGGGGAGCGCCTCTTACCGGGAACGAATGAGAATCTGGATGATGTACTGGATTGGTCGCAATCACCGCCGCAAGTTCCCACACAAAAAGCTCACTATTGCTCTCCAAATGAGGTAACAAGTAAAAGTAAATATGTTTTTACCATTTGTGGCATATTTATAACTTTTGAAGTCAAAATTAGGTTTTTAAAGTCATTTTTTCTCAATATTTTAATATATTTTGTCTAAAAATGGATTTTACACTCGCTTTTATGTGCAGCAATAGGATTTTACACAACTTAGACAGTGATACAAGTTATATTTTATACTTTTTTGGACTCAGTAAAAACACGAAAAAGTCATTTTTGGAGTCATCTTTAAGCTCTTTTCTGACTCTCTAAACATGAAAAGATTACCGAGTCCCTTGTCGTTTCGATCTCGTTAAAGTGGCTGCGAAACGATATCTACCCAGTATACGTTTACCCATTTTTCGGGTTGGGATAGATTATTTACAAAAGAGGAATACCCTAGCCTATTACGACTAGGAGGTTTTCTCAGACATAGTTTTATACCTTTTCAGATCTGAGGAAATATTTACAAAAAGGGACTTTTGGAGTTTACTTTTCCGCTGTCTTTTCAAACTCTCTAAACATGAAAAGACACGAATTTCTTCCTTTGTTAGACTCGTTAAACCCTGATGACATCGAATCCAGTCTTAATGACGATATTTGAGTTTCTCCTTCATAGGGCTCGTTAAATGTACTAGGATGGATTCATCCGAAGGACGAACTTATATTACAAGCATATGCTATCCCCTTCAAGCTTGTTCTCAAAAATAATTTGGGTACTCACCAGAAATGGTGGGCAAAAATGGAACCAGTATCATCCTCGTGTCGGCAGTATGTCTCTCTTGAGCATAGCACCTGTTTGCATTCGTATCGGGTTGGGGACATCTCATCTCATTTTTTGTTTGCCTCTGTGGGTTTGGGTGATCCTTTTTGACCTCTCATCTACTCTTAGCCTCGTCATCATGACCTATTATCTTTTGATGTCAAATACTTCCAAATCCACTATCGTGTCGCCGATATGTTCAAGAGAAGTTGACCTCTGCAGTTTCAACCTTCCTCTGATTCTCATCTCATCCTGATTCACAAACATTATTTTTCCTCTGTCTTGCATCAATTATGTGGGAAACACTATGGCCCACCTTCGATCAAGGTCACTTCCTATCGACTTCAGCTCATTATCCAAGAAGTTGATCTAGAGACTCCCTTCCAGTACCTTGGAGCCTGCATGCCTCAATGGCAGGTTCTTCGCATTCAACGTAAGGTTTTCATCATTGACCTTCGATCGGATGATTCTGTGGATGTTTGACACCAACTCACTGTTCACATTCCGTGGAGTGTACCTATAGTACCTTGAGGGCCATTGTCATTATTGGTGTTCCTCTCGCATCTGTTAAGAGCTTTCATCATTGGCTGGCAATCAGATGATGTTCTTGCATGTTCGACTTCAGCTCACTTATTCACATGCTTGAACTTGTACTTTGTTCGGGTAGAGATGGAGCGCAAGACCCTAAATTTTTTTTGTTAGAATCCAGGCCGTGATTTTGTGGACTATTATGATTGGTTACATGACTCAATGATTGGATGGCTACGACCATACCTAAGTCTATTTATCGATCCTTACTAGATGGTTGCATCCATGCCCTGGATCTTGATTATTGTATACTCTGTTACGGATGGCTGCACCCATACCACATATATATCATGTATTTGAGATATCATTTGTACTTGCCTACGCAGGTTTTCCGATGGCAGTGTTTTCAGTTGGGCGCGTTCTCATAAATAATTTCACCCTTCTCTCTCTTTCGGGCCTCATGCTTTAGGGGGCATCTGTTACACAGTAATTTGTCACTGTCCCTGCAATCCCCTATCCCACACATTGGAGGGCTTATTCCGTGACCTATGAGCAGTGACATGACTTGAAACCACTTTCATGGCATCCCCCTTGATAAGGAAAATCATTCCCCTGAAGATAATTTCCTGTGAAAAGCCCTAAAAATAGCCTTTTTATCCTTGGCGCGACTAGCTAGTTCAGCCCTTGCGTCAATGGGGGAAATCCACCAAAGAGGGCACGCCAATTGGTGCTTTATCCCAGTGTATCACCCGTGGCAGGCTTAATAAGGAGTGTCTTTTAAAAATAAATGGAAGAAGTTTTATTCCAACCAACTCCTAAACGAGTCTCTAAAATGAGTTGGGAGGTTTAGCTCCGGATCTCCATGTAGGGGAAGTGGTTTTCCACCTATCATGGAAGATTCCTTGAGGATAGGGCCAATCCCACCATTGTAGGGATCCCAACTCCCCTGCCACCATCTATATAAGCTTGTCATTTTCCATTTTCAAGCTAGCCTGAATAAAGCTGAATCAATTGTAAGGAGATTATCGTCAGACAACCAAAGAGAGAGAGACTTGTCCTTTTCCTGACTAGCTTTACTGAGACATACTCCTCTGTCGACCCGTCGAAGGAAGATCCAACATTAGAGCTTAGGTTGTATCTTTCTTTGTTCTGATTAATAATAAGCGACTTTGATTATGGTTTCGCTCAGATGTTCATGTTTTATGTTATGAGTTGTATCTTCTCTGACTGATACATAATTGCATGTATTAGGTTTCATGCTTGTTTGTTTGTTGTTTCTTCTTGTATGTGCAGGTGTTCGATCGCATTGAGCAAGAGAATTATGATCTGCCAAGGCAAGGGACAGAAGCGCTATCTTCTCCACAAAAAACGTCAGTGTAGGACTCAAGGTAGGCCTCTTGTCGTATTTTGGTATTTTGTAATTAGGAACTTGCATCTTAGCGTGACTCGGTTGTTGCTAGACCCGATTTGGGCTAGTAGGGATCGCCTCTGTCCGCAGAGGGGATTTACCTCTCCAACACCATGCGAATATATGATTTGTAGTTGAACATGGTAAGACATCGTTTGATTACCAACAAATGATGGGATTTGTTAACAAATGTGAGAGAACCACCATTGATGTTAATGGCTCTCAAGGTACTGCAGTACAATTTGTAAGGCATGAATAGATGATTTGATGTCGAACGCCAAACAAAATATTTCGGTCAAAGGTCTAGAAGTGAGGATTTTATCTATGCTATAAAAAGCCTCATGGAACTGGAAGATGATGTTTCTAAGTAAACTTCCTAGATTATGGATTGTTGTCGATAGGAAGCCAATTTATCGCGAAACGGGAGTTACTGATTTTAGAGACAAAATGTGACTTGATATAGCAATGTTTAGGGATGACTGCCATGAAAATGAAGGTTTATGAGTATTACAGAAGGATGAGTATTCACTCGATGACTTCTCTTGAACATATCAACAACACTTAGATGAGTTGGCAACATTGACCCAAAACCAAAGTGAAGGTATGATGAACCATAGGTATGAATGAATAGTCAAGAATATTACCCAACCCAAAATTCACAATGATGGAGTGAATTTTCATGTTCAAGAGCGACCTGCTACTGTAAAAGTTCTTTTCACTTTCCCAAATTTTCTTTGGTCATTTGTCGACCAGTACCTATTTATTTTTTAACAAGATTGAGGAGGATAAAATATGATTGATTTATATTTCAACCCTTCAGGTGAATATGCATTGCTATTTAATAATTTAATGAGTCTAGTGATAAATGAAACTCGATTCTTACCATGATCGATAAGCTTGTCACTATTTTATGTCTTAACGAGCCTAACAACAGTGATGACCCAATCCTTTTTCATATTTAGAGAGTTTGAAAAAGAGGACTAAAGAACACTATATGAGCCCTTTTTCGTAAATTTGTCTCTCAGATCCGAAATAGTATAAAATGATATCTGAGAGAACCTCCTAGCCATGTTCGAATAAGGTTTTCATTTTTCGTAAATAACCTATCTCAGTCCAAAAAAGGGTTAAACTTATATTGAGTAGATTTTGTTTAATTTACTTTTACGAGATCCAAAAGACAAGTGCTCGGCAATATTTTCACATTATATGAGTCTGAAAAGAGCTAAAAGAAGACTCCAGGGGTTCCTTTTCATCGTTATTGAAGCTCGAAAAAGAGATAAGGGTGCGGTTTAAGTCCTTTTTCATTTTTATCAAAGCTCTAAAAATAAGGATAAAATTAAACTTTGACTGAATTTCAATTTAATTTACAAGAAGGAAAAGAAGGAAAGAACTCGAAATTTTCATGTGTTTTACGAGCATGAAAAATAACAAAAGAAGCTCAGGATTTTCATGAGTTTAATGAGTCTTGAAAATAATAATCAAAATGGATTTGAGATAGTTTTGAATGCCCTGAACAAGAGCAGATGTCAAATGCCCCCTGTAACATCACATGTATAATTCCCCCTGCAAGAGCACATGTTGAATGCCCCCTGCGAGAGCACATGTATAATGCGCCCTGCAAGAGCACATGTTGAATACCCGCTGCAAGAGCACATGCCCCCCAAGCTTCATTTCATTCACCTAAGTAGACTACTGGTTACTAATAGCTGGATGGAATGAAGGTTCATTTATGAGATTAGATGAAAGACCCGTCTTAATTAGGAGAGGATTTTTGCTATTTTTTAACGAGCTTGACACAAGAAAAGAACTATGCTCATGACTTGTTTCATTTTTTAACGAGGTTTACACAGTAAAATAACTATTCTCATGAAGTTGTTTCATTTATCAAGGTTGACACAGTAAAAGAACTATCATCAAGGGAACCTGTTTCATTTATCGAGGTTGACACAGGAAAATAACTATCCTCATCACCAGATTCAATTTTTAACAAGGTTCACACAGTAAAAGAACCATCCTCATCACTTGTTTCATTTTTTAATGAAGTTGACACAGTAAAATAACTTTCTTTTCAAACTGGACATCATACCCAGGAAAAATGTAATAGGGTCTATTATCCCCTTAAATTTCAGTTGCTATATTCCCTAAGAGAATAAAAATTCATTGATGGCTTATATTGTGAGATTTACAAGGTTTTAAGTATATGTTATATCACTTATGGAATCGCCAATGTAGCCTCTAAAGGGGCTAACTGCGTTTCATATGCAGCATCCTCCATTGAAGGGTGCACTGCAATGCACTTCCTGACATTCAAGAGTGCATTGGTCACCTGGGAGTGGAATTCTCATTGTTACGGGAACTTTAGTCGAACATGGCTAGGAGGTTCTCTCAGATATCAATTTACACTTTTTTGGATCTGAGCGACAAATTTACAAAAAAGGACTCATGGAGTTTTCTTTTTTCCTTTTTTTCAAACTCTCTAAATATGAAAAAGGACCATGTTGTCACTATCGTTAGGCTTGTTAAAACATAAAATAACGATGGGCTTGTCGATCATGGAAAGAATAAAGTTTCATTTATCGATAGAATCCTTAAATTATTAAACAGAGATTCATATTCACCTGAAGGGTTGAATTATAGATCAATCATATGTTATCCTTCTCAAGCTTATTAAAAAATAAAGAGGTATTGGTTGAAAAATGACCGAGGAAAATTTGGGAAAGCGACGAAAACTTTTACTGTAGCAGGTCGCTCTTGAAGAGGACACTTCACTCCATCATTGTGACTTTTGGGTTGGGTAATATTCTTGATGGTTCATTCATACCTATGGTTCATCATACCTTCACATCGGTTTTGGGTCAATGCTACCAACTCATATTAGTGTCACCGATATGTTCAAGATAACTCATCCAGTGAATACTCATCCTTCTGCAATACTCATAAACGTTCCTTTTCATGATAGTCATCCCTGAACATTTCTATCTCAAGTCACATTATGTCTCCAAAATAAGTAACTCCCATTTCGCGATAAAGTGGCTTCTTGTCGACAAAAAATCATCATCCGGGAATTTTACTTAGAAACATCATCTTCCAGTACCATGAGGCTTGTTACAACATCGAGAATATCCTTGCCTCTGAACCTTTCACCGAAATATTTTGTTTGGAATTTGAAATAAAATCATCTATTCACGCCTTGCAAACTATACTGCAGTACCTTGAGATCCATTAACATCAATGGTTGTTCTCTCACGTTTGTTAACAACTCACATCATTGGCTGGTAATCAAACGATGTCTTACCATGCTTGACTAAAACTCATACATTCGAATGGCTATACTTGTACCTAAAGGATCGAGTGAATGAGAAATAAGACCCCTGATCTAGTTACAACCATCCAGTTTGCGATATTAGGATTGTTTTACACATCATTTGTATGGTGACCTTACATATAGATCATCATCCGAGCATGGGACTATATCTGTAGGCATGTATGTATTGGGAAACATTCCAATGTAGATGACTTTATGAACTATGTACATGTTATTAGATAGTTTATGTGGTGAGCATGGGAATGCCTCCCTCAGAAATTTTTGATCAAGATGAAAATATCATGATGTCATGTATTATATGATTGATGGAGGTCACCACTCTGCTTTAGTTCTATCTCATCACATCATAAAGAATCTCATTCAAATATATTATTATTATTTTGACTTCATGCTTTAGGGGGCAGCTGTTATAGGTCAATTTGGGCATCATCCCCAGTACCAATGAAATAAGGTCTACAATTCCCTTACATTTCAGTTGCTATATGCCCTAAGATAAGAACAATTCATTCGTTTCTTCTATTTTTATTTCCAAGGTTTGAAGTATATATTATATCACTTATAGAATCACCAACAAAACCTCTAAAGGGGTTAACTGCATTGCATATGTAGCATCCTCCATTTAAGGGTGCACTTTAATGCACTTCCTGACATTCAAGAGCGCGTTGGTGACTTTGGAGCGGAATTATCATTGTTCTGAGAATCTCCACATGGCTAGTGCCTTCTAGAAGAGTCTATATGTGTCAAAATTTGAATCCAAGTGTTCATCTAACACCTTTGAACTTGGCAACATGTATTGTGAATTCTTAGAAAGTCATTCATTGAGAAACTACCATCAGTTTCCCTTAAATTGAGCACATATCCTTGTGATATAAAAGGAATAATTTTGGTAGAGAAATGCTGTTGGATTCTCATTTGATAGAGTGAAAGTACTGATATGCTTCTGGTGTGATTTTTTATGCAGAATTGTGATCTACGGATAAATAAAATTCCTTAAGTGTGGTGCTAGGCACTTAGAACAACAGAGGAAAGAATTTTCTATCACTTTCTCTAAAATAATTAGATACATAGAATGATAAAAGAACCTACTTGTGATCCAAGTGCTTCTCCTTATCCTTCTATCTTTGTTGTTGTCACTATCAATCTAACTCAAATTGCCAGATCGATTCCTGCAAACACAAATATAAAACAAAAAAGAACATGCATATACATATATATACCTATCTTAATCATTCAAATAGATTAGATGTGAAATATATATATCATTCAAGAATCCATTTCATAAGAAACATAAACATATAGAGACACTTATATGGGAAAATGAACATCAATCTTTATTAAAGAGTAGAAGGGCGAGGTTACAACCAATGATCGATTTGTTTCCACCAGCTCTAGCTTCATCCTAGCCTCATCACATCAAACATCACACTAGCATCATAACAGTACTTTCACTCTCTCAAATGAGAATCCAACAACATTTCTTTTCAAAAATTCTTCCTTCCCTAGAACTAGGATCTATGCTCAATTTATAGGGTAACTAATGGTAGTTTCTCAATGAATGATTTTCTAATAATAGGAAATACATGTTCCCAAGTTTAGAGGTGTTAGATTGATACTTGGATTCAAATTTTGACACATATGGACTCTTCTAGAAGGCACTGGCCATGTGGATATTCCCATAACAATGATAATTCCGCTCTCAGGTGACTAACACACTCTTGAATGTTGGGAAGTGCATTGCAGTGCACCCTTGAATGGAGGATGCTACATATACAACGCAGTTAGTCCCTTTAGAGGCTATGTTGGTGAGTCTATAAGTGATATAAAATATACTTCAAACCTTGGAAATCTCATAATAGAAGCCATGAATGAATTTTTCTTCTCTTAGGTCATATAGCAACTGAAATGTAAGGGGATGATAGACCCTATTTCATTGGTCTTGGGATGATGTCCAAATTGACCAGGTCATGGGGGATGATGCCCAAATTGAATTTGGTTTTCCAATGATAAAGAAAAACAATAAAAAGACATTGAACAAATTTACTTTTCAAAGAAGGAAGAATATGGAAATTTTAATGGTCTCTAAGAGGTATCAGATAGTTGAAAATACAACAAAAAAATCATTGAGCATGATAAAAATGAAAAATTTGAATGGAATTTGGTTTGCTTAAGGGGCAACACAGTCTCTAAAGGGAGACAGTGCATTGCAGTGCACCCTTGAGTGGGATACAACACACTATAGTGCACTGTGTCTTGACCAAAAATGTGTTGGGCACAACAGGGATTGAAAAATCAAGCTACAAAACACACTTCTAATGCAATTATTTCATTCAAATGTCTAATAAATAAAAGTAGATGATACTGACGAGGATAAGAAGAGGCAAAAACACTAGGAATGAGAGGATACTCACCAGCGGAGTTGCCAACTTGTTATATACTTCGGTCCTAACGACGAAATCCTTCCACCTAGCTTGATTTCGATTAAATAAATACCACAAGATGAAACACCTTCGACTCCAACCCATTTTGAATCAGAGCTTTATCTTTACGAAAATTTTCCTCAATCACATCACAGTACTTTCTTTGACCCTGTGTCAATTAGAGTTCTCATAGATTCTGTAGGGTATACATTGGGTCATATGAAAATGGCTGAGACAACATCCCTGACTGAACCATCTATTTTAGCAGCAACAACATTTAATATTTCTTCATCTTCGATGTTTTCTCCATTGAATTCACCCATGTCATCATCTTGAATCCTATATGGTTCCTCCCTTACGAGTGCTTAACAACTTGATCCTTTATTCACATCTTCAGTGCAATAGCAAGTTGGTCCCATCAATTATTCTCCTTGGTGGTAGGTGACACCATAGAAATTACCCTCTGACATTCCTAAATTCAATGGAAACCCTCGAGAAGACCCATCAACACATGTTATAACTTATCATTTGTGGTGCTCATCAAACTCCTTAAATCATGACTTCGTTAGACTACGTCTTTTCCAGCACACGTTTACTGGTCTGACTGCATGATGAGGATGGTTCTTTTACTGTGTCAACCTCATTAAAAAATGAAACAAATTCATGAGGAAAGTTATTTTTCTATGTCAACCTTGTTGTAATGTTCCAAAAATTTTCATGAATAAATTGGAATATTAATTTTTTCTCATCTTGTATAGTTGGTGAATAAAAAGGAAGAGGAGGCCTCTTAACATGAATAAAACCCTTCCTAATGTGAAAAGGGAACCATGGAGCAACTTATTTTACACCTCCTAATGTGAAAAGGGGCCAATTACATGAGGACAAGGTCAAGTTGAGCAAGTCAACCAGCGTAGCCTATGGAGGAGTAGCTTGCCTAAGAAGACAACACAATTTTGGAGGGAAGAGAATCAAATGAAGATGGAAACCCTAAGAGGTGTGACCCAAGGTGAAAGATATCACAACTTCATAAGGAGAAGAATGGTAGCATTGTGGGGTTAGCTTGTGTATTTCGATTTCATGTCTACTTAGACATTTTCTACCAACTCCTACTGCTCAGCACAGTTTGGAGGAATTCCTGTTTAGGAACTCCATCTCCTTCATTGAGTGATCTCTTGAAGGGGGTTGTGCTTGATTTCTCCCACATCTATATTGTAGGCAAATAATTTCTCACAGTTGCAGCGTTATTTCTATAGTAGAGGGCGATGTGTTGCTGGGCAGTGCAGTGGGAGGGTTGTTTCATCTACTCTTATGCATTTCCATTTAGTGGAGGGAGTTTCTCTTGCATTGAGGGATCTGTGTAGGAGATTTCAGAGCTCACTTCAGATCTTTACAACACAATTCACTGGGTAAACTGCGTTATTTTTGTGAGAGCAGCAGCTGCAGGTTTTGATCCCTTGCTTGAGGGCTTATTCTTTGGAGAAAGGGCCAACCCTTCTCTCGGAAAGCTCTATATTCCATTCCTCTTCTGTATTTTCATATTCTCAGTCAAATTTATGTTCAATGTTGTAGTGACTGCATTTTCTAGCTACATATATTTGCAGATCTGCACTTGTACACGTTTTATTTACATGAAACCCCTTGTGGGTGATATTTATTGTGTATTAAGAGGAAAGGAATCACATTTTCTTAGCCATTGGATGCTTTTTCATTTCAGATATGATATGTCACTTATTTACTATATAAACCCTAGTAGAAATAATGCTTTTCTTGTTTCAGTCTTTTCTACATGAGCTAGACTATGGGGTTTTGAGCTAGATTGAGGCATTTTGTTTTGGGAGATTTGTTTATATGAGCTAGCTTCATTTGTTTTACCTCTAATTCTATAAGTGAGTCATATATTGAGTCATATAAGGGACCTCAGTCTCATTTCTCACTTATACAACGTTATTTTCTGGAGACAGCTATTTTGTGCTCACATGCTGCTGCCATTTTCAGCTAGTTTACTGTGGGAGATCTGAATAACTTGCTTAAGGTTATTTATTTGAGCTTAAATTCTGCAAGGATGTCAAAATATATATTTTCTAAGGCATTCCAGCAGTGGGATGCCTTATTTTCACATTTTCTTCCTTATACAACGTCCCTAAGGAGCTTGCTGCAACAATTCTTGAATAGGAAAGTCACATATCTGTAGACAGACACTGCAAAAGGCCAGGTAGCATATGGTTATCTTCCTTATTAGGAAGGATAAATAACCATTAAATGCCTTAGCAGTCCATATCTGGTATAGACTTGTGATATTTCTGAAAAAAGTATATCAGAGTGGTATCAGAGCATGATCTTTGGCACTCCCTGTGAGATCAAGCTTTTAGAAAACCAAAGAGAAGAGCAAGGAGAAACCAACTTGGCTCATCTTGTGGATTTTATATCCACCTATAGAATACAAATAAGAGTAGAACAAAGATGGAGAGGACGAGGTTACTCTCATCCATTTTTCAGATCAGAAAGGATCCTCTCCAAAGGGGTTCAACCAATGGGAAAGAAAAGTGCAGTGAAACTCCAAGAGGGTTTCAAGATGATAAAAGCTGCAGTGAAACCTCTAGAGGGTTTCAAGAGGTATAAGAAGATGAAAGCACTTCCTATGCTCATGAAGGAAGTGAAGAGTATGGAGGGCCACAAGAGGGAGTGGATAGATGGACAGAGGAGGAGGAGAATTATTCTCCACTTGAGGAGGCTTCTACTAGCGCTGTCCAGTTCATAGAGGAGTAGCCCACCATATCAGCAGTTGGATCAACCAACAAATTAGAGAGAGGGACTCTTGCAACCATACAAGATGTCTCAAAGACCCACAAAGGTATGCAAAAATTTCCATGCAGTGACAACTAAGAAAATTTCATAGGAGGTTTGGGAAATTTGCATTCACATGGCCCAGGATCAAAAATTCATGCTGATAAAGAGAATAAATTTGATACAACACTGTACAATAGGGGTTTGATCCAAGAAGGGATCAACACTCATTCCTTTGCACCCTTATTGAGTTGCATGCATCATGAGGGGTTATGGTGCAAGGATTTGGAGAGCATCATGCATGATGTGCCATTTCCTAAGGATGACTTGTCCTTAGCACTCTTGGATTCTTGTGGATTCAAGGGTTTGATTGATGAGAGGCATTTCCTGGAAATTCTTCAAGGGGTTACATCTCAACATCCCATGAGGTGTAAGGAGGAATACTTGCTTTGGGATAACAATAGTCTTCATTGGGAAGATGCCGAAGGAGAGAAGGATTGAGGACAACCATATCTTGATAGAGGGGATTGGATGGAGAGCAAGAGGCTTGTGAGCCACTTGCATATCTATGACACAGGGCAGCAAGAGGCAAAGTTGCGCTGGCTACTATGGAGAGAGTTTGGCCATCATGAGACATGTCCTTTTCTCAAGGGTATGTGGATGGAAGGAGCTTGGTAGGATACTTTCATCATGGGACAACAAGGAGTGTGGATGCATTGTGATGGTAGGGTCATTTTTTTTCCACCACATGTGATGAGTGATGGAGGTATGGAGAGGCATCAAGAACATTTGTTGCTTCGGAAGATTGGGAGAGAGCAAGGGAAAAATTTCTCTCCCACTTGGCATAGTGTTGCAAGGGTGAAGTATGGCACTATCATGGTGCAAGAGGTGTTTTCTTCATGGAGGAGACTCCTCATATATTGTAGAATTATGGTAATATCTCTTACAAGCTACATGTCAAAGAATGGAGCTTGATATGGATGAGAGCCTATGTGTATAGGCCAACAACGTTATCTCTTTGGAGCAGTAACTGATGGATGAAGTGTGCCCAGCGGAAGTGTGGTGGATCCATAACCCATAGGTTCTAGGATCATTTCACATTGGTTGCACTTGATGAAGAGAGAGGAGGTGATATGGATGAGGTAGTAGATGGAATCATCTATTAATATGCTACATTCTTCTTGACTTGGATTCCCAAGTATGAGAAGAAGGATCTTCTTGCAGCACCTAGCTCATTCCTCTTCATGGGAGCATGCCAAAAAACTATGGAGGATTAATTCATGGATCCATACATCCTTTTACTCCTGGAATATGGTAATAAATATATTTTTACATTGGTTTATTTGTATACTCTTACCATTATCTTGCAGTGCATGGCTCTACAAGAGGGCAAGCTTACCAGATTGCTCCACGAGCAAAGTTGGGCCAAACTATATGATGGAGGCAGCCATCTTTCACATGGCCTATGGAAAATGTTTTTCCATTACATACATGTTCAGCTAATTTAGATTATCAACCATGAGTCACAAAGCATTTTTCCATGTAAATTTCTGAAGCAGCAACTTGGGAAACTACACTGCCACTATTGGGGAAACTGTTGGTACTTCTTTGCATCACATGAAACCTTCAAAATTTTCCTCATTTTGTTGCTGATCATGACTCCCCTTGCTGATATGGATCTTATTTACATTGGGAACATGATTGGAGGAATAACACATGAGTGGGGAGTGTCCTTAAAGGGGAAGGATTCCCACATTTTCTGCATTGCATGTTCTAAGGGGAACATGAGAAAAACTATGGCCACCACAGCTAAGTAATTGTTTCCTTTTGAGGTGGATCATAAGTTTGATGATAATTCATTGTATAATCATGGGAAAGTGTTCAGATATGACTTGTGTGTTCAGCTGATCCATTCAGCCATTTACTTTCTACTAGTAAATGAGAGAATTTTCACCACTAGTCATTTAGCAACATACTGCTTGCCACGCCATTCTCTGAGGAAGAAATGGATGAGATTATGCTGTGTCCTTTTGATACCTTGTTTGTATCATGCAGCAGAATTCAAAGCCTACAAAAAACATCCCATTTGGACATTCTATGATGAACATGTCCTCTTCATCATGGAAGAAATGTTTTGGGGCAGCTTGTTCTTCAATGTTGGAGGAGAAATATTTGGTGGATTGCTCTACATTTTACCACTTGAGGGCAATGCATTTTTAGCCCATGAAAAAAAAATACTCTGCACTATTCATAAGTGGGGAAGAGGATAGCATGGGATAGGCCTTATTACCTATAATGTTCAGTCATTCAGCCCTCCTACACTTAAGGATCCAAAGGTGGAGGGAATTCTTCATGAGTTACCATGCTGAAGGGTGACTCATTTTATATGGATGATAGCTTGGGGGTGGAGGTTTCACTTTGGGGGAATAATACTTCCCATGCATCTTACACTCCATGCCTTGAGAAGAAATCTATACCACACATGGTTTTCTCTTTGAGCACTCCCCTTCTCATGATCTAGTCATTTGGGGTGTTTCACCAAATGCCAGTCTAGATGCTTGGGAGAGGCACTATGGAGTTCATGGAGGGGATGGCATAATATTATTTGGAGGATTCCATCATATGCTGATGCTACTGGAGGAGGCAAGAAGATTCACTCAGTTCTATCCTTGTAGTTGCTTGAGGAGAAGCAACATTTGGGAGGGGAGGACTGTAATGTTCCAAAAAATTTCATGAATAAATTGGAACATTAATTTTTGCTCATCTTGTATAGTTGGTGAATAAAAAGGAAGAGGAGGCCTCTTAACATGAATAAAACCCTTCCTAATGTGAAAATGGAACCATGTAGCAGCTTATTTTACACCTCCTAATGTGGAAAGGGGCCAATTACATGAGGACAAGGTCAAGTTGACCAAGTCAACCAATGCAGTCTATGGAGGAGTAGCTTGCCTAAGAAGACAACGCAGTTTTGGAGGGAAGAGAATCAAATGAAGATGGAAACCCTAAGAGGTGGGACCCAAGGTGAAAGAGCTCACAACTTCATAAGGAGGAGAAAGGAAACATTTTGGGGTTAGCTTGTGTATTTTGATTTCATGTCTACTTATACATTTTCTACCAACTCCTACTACTCAACAAAGTTTGGAGGAATTCCTGTTTAGGAATTCCCTCTACTTCATTGAGTGATCTCTTGAAGAGGGTTGTGCTTCATTTCTCCCACATCTGTATTGTAGGCCAATCATTTCTCACAGTTGCAGCATTATTTCTATAGCAGAGGACGCTGTGTTGTTGGGTAGTGCAGTGGGAGGGTTGTTTCATCTACTCTTGTGCATTTCCATTCAGTGGAGGGAGTTTATCTTGCATTGAGGGAGATGTGTAGGAGATTTAAAAGCTCATTTCAAATCTTACCATGTGGCCAACTTATGTTCCATCCATTACAACATAGTTCACTGGGTAAATTGTGTTATTTTTGTGAGAGCAGCAACTGCGGGGTTTGATCCCTTGCTTGAGGGCTTATTCTTTGGAGAAAGGGCCAACCCTTCTCCCAAAAAGCTATATATTCCATTCCTTTTCTGTATTTTCATATTGTCAGTCATATGTATGTTCAATGTTGCAGTGACTGCGTTTTCTAGCTACATATATTTTCAGATCTGCACTTGTACACTTTGTATTTCCATGAAACCCCTTGTGGGTGATCTTTATTATGTATAAAGAGGAAAGGAATCACATTTTCTTAGCCATTGGATGCATTTTCATTTCATATCTGATATGTCACTTATTTACTGCAAAAACCCTAGTAGAAATAACGTTGTTCTTGTTTCAGTCTTTTCTGCATGAGCTAGACTATGGGGTTTTGAGCTAGATTGAGGCATTTTGTTTTGGGAGATCTGTTTATATGAGCTAGCTTCATTTTTTTTAACTCTAATTATGTAAGTGACTCATATATTGAGTTATATAAGGGACCTTAGTCTAATTTCTCACTTATACATCGTTATTTTCTGGATACAACTATTTTGTGCTCACATGCTGCTGCCATTTTCAGCTAGTTCACTGTGGGATATCTAAATAACCTGCTTAAGGTTATTTCTTTGAGCTTAAATTCTGCAAGGAGGTAGAAATATATATTTTATAAGGCATTCCAGTAGTGGGAGGCCTTATTTTCACATCTGCTTCCTTATATAGCGTCCCTCAGGAGCTTGCTGCAGCAATTCATGAATAGGAAAGTCACATATCTATAGACAGAGACTGAAAAAGGCTAGGTAGCCTCTAGTTCTCTCCCTTATTAGGAAGGAGACATAACCAGTAAATGCCTCAGTAGTCCATCTCTGGCACAGACTTGTGATATTTATGAAAAAAGGATATTACAGACGTTGATCCAACCACTACACCAAAAGCTCGAACTGTTAGTGACGGCGGCATCCCAGGGTGTTAAGGGTGGGCCTAACGCCACCGGAGCATTTGAGGGTGGGGTCCCTTGCGCAACACCTCTCATTACATAGACTCGGACATGTGCACAAGATATTACAACCCACCACGCTCCACGAGTCTCGACCTCAAGAGCTCAGCTTTGATACCATGTTGATCCAACCACTACACAAAAATCTTGAATTGTTAGTGAGGGTGGCATCCCAGGGTGTTAAGGGTGGGACTAACCCCACCGGAGCATCTGAGGGTGGGGGACCTTGCGCAGCACCCCTCATTACACATACCCAGACACGTGCACGGGATATTACACTCATTAAAAAATGAAACATGTGATGAGTATGGTTATTTTACTGTGTCAACCTTGTTAAAAAATGAATCAGGTGATGAGGATAGTTCTTTTCTTGTCTCAACCTCGATAAATGAAACAACCTCATGAAGATAGTTCTTTTACTGTGTCAACCTCGTTAAAAAATGAAACAAGTCCTGAGCATAGTTCTTTTTCTGTGTCAAACTTGTTAAAAATGAAAAAAATCCTTTCCTAATTAAGATGAATCTTTCATCTGATCTCGTAAATGAACCTTCATTCATTTCAACTATTAGTAACCAATAGTCTACTTAGGTGAATGAAATGAAGCTTGGGAGGTATGTGCTCTTACAGGGGGAATTTGACATGTGCTCTTGCAGGGGGCATTATACATGCGCTCTTGCAGGGGGCATTCGACATGTGCTCTTGCGAGGTGCATCAGAAACTATCTCGAGTCCATTTCGGTTATTATTTTGAAAACTCGTTAAACTCATGAAAATCTTGAGCTTCTTTTGCTATTTTTCATGCTCGTAAAACACATGAAAATGACGAGTTATTTCCGTCTTTTCCTGCTCATAAATTAAATTGAAAGTCGGTCAAAGCATACTTTTATCCTTCTTTTTCGAGCTTTCATAAAAATGAAAAAGGACTTGGAGCGCACTTTTATCTCTTTTTTGAGCTTTAATAACGACGGAAAAGGAATCCCTGGAGTCTTCTTTTAGCCCTTTTTAGACTCTGATAATGTGAAAATATTGTCGAGCATTTGTATTTTTGAGCTTGTAAAAATAAATGAAATGACATCTACTAAGTATAAGTTTAACCCTTTTCCGTACAGAGATAGATTATTTACGAAAAAAAGGAAAACCTTAGTCTAATATGACTATGAGGTTCTCTTAGATATAATTTTACACTTTTTCAGATCTAAGTGATAAATTTATGAAAAAGGACTCATGGAGTTTTCTTTTGTCCTCTTTTTCAAACTTTATCAATATGAAAAAGGGCTGGGTTGTCACTATCATTAGGCCCTTTAAAACATAAAATAGCGATAGGCTTGTCAATCATGGAAAGAATCAAGTTTCATTTATCGCTAGACTCGTTAAATTATTATATAACGATGCATATTATCCCAAAGGTTTGAATTATAGATCAAGCATATGTTATCCTCCTCAAGCTTGTTAAAAAATAAAGAGGTACTGGTCAAAAAATGCCCGTGGAAAATTAGGGAAAGTGAACATAACACTTTTATTGTAACAGGTCTCTCTTGAACATGACACTATCACTCCATCATCATGAATTTTGGGTTGGGTAATCTTCTTTATGGTTCATTCATACCTATGGTTCATCATACCTTCACTTTGGTTTTGGGTCATTGCTTGCGACTCATCTTAGTGTCGCCGATATGATCAAGAGAAGTCATCCAGTGAAACTCATCCTTCTACAATACTCATAAACCTTCATTTTAATGAAAGTATTCCCTAAAAATTTCTATATCAAGTCACATTTTGTCTCCGAAATTAGCAACTCCTATGTCACGATAAAGTGGCTTCCTGTCGACATCACCTCATCATCGAGGAAGTTTACTTAGAAACATTATCTTCTAGTAATATAAGGCTTGTTACAACATCAACAAGATCCTTGCTTATGGACCTTTTACCAAAATATTTTGTTTGGTTTTCAACATCAAATCATCTATTCATGCCTTAAAAAATGTACTGCAGTACTTTGAGAGCCATCAACATCAATGGTGGTTCTCTCGCATTTGCTAACAACTCACATCATTGGCTGGTAATCAAACAATGTCTTGCCATGTTCGATTACAAATCATATATTCGCATGGATAGACTTGTACTCGAATGATCGAGTGAACAAGATAAGAAGACCCCAGATCTATTTTCATCCATTCGGGCTTTGATTTCAGGATTGTTGTACACATCATCTATACAGTGACCTTACATACAGATTGTCATCCCAACATGGGCCTATATTTGTGGGCATGTCTGTATTGGGAAATATTCCAATGTAGACGACTTTCTGAGCTATTTTCATGTTATTAGATGGTTTATGTGCTAAGCATGGGAATGCCTCTCTCAGCAGTTTGTGATCAAGATGAAAATATCATGATGTAATGTATTGTAAGATTGATGTAGGTTGCAACTCCGCTTTAGTTATAGGTCATCACATCGTAAAGCATCTCATACAAATATATTTTTATTATTATTTTGACTTCATTATTTATGGGACAACTATTATAGGTCAGTTTGGGCATCATCCCCCATGACTTGGTCAAACTGGACATCATCCCTAGGACTAATGAAATAGGCTCTATCATCCCCTAACATTTCAGTTGCTATGTTCCCTAAGAGAAGAACAATTCATTCATGGATTCTATTGTGAGATTTCCAAGGTTTGAAGTATATGTTATATTACTTATAGACTCATGAATGCAACCTCTAAAGGGACTAACTACATTGCAATGAAAGATCATCCATTCAAGGGTGCACTGAAATGCACTTCCCGACATGCAAGAGTTCATTGGTCACCTAGGAGCAGAATACTCATTGTTCTGGGAATCTCCACAAGGCCAGTGCCTCGTAAAAGAGTCCATATGTGTCAAAATTCGAATCCAAGTCTCCATATAACATCTCTTAACTTGGGACCATGTCTTGCCTATTCTTAGAAAGTCATTCATTAAGAAACTACCATCAGTTTCCATATAAATTGAGCACAGATTGTAGTGCTAGGGAAGGAAGAGTTTTGGTAAATAAATGTTGTTGGATTCTAATTTGAGAGAGTGAAAGTACTGATATGTTGTTGGTGTGATGTTGGATGTGATGAGGCTGGGATGAAGCTAGAGTTGGTGGCAACAAATCAATCATTGGTTGTAACCTCCCCCTTCTAGTGTTTAATAAATATTGTTTTTCATTTTCCCATATATGTGTCTCTATATCTTTCTATTTCTTATGCAATGGATTATTGAATGATATATATATTTCACATATAATCGATTTGAGTGATTAAGATAGGTAGATATCTCTATATGCATGTTGTTTGGTGTTTTATGTTTGCATTTTCAAAAATAGATTCAGCGATCTGAGCTGGATTGAGAGCAACAGAAACATCGACAGAAGGAGAAGGAGAAGAGCATGGATCATAAGTAGGTTCTTTTATCATTACGTGTATCTGCTTATTTTAAAAAAAGTGACAGAAAATTCTTTCCTCTGTTGTTCTAATAGCCTAGTGCCACACTTAGGGAATTTGTTTTATCCGTAGATCACAATTATTCATAAAAAATTGGCGACTCCACTGGGGATTATCCTAACCTGGGACTAACTGCATTACATAGGCAACATCCTCCATTCAAGGGTGCATTGCAATGCACTTCCCAACATTCAAGAGTGCATTGGTCACCTGTGAGAAAAATTATCATTGTTCCAGGAATCTCCATATGGCCAGTGCCTTCTAGAAGAGTCCATATGTGTCAAAATTCGAATCCAACTGTCCATATAACACCTGTAAACTTGGGAACATGTCTTGCCTATTCTTAGAAATTCATTCATTGAGAAACTACCATCAACTTCCCTATAAATTGAGCACAGATCCTAGTGCTAGGAAAGGAATAATTTTGGTAAATAAATGTTGTTGGATTATCATTTGAGAGTGTGAAAGTACTAATATGTTGCTGGTGTGATGTTGGATGTGATGAGGCTAGGATGAAGGTGGAGCTGGTGGCAACAAACCAATCATTGGATGTAACGTCCCCATTCTACTCTTTAATAAACATTGCTGTTCATTTTACCATATATGTGTCTCTATATGTTTCTCTTTCTTATGAAATGGATTATTGAATGATATGTATATTTCAAATCTAATCGATTTGAGTGATTAAGATAGATAGATATTTGTATATGCATCTTGTTTGATGTTTTATGTTTGTGTTTGCAGGAATTGATCCCACGATATAAGTTGGATTGAGAGCGACAACAACAATGACAGAAGGAGAAGGAGAAGTGCTTGGATCACAAGTACGTTATTTTATCATTCTGTGTATCTGCTTATTTTAGAGAAAGTGATAACAAAGTCTTTCCTCTATTGTTCTAAGTGCCTAGCACCACACTTAGGGAATTTGATTTATTCGTAGATCAAAATTCTGCATAACACATGGTTTTATAAGTATCATAGTTAGACAAAAACATCTTTGCCACTTTTACATTATTCCCATTAAATTTCTTAAGAAACTCTAATGAGCTTGCTTGATAGAGTTCGTCTATTGTATCCTTATTCTAATTTTCAATTTGAAATCCAGTGGGGTCAATTATGCTTCCCATATTAAAGTCTGGATGGTTTTTTTCTTTCTTGTTTTGGTCTCTGTATCAATTTAAATAACCTTCAATAGTGAATAATATCATGGACAAGGTAATGAATCTATTTTAAAGAGAATAATTCTTTTTGCAGTCTTAAATAATAGAGAAATTACTTTTGCAGTGCGAAGAGAAATTCAGCGTGTAGATGTATTCGAAGAAATATATATATATATATATATAATAAAACATGGGTGTCACTTACCAGGACTCTGATCTTAATGTTGTTTATAAGAACCAGGAGAAATTTCTAACTGTTGAATACCCACGAAGATGAGGAGGAATTACAATACCAAATTCTGGTCTGGTATGCAAATTCTTGGTCACTGAAAATAAGGGGCAATTTATGAACTTGTAATGTAAAATTCTTGGGCTGAGATGAAAATTTTTTCACTGTTCAATATCCATAAGAAGCTACCTATGTTTTTTAACACCTTGAAAAATCAATTTCTGGGAAATAATAAGCGATCTCGGTGTTGTAATTCCTCCAAAAATCGACTTCTGAAAAAATATATGCAATATTATAGTCTTCTGGCACCTTTTTCTTCTCTGGAAATAATCATTACGTTTTCAAAATGCCATCCACAATTTTAGCCCTGTCATGCACTCACCAACACTTGGAATGTATTTTTTTAACACCACTTGAAACCACCGTGCATGAGCTCAATTTGAAGGTTTTTGTAGGTAATAACGTAACTGGGTATTGGACTTAGAGCTTTTTTATTCAAATATTACACCTAGAGCTCAGACTTGAGCCTACACTACCACCATTCAAATATTTAACTCGGACTTGAGCCTACGCTCCCACCATTTAACTGCTAACTCAGACTTAGGATCTAGTCAATTAAAAGAGAATTTCTTCCTTTAACTCTTAACTGAACTCAAAGTTATGAACTCCACGCAATTCATGGGATCTGTTTTGAAGGATTCAACGTCAAGTTTATGGAGTTGTGTTCATTAAAACTCAATGTTTTCCATGTATTTTGTTAAGATATCTTCAATATTAGAATCCATGCATACCCTATAATTTTAAAAACTCATTCCTTAATCGATTTTTATCTCTATATTCATTATAAAATCGATTCTTAAATTTCTAGGTTGTGTTTCCTACCTAGCTTCTTGGTTGTGGTGCTGGGCTTCGTTCTCCACTTATGAGACTTCATTTCATCTCCAAGCTTCTACATTAGGCATTGTATATTTTTTTGAACTAAGTTATGTTTTCTTTGAACTGATTGCTTTGTTTTCTTGTAGGTGCATTTTCAAGTCTTTTTTCCAAGTATTTTCAAAAATACGACCTCGCTTTCCTTATTTCTTCAACAACTTTAGTGGAGGCCTTTTACAAGAATTTTCCTGATGAGTTTTTGTTTGTACATAACTCATTATAATTGCATATGTCCTTTATGAAATTTTCATACCATTTTCATGACTTTTGTTTGTACAAAATTCATTATGATTGCATATGTCCTCTACTTCATTGAATGCATGCATAGATAGAAATTCCAGTTCAATTCTTAGATAGAAGTAGGCTCCAACTTGGAGACCTAGATTGTCCTTCCTTATCCAAAATAGTCACTCAAATGAGATCAATTACAAAATATGAATGATCATGACATACTAACAATTTTATACAACAAATATTCACAAGAAATTATAATGGAAATATATAGAAAACTAAAATACTACTTATTCACAATTATGCACATCAATGAAAAAATAGTGTACTTAGCTAGAATGGGGGCCCTTGACCTTTTCTTGATACACCTTTAAAAAAATCAGCTACAAAAATTCACCATTCAAATCCCATAACAATGAAGAATAAAAAATATAGAGAAAGTCTTCAAATGTATTCAGAAAAAGAGTAATCACTATGATAATAATAATATGTTGATAGTTGCTTAATGGTTGTGCTTAAATAGGCTAAAATTATAACAAAATAAACTATAATGGACGTAATAAATAGAAAGAGTCATATTCCACTTAGTAGGGTCGAACCCATCTCTTTCTTGCACAAAATTTGTAAAGATTCCAAAAAATCATAAAACTGCCCCTAAATCAGTGAATTATTTGAGTGTTTGGTCAAGTTTGACCACCTTTGAATGGGCCTATTCCGACTCATTTGGAGTGTGCCAATAGGAGTGTTTCCATGATTGGTTCGTGTAATTCTTGAGTCTATTTTCAGTTTGTGACTAGGTGTCCTACACATACGACTTCAATGGAGCCATTACAGGAAATTATGTTTCTGCAAAAATTAATTTTTAATACCCAATTTTTACTAAAAATTCCAAAAATTAAAAGACATAATTATTTTACCTTAAAGTGAAAAAAGAGGTTAAAATATAACAAATATGATCATGGTATGATGGTGAGGGATTATTGAAAATTTGAATATGCATGGTGAAAAAGGGTCAAAATTGAGGGCCTGCAAATACAACCTATTGTTGAGCAAGGAGAGTGTTTTTCTCTCCAACCTCCTTTCTGAATGCATCTATATTAGGATTAGTTTTCATCTACTACATTATGTGTTGAAGTTCTTGAAGCTGTGCATCCTTAATTTTCAAATAAGCGTCATGTTGAAGCTTCAAATCATTAAAGTTTTTGTGAAGCTTTGTAAGTTGAGCTTGCCACTTTTTCTCAATAATTTTTTTTTCATTTTGTAATCCTTATTCCATATGTAGTATCCTTTCATCTTTAAATTTGATTAATTTTTGTAATTTAGAGGCATTATCAATGGTGTTAGTGGAATATGCTCCTGCAAATTATGAGAGCCTTGTGAGATCATCTGAGGGTTTTGTTTGGGGATCTTTCAAGATGACATCAAAAGAAACATTTCCAAGAACTAGATCTAAGATTTTCTCTATCCTTCTCCTTTTCCTCTATGTACTCATCACCGCTCCATGCTTGGGGCTAAAGAACACATATAAGATAGGTATTTATTCAATATTCAGAATGACCTCTAAGGTCTGAAATGCTACGATGATTTCCAAATCATCAATATCCATGGCCTCATCGGAAGACCAACTAGTGATCAAGGTATTCCCAGTAACTTCAGTGGTCTAAGTGATTTCCTTTTGGCCTACAGTCTTTAACTCCTGATATTTTTTATTTACATGGACTGATTAAATTTATCTCAAATTTCATCTAATTGATTGTTTTTTTGAAGTTCTTTGGTCTGATCATTTGATGATAAGGCCTTTTCCTTAGCCTACGATGCATCACTTACCTTTGATGAAGCTGTGATGGATTTATCTTGCTGTACGTCTTGTTTAGGAATTCTCAATAAAATTAGAGGAAACTTGGCTATTCTTTCATTTTGATATTGATTAAATTGAGTCATTTATTTTGGAGTGAATTGGGTTGCTTCCAATCTCTCAACATGTTCATAAGTGTAGGGCCTTTCTCATCGAAAACATATTGGAACATTGGTAGCATAACACCGTGGCAGATTTTGTAAAATGTGGCTGGAACTTAGACTCCCAAAGTATATCATGGTAAATATGAATAGGCATAGGGTTTTATAGGGTCCATTTCCATCCTAGGTATGTTAAATCAGAAGTAGAACTAACAAAATACATAATGTAATAATTCATGAACAAAGGGGGCACAATATTGTTAGAAAAAATGTTTTTTCTCTATAAGAAAGAATTTGGGTGGCTATACTATTGGATAATATAGTTTCCCAATCCATTATATACACATCTGAAGTAAAATATATTAAAGGTACACACTGAAATCATAATTTCTTCATATTAGGGTGCCCATACATCCTACACATCATGGCATCTATATAAAAATATGGGCTAACAACAGAAGAAATAATATACATGCGCTTATCCTCACACTTGTGCTTATTAGGGTCCCTTCTATGTTTCTTGATAGGTTCTGATTGATCTTCATTTTCTACCATGAAGTTTTGGATGAATTGTTTGTCGTAATTATTCTTAGGTGGAGGTAGGTGATACATTCTCCTCCAATCCTCAATAGAAAATGACCCAATTACAGTTTTCTTAGAAGTAAGAAAGGTTCTTTCTGCAATATTAAAATTGACTCTGGCCCATTTAACGATGTATCGGTATGGAAAAATATTTGGTCATGTAGGAATTATGTGTAGATGAGAATTAACGACGTCATTCCAAGTATTTTTATAAGTGGATGTGGAATCATCTATTGTGGACTTTCTCTACACTACTCTAGGTTTCTCATCTTCAAACATTTTATACATAGCCTCCCATGAAGAGATTCCATCATCTTGTGTGCATGTAGTGACCATGAACATTGAGAGAATTTCAATGATTTCCGTAGTAGTATTAGGAGGTTGTTGTGCCATAGGGTTCTTCTTTGCCTTAGAATATTTAGACATTTCTGTTGTATTATGTTTGTTAGGGCTAGCCTACAAGGAGAAATTACAGTAATGAGTAGAAAACTTTCTTAATTCGAGAATTCACTAAGGAAAATGACTCATTTGATATAAATCCACCAATCATGAAGCCACATAAATCAAATCATTTAAGACATTTAGAAAATAAATTCGTTACACTTGGTCATTATTTGATGAAACGTGGGTTCACGTGGGCTTTTTTACATGTCTACGCTTATCAAATGTTTTCATATCAGCATTTCTCTTAAGTTTCACATTCTAAAACATGCAATATCGATTCTCCCGATAAGCTTATTTAAAAACTATGATATGTAGGTGGGGAGTGTTATCACGAGCTTTGTATCAGAGGGATTGTGTCGGGGATTTCTAAGAGTTACATCGGATAACAATTGCGATATGGATGTTGTGATATCTGGAGGCAAATGTTATCGACCATCGAAGGTATACATATATTGAAGTATAGGGTGAATTTTTAAAGAATGTGTATATGAAAATTGCTGATGTGTGAACTCCAAAAAGCCAGGTGGCATTTATGTGGGGTCCAACCTTTACTTAATATATCTGCTAAGGTGCTTTTACATGTTTTAAAGGATTTTATACCTATTTTTAATTTTAAATAAAAGAAGTGATATCACGTATTTATTTGGGAGGGTTTGTGTACAGAAAAGTTTCGATGTTCCGATCCCAATAATATTAAAACCTTTTAAGTACATTTTTTCCTTGATTAATTCCTAAAGTCTGATAAAATGTTTCGATAGGGAATTTTTTCATTCTAAAGTCATTTTTTGATAACTAAAAACTAGTTTATTCAATAAAGGAATTTTATCTATTTTTTTTTAAGGGTGACCATTATTTATAGTTATACTATAAAATTTAATGGGGTTTTTGAATACCACAACATAATCTTATCCCAAAAAGACAAAGTGAAACAACATAAATCAAAGGCATAATGAAGAACATCTAAAAGTGCAAGAGAAAAAATATCAAGGGAAATTAAAAAAAAAACCCTAAGAGATAAATAATTAATAAAGATCGAAACCTTAACTCCATAGGTAATCATTATAAGGATTAGTCATATAGTTGTAGTAGATTGAGCATTAAAACTAAAAATTTTGGTAGTGGGTCCCTTTTCTTTTTTCTTATATAAGAAAAATAAAAGTGTGGTTACTATGGCCACACCACACATGTGAAAACAAATAAAATGTGATTTCTAGCTGACTATAGTGAGTGAGAGAAGGCTCAAATAGATTAGTATCATACACCCATGGGTGGTGGGGTTCGGGAGTAGAAAGTGGCTAAGGGGACCCTTTAAGTAGCTACACATTGGGATGAAACACTGTAGAAGATGTATGTAGCTTGCTAATTTTCAATATGTAAAGTATGCGGCGAGAGTTATATTGAAACACACACACACACACACACATATATGTGTGTGTGTGTGTGTTACGTTGGGATTATGATATATTCTTGTAACAAGTCACACCAATGTTATTGTAATGGCTAGTTAAGATAGGCCTTTATAACTTTATGTCTGATATTATAAATTGGGTGTTAGGTCAAGTTGAACTTCCCAGTTATGCATCATTGTATTCTTGTGTATGGTGCATGTTTGACATTGTATTTTGTTTTAATTGTAATAGCTAAACTAAAGAATTAACTAAATAGGAAGTTTGTGACATAGTCTATGTTGAGTATGAATAGCGTGGGCATATTTTCGATTGAGAAAAAGCATTACTACATTCCTAGAGGACGTTAGAATGTTTGGATCGAAATGATTTCTCTATTGTCATGAAAACAAAAAATATGTTTTTATTCGAAAGGTGATTTTATTTGATCAATTACAATCCATTGATTTTATAAAATAAATTTTGTTGGCCATGAATTGGGCTATGAATAATTATTTTTCAATCACTGATCTAGGTGATTCAAAGTCTGGATAGTTAGGAAAAGGTAGGGAAAAACATGAAGATATGTAAAAAAAAATTGGGTTAAAGTTTAGGTTTCCAATGGAATACTAGGGTTTTCCACAAGTTCACATTCTAAACATATAAATGAAAGTTTGTTTTTTGGGTTTTGACCTTATGACATTCATAAAAATTTGTATTTCTGTTATCTTAGTATGCATATGATATTGATGAAAATACATTTTTTGTGTTTTATTTGCTATTATTTCCTCCCTTTCTTCCATTATACCTTGGTATGTTGTTATCCTTAGCCTACCCAAAACATAGTTGTGAATAAAATGAATGCAATGTGAAAGAGAGCATAAATAAAGTGATAATAAGGATTTTATTGATGGCAATTGTTCATTCCTTTATGATGTGGTGAGTTTGAAGTCCCAGTCTATGCACAAGGAATATACTTTTAGTTTTCATGTATTCACATAAATTTTCCTTTAAGGCATAAAAGGGAAAATTAAACAATACAACCAAATGGGATCAATAATATATCCAAATCCATTAAAACAAATTAGTGAAAAAGGCTCAAAGGGAATCCTACCCATCTTATCCCAAAAAGACAAAGCCAAACATCATAAATCAAAGGAATAATGAATAACATATAAAAGTGCAAGAGAAAAAATATCAAGGGAAATGAAAAAATCACTAAGAGATAAATATTCAGTAAATATATAACCCTTAACCCCATAGGTAATCAAAGAATAAGTAGTCAAGTAGTTTTAGTATATTAGGCATTAAAACTAAAAAAATTGGTAATGGGTCCCTTTTCTTTTTTCTTATCTAAGAAAAATAAAAGGGTGGTTATTGTGGCCACAACGCACATGTGAAAACAAACGAAATACAATTTCTAGATGACTATAGTGAGTGAGAAAAGGCTCAAATAAATTAGTAGCATACACCCATGGGTTGTGGGGTGGGGGAGAAGTAGGTGGATGAGGGGGACCTTTAAGTAGCTACACCTTGGGATGAATCACAATATAATATGTATGTAGCTTCTAATTTTTCAATATGTAAAGTATGTGGTGAGAGTTATAGAATCATAAACCTTAACATAAAATGTTGATATGAAATTTGTTTTAACATATATATGTGTGTGTGTGTGTGTGTGTGTTATTTAAGTTTTGGTGATTTGTAAGATGGGATACTACATATGGTATCAATGCTGACTTAAAATATATGACTAAGGACTTATGTGTCATTGTTTATGTGGTATTAAACTTATTAGTTTTAGATGATGTTATCATGGTGAGATATTAAATATAGAAAATGAGGGAACAATCACCTCCACCTTGCCAAGATGAATATTTTAATCACATATCCATCATAGAAGTAATGGATATGGTGTTATCCTCATAAAGGAAAAATTAATATCTCACAAATAGAAATGAGGCAAATCTCTCAATGTTTATTTATTCCATGAAACCAAAAAGATAAGCCTTAAGGGAATTTTAAGATTAGAAAACGAACCTAAAAAAACAATTACTATCAAATTCAACTCTAAAAAAGGTAATATGATTCAAAGTGATTATTTGATCCTAAGGGGTAAATATTTTTGGAGGACATGAAGAAATTTGATTTTTATAATCATATTTTATACTCATCTAATTATAGGTAAATACTCAAATTTTAAATGGAGGAACTTATTAGATCACTAGTACAAATGGTGAGATTATATGATGGGGAGTTTTGATAGTTAGGATAAAATAGACCATACTATAAAAAAACAGTCCCTTATTATCAAAATATTGATATCATTTTCATTGATACCCTAAAATTCGCAAAAATTAAGATCATGTTTGACAGTCGTCATAATTATGATGAATTGTTGAAAATCTCATTGCATGTCCGATAGATGTTTGACTAATGCTCGACGATGGATCAATAAAATTTTGACATGGTGACACCATAATTGTGATGGAAGAAAACATTCATTTATGTAGGGTTCCATTTCAAATTTTAAATATAACAAATTTACCAAATGAAAGGTTTTAAATACAAGTTAGCATTGTATGTTCGACAGGATATGGAAGTTGAATCAAAAGTTCAAAAAAACTTAAGCTTACATCGAAATGGAAATGAATGATCACATAAAACATTTGACATATATGTTATATATAATATATTATATTGATATAAAAAATACGATGAAAGTTTCAACTTTTGATGAAATAGAAGTGGGTTCCAAACATGTACTGAAAGATGGAAGTTGAGTGAAACTTTCGACAAAATATAACTTAGCCCCAAAAAAAATTTCAAGCTAGCCCACATGCACATATTTCAAATTTATTTTGAAAGCCAGAGGTCCTGCATATAGAACCACATAATTCACAGGCCTATGGAAAAATATAGAAAACCACTTCTACTTTCTTGAGTAAAACATAAATGATCCTACATGTTAGACACATTAGAGGATACAAACCAAAATGAAATATAGGATACATAGTACCCCACCTAGTCCAACTCCAATAGTTGGGCCTTTTAGCAGAGCACTTGGCCATGACAACAAACACATACCTCTCCTCAAAATTTAGAAAATAGTGGAGATATAGACCTCCTATGGTATGATTGAGGGAAAATTAGAGATACAAACCAAATAAAATGTAGAAGCCGCCAAAAATGACCACTAGATCCAAAAGAAATCCAACCTAAATAAATAAGTGGTTTTTTCCATTCTTATATGTAGGGTTTTACTAATATGTAAGATACCATTTCAATAAAATTTCTTGCATATGTCGTGACTATAGATACATGTACACTTTCTCTTTGCATAAGAATGTTGGGAAAAAAATGCCATCCATAATTAATGATTTCTATGGTGTAACACTGAATATATCTAGTGATATTACTATAGATAAGTTATAGTGTTTCCTATAATATCAAGTGGATGATAACCCTAATGTCAAATACGAGTGGACCCTAATGTCAAACATGAATCTAAACACTAGAGATAAATTATTTTTCCAATTCATTTAAATCTCTAAACTGGTTCCTTTTCTTTCTCTTGATGCTAATGGATGAGGTCCAATTATGAAAATATCTTACTAAATTTGGATAGATTTTCCACTACATATTTTTCTCCCAAGACAACACTACTGGATTTAACCTAAATAAGATGGTATAAATATCTAAAACTAGCACCAATTCAAAGATGGATTTGATGTTTAATGAAATTAAAACTTTCCCCTTGGAGGAAGCATTAAAGTTATTGTTGTGTTATCTTCTAGGATTATGGTTTTTCCAACTTAATATTATATTCTCTTCTAAACAAAATAAAATATAAAAATGGGTATGAAAATAATTATCCTTTTTTTCTAAGAATAAGCCACATGTCATAGTTCCCAAATAATGATAAACGATATCATGATCATGTGCTATTATTAGAATCCATGTAAAGGCCCTACATGTTGTTCAAATATAATTTACATGAATAAATAAATAAATAAATGTAGCACCATGAATCATGCATGAAGAGTCCTAGAGTCAGTAATTAATAAAAAAACACCTATAATAAATTAAATGGCATTCTTATCTTCAAATAATTTTAGATAACCATCACCAAGACAGTGCTAGTAATGCAAACTTTTAAAAATATTCATTGACTAGTTTTCACATTGCAAATCCTATATGTTAGTTTAATAATATAATTTATAAATCCAACCAAGTATAAAGAATAGTACAAATATAGTTAATTATCCAATTGAATGTCTTGCATCTAGGAAACAAAAGCTATAAAGTTTTATTAGACTCATCCTAGACTATGAAATTCATAGAATGTTTTGTGATGTTAAATTGTTTAACACCATTTCTAGTGAAAATTTAAACAGTATTTGATTTGGACACATGGTCTGAGGTTGCCTCATTGAATGCAAGATATAGAATTGGTAGAGAGAAATCAAATATATTACCAAAGGGGATGGAGTATATGGACACTCTAGCAAAGTAGTTATTTCTAGATATTGCAAAATTGATGGTATTCAATTTTGAAGAGTGATCCAATGTATCCCCATCAAGTGTAAGAGGTAGTGCTAATAGCAAGAAATTAGAGATATTGTTGGAGAATATATAGTACATTGACATTCCAATTGTGTATTTAGGCCTAAGATACAAGTCGATTCGAGAACCAGGTGCGACACCCCAAGGATCATTTAATGAATTCAAGGCTTGAATTATTCGTCATCATGTAAGGTCATGGTTGAAGAGACATGAAAATCTCCACACTTGGTTGGGAAAAATGTTCGATGACTCCCACCTATAGGTAAGATATCAATCTCCAAGTATAAGGTAGTTAAATTTTCTTAATAATCCGTAGTGTGAGTGGAAAATATACTTATGTCTCTAGTGGTCATAAAAGGTGTTATAACCCTATTTTTCACCTCATTATAGTGAGAGAAACCCTAGTTCAATTTACCTTAGTTGTTGGCTAGAATGCATCTCCTTTCATCCTTGTTTTTATTTATATGGGTCATACAAGCAAGTTACTATATGTTGTAGGGATAAAATTACATAATTGAGTAATTTCACATAATTATTTTGTCACAATTTCATAATTATAAAATAATAATTATTTCATAATTTAGAGACAACTCATAATTGAGAAGGTTCTTAGTGAGTTGGGAAAATCTCACAATTAAGCATGAAACTTGTGCATGATCTATAACTTCTTCATTCACATGCCATCAAGTCTATGCATGACCTGTATTCACCCAATTTATATTAAGCCTAACATCTTATGCCCCTAAGTGTTAAGATACATCCTCTTGGATCTAGGAAAGGCCTATCTGGTGAGACCCTCTTAATGATGAGAAATAATTGCATAGAGATAACTTAGTTATGCTATTTGTATATAAAAAAAATGTCTTCTCTTTCATGCTAGATAATACCATTATATCTAAACGCTCAACGAAGAGGAGAGCCTACATTGTAATTAAGGTATACCATTTCTATGGTTGTTTTTATTTATGACTATAAAATTGAATTCTCTCCCTATTTCATTTTCATATATTTTGGAATATGATTTCTTTATTACTTTAGCTTTTGGTACACACTAACTTTGATCCTGGTGGATATTGGTAGCCACCCTCCTATTCCACTTGGACCTCCAACGCAGTTTATTTTTAGTTTCCTAATTTCTAGCACAATTTACTATTTTTTGTATTTTTTTGGGTTCTAAACTTCCAGAGCCCTTGAGGCCCTAAACGACATAATTTTGGAAAATGAGAAAACCCATTTCTTCGGGTCGAAATTTATTTTCCTCAGACAAATATTTCTATTGAGGTATCATTTCCACCAAACATAGATCGTGTGCAAATTTTACGACCCGTATAATTTGATGTATGAACTAACCCAAACGGGGACCAAAAAATTTTGGCACTTCATTTTGTGGGGTTAGGTTTTTAGATGTTTAGGGTTCTCCATTGTTTCTTGATGATAAAAAGGCCTGTGAGTCTCATTGTAACGAATTTAAAAAGGCATGTAGCCATCACATATCTTCTTAGAGATAAGCTAACATCACCCGAGTTAGTTTGTTTCTCTTATGTATGTAAACAATTTTCAACAATTTCTATTTATTAATTGAAATTATGTTTCTCTATATCTCTATGTTTGGTTTGAATTCATATTTAATTTCATTCCTTCATAAATCCATATCAAAGTTTCCTTTTATAGAGGCAAAACTTTTTTATTTTGGTGGCGGATGTGTGTAGGGGATCAAATCAAAGAGTTTGTAGTGTGATGTCCAAATTGGAATGTGGTTTTTAGCTACTCAAATAGGTCAAAAAACTAGATTGGCTTATGTGGTGTCTAAGGTATGATGTATACATCCTCCACCATTAGTTGAATGATTTTTTATTGTAATAAAGTTAGTGTATTTTCTTAGATCCTTCACACATTATTTGAAAAATATTGAGGAGATGTCTATGGAGTAACAACTCCTTATAATCTATGTAATTTCTTAGCTAATACTTGCGAATCCACTAGGAAGAAATCCCTATTGTTTATGTTCTCCTTCACTTTTCTATATCCTTTTTTTTTTTTTCATAATGATTTTCTATTTTTTTCTTATCTCTTTTATATATTCCTTGATTTTATATATATATATATAAATTTATTCTATATTTATTGAATTCCCCATGATGTTTTAGATTTAAGTCACTTTTAAAACTTAATTAAAAATTAAAAAAAAAATCAAGGAAATAAGTTGCAGTTTTCAAATCAAAATTTGTAACTTTCTATAAAAAAATTGAGTGAAACAATGACAAATATGACTTCTCCTCAAATTTGAGTTGGATTTAAAAAAATCATCTTAAATAGTGTATGAATGAGGAAGATGTGGCTAATTGAAAATCGACTATTTTTATTTTTAGTTTTTGGGATGGTTGTGCACATTTATTTTTGCAATATCTTTTGACATAGACCTCTAATATACATTAAAACAAAACCATTGGATCAGAAATTTTGTTCCCTTTATTCTGATATATAGTATGCTATGTTTTTGAGATATATTTAGTAATCATATGCCTCTGAATTTTTCTACTCTAATTTTTTATTTTATTTTATTTATTTTTATTTATTGTTGTTTTTCTTTTGGTTGAGATACGATTTGAATTTTTATTTGAGACTTATGTTTCTAGTTCTCTATCCATGGAAGGGAATATCTGATCTAGATCTTCTCTCCTTTAAGAGATCTAATTTCATCTTGTACATTGTGCTAGTTTATGCAAGATGTTTTTTGTTGGTTTCCTCGCTTGGTGATAGGTCTCTTCATAATTTTTATAACAATGTGAGCTTGATATGACCATCTTGGATTGTACTTACGATTTGGAATATTGCAAATAAAACTGATTTTTTTTGTCATTTTAGGCTTCGATCCCATATCTCGGGTTTGGGGTTGTTTTCCCTTATAGATCATTGTAAATCTAGGTTTTTGGATATCTTATTTGTGTAGCAAACTGAAACTTTATTTGCATTTGAATTTTTTTTTTGTTTGATTTTGATAAGAAAAATTTCATGTATTTTTATTTCAAATCCTTGGTTTCATTCTTTTCAATGCTTTTTATTGAGTTTGATTCGGTTATTTTATGAGTGTTAAATTTCATTCATAGGTTGTTTAGAAGATTAATTATTTATGTGAATTTGGAGAATATTAAAACATAGTTGAGGGTGATTGTGAGGCTATTGTTTTTCACTTGGAAAAATAAAGAAATTATCTACCCTTAGATAGTTTTCATCAAATTGGAAACAAATGTGGATATTTCGTGTACTTTGAATTTTGTATTTCTATTGATTTTCTTTACATACCATTTTAGTTGTAATCCGTATGCTTGAGTAATCAACAAAATTGAAATAAAGTGTTAATAAAATTAATTATATTGTTTTTGTTATAGAACACAAAAATTAACCGAGGGTTGTATAAACCAATATTAAAGGCTATAAAAATAAAACTAGTTTCACTAGTGAGTGTAAATCTATTTCACGTTAGATGTTTTCTAAAAGATCCTCTCACACAGGAGTTAATCATGCGTCACATCAGGAAATTTTGGAGTGAAATACCCACTTTTTGGATATTCATGTTCACTAAATTGGGTTTGTTCCAAGGGGATATCTTTGAGAGGTATACATCTCACTTTTCCCTTGGAGGCTTTGGGCATATCTACATTTCCTACATGTATGGTTATGATCACACATGTTTCTCAAGTTGTTTGATTGTGAAGTGGTGACCATAGTGGCATATATTTTAGTGCTCTTACATATGTGTCTATTGGTCGGAAGTCCCCACGATATCTAAGGAAAATGTCAATCACCCTATCAGTGCTCCTCAAGGGTAACACTTGGCTCCAATGAGGTCACTTACATTAGTTAAAGTTGGTATAAGGAGGTTGAAGTAACTACTTCTCTAGTCCTTTGTTAGTCCAAATTACTTGGGGGATTGATCACCTCATGTGTCTTTGATTTCGAGAGGTTCCTTTATAGTTTATTTTCTTGTCAGATCTCTTAGGAATTTATAGTGCACACTATTTGGTCCAAGTCTAGGAGGCCATAGGATTATCTCAAGTTACTTAATTACATAAAAATATATTCATTATGGCTAGCCAAACTATCAATTGTTCTCAAATATTGTGAAGAATTTCTCTTGAGAGGAGGGTCCAACACCAGAGAGACGCATGATAACTCCATTATCAAAGGGATTAATTGATCAAACTTGAGTTTGGAGAGATATATTTGGTTCTAGGGGTGAGCACTAGGTTAGTGTTTAAGTTGTATATGAAATTCCATTACCACACATTAACCCACCTTTAACTAACCATGTTGGACTTGTAATTGTATAATTGAATGCATATTTTATAGAATCTTCTTCCTTCTTCTCTCTTCAAATGGTTGGAGATAGTGGTGCTTCTACCATGAGGGGAATAGGTCCCTCATCACTATCCACATCGAAAATTTCTTCATTTATATCTTCATTACTACTTATCATTGTGATAGGGTCCACTTCTCCAATTTCAACAACACCTTTGTGCTCTCTTTGGAGCATCCCACTAGTTGCTTCTATAACTTGGATAAGTTTCTTGAGTTTATTTGTATCCCATCCTTCATCCAAATTTGTATTTCATGGGGAAACCAAAGTCAACCTACCAAATCTTGGTGATTTAAACCTAGTTAATTTATCCTAATGATCACAATATTTAGTATGGTCTAGTCATCTTCAAGCAAATTTTCAAGGGGGTCTACATTTATCTCTAGTAAGTCTGGGGGCAGTAATGGTTTTGAAGGAAATTTTAATTCATGGGGTACTCTTGTGTTAGGAGGAATTCCATTCTATCTATGTTTTCATTCCTTCAGAGGGGTTAATTTACCTAGGGGAAATATCCATGCTAGTGCCACTATGCCCATGATTTTTCATACTTATGTCTATGCTTTTGCACTGGAGGTATTCCTCATCACCTATGTTTTTAGTAAGATACTATCTCAACCAAAAGGAAAATTTGGTTGTACTTGAGTAAAGTAGAAATTTTGTATCCAAATTGGGACATTCTATCTTTACCATAACTTGGGAACAATTTGAACATTAAGTTCAAGAAAATTACCTTTCAAAAAAATACTTAGGTTGGAAGTTCAATGAGTTCCATGATCTTATAAAATGAACTGCGACTATACTTGAATATGAGCCTCCATTCATGGAATTTATAAGATATGATACATATTTGAATAATGAAATACTAAAGGTGAATATTTTTTTATATACATTGAATCCTTTGTTAAAGGAAAGCATGCATTTTGATACTTACAACATTGCATGAGGCAATGTGAAAACCTATAATAGCTAAATAAGAAGTGCTAGGGATAAAATGATGTGATAAAGATCCTAATCTTATTGTAAATCCATTCCATGGAAAATTGTATTCAAGGGGAAACCAAGGAATAAAGCACAATTTTGGTGGTTCACATCCATAGATGTTTTATAAGAGTCATTCTTCTAATATCCATAAATAATATCCTAATAAGTAGTTTAAAAAAAGTGGTTCTTTTACTTTAGAATTGGTTTAGAGTTCAAAAAATTAACCTAAATTATATTGGAGTTGTGGAGGAACAAATTATGAATGAGATTGTCTAGAATAGAAGACTGAGATACAACTAAAACAAGTTCAATAAACTATTAGAGATATAGATAGATACCATAGGATCCATGAAACTATGCATAATCATCACTTTGAGATCAATATATGGTGCTTGAAGCATGAGGGAAACCGAATAGTATAGATGGAACTATTTTAGTTGATCTAGGTACAAGTGAGAATTTTATTTCTCGTAATAATTTATGAAATGTAAATTGGGTGGCAGTAGAGCTATATGATTTTGATCAAGTTGATATGGCCTCAAGTTTTTCTCAAAAACTAGAATCCTTAGCACACGAGTTCCCTATAGAATAAGGAGTGTGTATCATAGATGTGAACTAAGGGAACTTTTAGGGGGGAAATTTCATAGTTGGATTTATTTTTCATCTTCTTTTCAAAAAAAGGATTCATAAAATTCCATGTTTCTAAAAATGGTTTTCCAAAATTTTATATGATAAAATTATTTTACCATAAAAATAACCAAAATTTTATAAAATATTTATAAAAGATTTATAAATTTATATATTTTGACAAAATATTACCAAATATATCACAATTTGAATATTATGGGCTATTAAGATTCGCCAAGGTTTTTGCGCTTTGTGATAAATTTCCATCCTTAAAATGTTCCCTGATGTGAACCTTTATGTGACATATCTTAGAAATTATGATGTAAAAATAAGGATGCATTGGAATAAAGGTCCATGATATACTATAATATTAAAACCATTAATTTTCTAAATGATGAGGGCCAATCTATGGTTTTGCTAGGAGAAAAGAGTATTTTTTTTCCTTGACAATAATTTTGTCCCTGTAATTGAAATTAAGTTTTATAAAGTAAGGTGAAATTTATGTTGTGAAGAACTTAAACAAGGGATACCTCTCAACCTTAGAGTAAATTACAATTCTTTTGGAATTCATTGATGTTTTTCCAGAAGATTTTCCTAGTTTTCTCTTAGGGGAATTTTGAGGCTAAAAATGGGCCTCAAAACAAAAAATGTATTAAAAAATAAAATTTAAAATATGTAATAAGGTTTAGGATGACTGTTTCACCCAAAAACCTAAATATTTTTGGAAGTTAATAAAGAAAAATATTTTTTATATCATATTTTCAAATTATCTCCTTATAGGTTTACTCGAATGTTAAGTGTAGGCACTTGTTAGATGTGGAAATAGGTTACCTCAAAAATATGTAGAGTAGGTGCTCATTTGTTGTGGAATGAAATTAAAATTCTAAGAATTAACCAATCTATATAATTTTCAGTAGACCCACATTGATTAAAAATAAAAATACATGAAAAAATGTGTTAAGGGTCCTAAATCCTCGAAAGATCAAGGCACAAAGTCTTGGATCTATGGAAGATATTAAGGCAGAACCTATTAAACTCTACTAATACATAGATTCCTAGGTACATGGCAAGGATATCGAGAGTTAATGAGTTTAGATAGGTATACAATAGAGGTGTGGAATCCCTATCCTCTAGAAAAAAAAACACCACTTAGGGGCATACATCAACCAAGCAAGCCAACCTAAGCTAAACCTTGGATTAATTTAATTCAAAATTTACCCACTTTTGAGGGTGTTTAAACTTATATTTAAATTTAAAAAATAGATAATCAGGAATTAATTAAAATTTACACATGGGAGTTGTGAATATTAGGGTTTTTTAACTAAAAGTTAAAAATTGTGGGATTTACACCTCGAGAGTTTGGGTGGAGGGGGAATGGAGGTTGTAATAATGAAAAATATTACAATTTTTAAAAAATAATAACAAATTTTTCATGAGAGGGTGAGGTGTCACCCCTCTCAAATCTTATAAATATATAAGGAACCCCATGGTATAAGGGTTGGGGGAATAGAGAGTAATTAGATGTCATTGAAATGACTCTAGGATTTGTAATCTAAATCTATAGGTTTGATTTTCTTGATTGAGTATAGTATAATTTGTGTTGGAAATAAGAGATTATTATCTTCCTTAACTTTAATTTTTACTATCTATTGTTTCATCTATGTATTGTTTGTGAGTTATTACAACTTGGGAGATCCATGAGGAGTTATCTCTATATCAGGTTGGGTTGTAAACTAATTGGTATTTTGATTTGGAAAGTGAATTATTGGAGGGAGAAGATCAATTGGTTTTGGGTAACTTATCAATTGTTAAAATTTGATATCATGGGTAACTATATATATTTGAATTATTTCTAATTTCCTTAAGATATTACTGTAATTTTTAAAACTAAAAACATCAAACATACATGCATAATTATTGAGTATTAAGTAGTATTTATTTAAACTAACATTTTAGGTAGATATACCATCATAAGGCATATGTGGAAGAAATTTTTATGCATTTTTAAAGGGGAAACTTTTCATGTTGAACTTTTAATTATCCTTCCTTTATTCCTTTATTTCTCTTTCCCATTCTACAAATTTATGCATTGAATTAAAAGTTAAAATAGGGCATGGAAGAAGGTTTAAGAAATATTACTATCTTTATTTCTTTATTTATGCTTATTATGGAAGAATTTGATGATAGATTTCAATTATATTATTGATGTTATTTGTGAAGCCAATTAAGAATATATTACATTTAGGATGGTATTATCTCTTATATGGTTATAGAAGCTACTTTTCATACTAAGTGTTTAACAAATTATGCAAATAAATTTATACATTTGTAGCTATGTTGATCAATAAAAAAATATAGTCATGCTACTACATAAAACATCTGTAGTTGTGATGTTGTAGGACAAATTTGATCTAGGTGTATATCAGTGGCCATACACCTCTTCCACTAACTCAATGATTCTCTATTCCCTTGAAAGTTTTTCTATGGGTTTTAAGATCCCAAACTTCTGAAGCCATTTTGGGGCCAAGGGTTTCCTTGACATCTCCTAGCCCTAGCCAGAAGCTATAATTATTGGATATATCTTTATAAAAATATATTATGTTCCTCAAACAAATATTGTATGCAAAATTTGCACCTGAGAATGTTGATGTACCAAATAACCACCTCACGAGCTATAAATCTTCTCACACTTCATCTTCTAGGGTTATGGTTTTGGATCCTTAAGCTCCTTTCTTTATATTAAAAGGGAGTTTTTCCACCTCTTGTATAGATTTTTTGAATGAGTGTAGCCATAATCTCTCTCTCTCTCTCTCTCTCTCTCTTATAATACATATGTAGTTATGTTGTAGTAGAATATATTTATAGTTGCATTTTTGTATAATATATCTATAGTTGTGTTGCTATAGAATAAATTTTTATTTGTGTCACTGTACAATACGTATTTGGCTTTCAACTTGTTAAGATGTCAAATATGTAATAAAAGTTATAGATTTTTAAACCATAGCTTTAGTTGTTGATATTGAATGATCTATTATTACCAAATGTTATAATGCTCAGTGAAAAAAAAAATCCTCTCTTGAGTTGTGCATATTTATATTTTAATGGTTGGTATGGTGGGGCACTACACTTTATTCTAAAACAATAGCTAATCGAGCTAGTATTTGAAGAAATGAATTCAAACCTAGTCCTTTAAGGATAAAGGAGGACCTTATTTTATCTAATTGAACCAAAGAAAATTCTAAAGACTTGGTTGAGAATATGTTTGGTAGCAAACTAAACAAACTTTGTAGTTCTCAAGGTCTATAATTTGCAATTGTATAATGAAATGAATGAAATAAGTGGCAATTACATAGATTAAATGATATGTGATATTCACATATATAACAAAATAGAAAATTTTTAAATATTAAATGGCCATGAGTTCGAATGTAATCATATACCTTTGACCTTAACTCTACATGTTTTCCATGCACAAAAAAGGGAATTGAAGGGGATTATGATAACCAAAAGCACTTTATTTTTTAAAATATAAATATGGACTTATTTTAAAGTATTTAAATAATGATTCACTTAAGGGACTAAAATTCATAACTGAAGAATATAATTCACTTAAGATATTATAATCCTTACTACAAAAATCTTTATGAATCCCATAATATCATGAATAAAATTTAAACTCTTTCTATTGAGGATGTATTTTTTCTATAGAAGACATAAAGCTTTGGGTTAAGTTGCATGTGAAAGGGAAAGTAAAGGACATTAATTTCTATAGAGCATAAATTTCAAAAGGTGGAGGGTATATAGTCATCCCTCACATCCAAAATATCTTTAATGTATAAATCAAGCAGAGCTTCCCTGAAGCCTTACTCAAAGACTCATTATACTTATTTTTAAAATTAGGGATGAAAGAAATCCCTCTAATCATGTGACCATTATGATTGGATTCTTTTTATCCAAGTTATATGGAGCTATATAGATAAGGAAGATTAGTTATGGCTAGAAACCATGGAAACAATGCTAAAGTATAGGCTGGATTTAGGAGTTATCATTCCACTTTGAATCACCTTATAATTATTAGGATCATTATCAAGGAGTATCACAATAATAAAACCAATATTTTATGTTATTTGGTTGACCTTATAAAATATTTTGACAAAGTACCCTACACAAATATTTGGAGTAGATTAGAAACGATAAAAATTCATTTCAAGATAAAATTGTAAAAGAGTGTTATTTCCATGTTTAGGAACATTAAGGGTTGGTAAAAAGAAATTAATTGTAGTATGATTTTTAAGGAACGTTATCCCTTTTTCACTACCTTGTTTGGCATATACATTCACAAGTTACATGGTTATTTGGAATCATCAATTTGTGTTAGTTTGAATCTAGATGGTATATTCACCATTATTCTTATTTTCAATAATGATTTATAAATTTTCAAGGATTTATGATTTAGTAGGGTATGATTATTAATAATAACAAAATGATGGTTATGATAATTAAATTTGAAATGATTAACTAAACTAAATTTTCCTATATAATGGCAATGACTGGCAGGAAGTGACTTTATACAAATATCTTAAAATCGATCTTCATCACAAGTTCAATTGGAACTGAAACACTGAGAAAAGGAAAATAAGGGTGGAAAGATATTATGGACATGAAAACAATTTTATTAGTGAAACTTTGGATATGGAACAAGAAGAAATCCCTTTTTAGATTCTCATCAGTCATGTATCTTATATTTTTGTGAAGTTTGATGTTGCAACATTTCTAAATATGATGTAACATATGTTAATTTTTTTTTTACTTTATATCTAAGGTTAAACTCTAAACCATACTTTAAATCGTAAATCTTATTCAAATCTATAATATTCCTAATTCCAAGGTATTAAAACACGACTCACTTTATCAATGTAATATTGGGAGTCATACGACTATACCTTTTTAATATTGGACACGATGATTTACTTATTGAACTCATAAGTTATGTTTATAAGGTTTGTATGAATTGTTAATACTCTTCGGCTCTGACACACAGATTTTACCATTCATAAGCTCACTGAAAATTTCGACCAGAAACTTGTTTTAAATGAGGCCTCATTGTCATGAACTGGTAAAGTAATTGCAACAGGTACCAACGCTTAAAATTTTGGTTCAGGTGTAAGATTTCATGTGTTATGGTGCGATTTACAATATTATTACTCTTTAGATCTTCGCCGTTGATCTTGGGAGATCTACGGATCTCGTTTTGGGCGAGAGATGTGTTGGTAACTCCACCAAACCTAAGAGTTTCTGATTTTGTCGTTGAATTCGGTGTCGATTCCATCACAGCGCCTTGTTTCCTTAGTGTATGCTGCTCCCACTGGGAGGTTTGGAGATTCGGCTCTACGAAACCATATCTCTTTACGTAATCTCCGCTATACTCACGTTCAGGGTTCGGAAGTTGCAGCATGGCCAGGAGGGTCTATGCTTCATTCACTGTGGTGCATCCCATGACAAAAATTCATTGTCTCCATGCATTCACATGTTCAGGTAACCCTTCACTAATCCAGCGTTGCTCTGCTACAAACACATGGTTTCTTTTCTTCTACAGTGAATTAGCTTCTCGACGGTATTCTCATACCTAACCTCTACTTTCCTCTTGGTTGTTGAAGGATTCTGGTAATCAATGACACCACTCCAGAGCTTAATTCACAGGTTAACTCCATTACATAATATGCTTTCTCTTCTATAAGATTTCACAAAGCATTTTATTTTAATGATAATAACCCTACTCATTTGGTTTTCTCATCGTTCCGATGACAGTTTTGTTCCTTTACTGTTTTGATAAGCTAATACCACTTCATATAGACAAAAAGGAGGTTTTTGGCTACTGGGATATGCGGCTAACAAGGATAATCTCTCCAGGTACCTCAAAGTAGTTCATTGTTCCAGTTATCATAACTGCCTCAGCGTTCTCCTAATTTCATGAAGTATTTTTTTTTTTATTAGCCAAACTTTCATTTTCATATAAGTTCAGAAACAAATGGCTAGAATGCCTTATTTAGTTTTTCCTCTGTTCTTGTGTAAGATCGTGATACCATTCGAAACAATGTCCGGCCAGTCTCCTTGGACTGCCTTCTCATTTACCATCTTTATAGTGTAAATTTTGCTGGCTTGAAATGCAAATTTTGTTATGTTTTCTGTCATAAGACTTTCGATTCCGTCCAAGTTTGTAATCTATAAAAGAGGTCCTTTATAAATTCTTGATTCCTCTAGCACTATTTCTTCTTTTCGACTGTAAGAGGATAGTATATTTCACACAGCTACTGCCTACTATTTAATGGTATATAAATATGATAGTTTTGCATGCAGCATTTAAAAGGAACTGTATCTGGATTTTTTTATTTTTTTTTTATACTTACCTTCTAAAATTCTTTCGAGACGTTAGATATGATTAAAGGTTCGACCTTCAGGTCCAATATCTGTTTTCTTTTATGTGCTAAGCTATTTCATAAGTATTCTCCTTTTTCTTTCTCCTTCAAACTCCATAATATATAAATAAGCATTGTTTTACTGTAGTTTATTCTTAGCACAGAGTTTGGTACTATACATCTGTTCTTCTATCTATTTTCTTCTATGAAAGAATTCGGAATAGGAAGTGTCCAGACCACCTTACAACTTTTTCCGCGTATAGCGAAAATTCTGAGAGGCAACTAGTCTTGGGTTTGGATTCCACCCACGCCCTCGATTGACAGCCTTCTCTGCTTACTAAGTTTTTTTTCTTAATAAAACTGTTTTAAAATATTGCATGCATGCAACCTCTTTATTTTTTATACTCCTTGTGTATCGATACTGTATAATTTATGATTAAGAATAATCCGAGGGTTCTGGTAGCTTATCCTGCATTCACCAATGTAATATTATCCTATAGACCAATTCATTTACTAATATGTTTAGCTAATGTAAGAGTACTCATTGTAAATTTGTTTAAGGTCAATTGGAAATCTTTCCTAGTACCTTTATCTCCTTTTTTTTTTTTTTTTTTACAGCCCCTGCTGTATTCACTGTAAACTATATTATTATATCCTCTTTATATAGACATGGTCTACTAAGGTTTCCTAAACATATTGTCATTTTTGGTATATGGCTTCAGCATTTTAAATAATTCTGGAAAAGAATGCATGCTAGGAATTTAATAAGTCAAAAACTAATATTATTCTTCAAAACTTGTAATCATATAAATAACAACATTAATTCCTGGTAAACAAAACCGTTTCTTCGTATTAATAATAGCATCCATTCCTCGTAACTAAAACAATATTTTCACTTACTTAGATTTAAGGTACTACAATACTTAATTCCACTGAGCATACACAATTACTTAGTTGATTTGCAAGTCAAAGTTGTAGTCCTCCCAACCTTCAAGAGAGGCGATTACGTCCTTCTCTTGCTCCCGAGCTCTAGTCCTGGATGGTACGGGTTAACAATGGATATTTCTGTTGTGACTTCAGGACGCCCAGTCGAGTTAGTGCCAGAAATAATTTTCAGGATTGTTGAGTGTTTTCCACTGGTCTCTACTAGCTCTAGAAAATCCACACTCTTCCTTCCTCCAAAAAAACAGAACCCTTACTCCTCATTGGGATCAATCTCTTATCCCCACAGGAGTAGGTAACTATTTCCAAATGTCCCTAACCACTTTCCAGTTCTTGGAAAACACTTACCATCAACTTTTTACTTTTATGAAGTTAATTCTCATAACTGATTTATTATTAATAATTAATCACTAATGAAAATAAATTTTCATAAAAATAATACTAATTCCAATATTTTTCTTGAAACAATAATTAAAATTGTCTTTTAACTAGCTAACAACTAGTTATCCTTAATGAAGCTGTCACATATAATTAAGTAATTAATATATAAGAACAAGTTTAACGATGTGGAAGTGAAGAGGTTCCGTGATATTTCTTCAACATCTAGTAAAAATCACCTCTAAGTTTAAGGAAGGTTGGAATAAATATGTCAATTATGGGCTAAATCATTGGGGAATAAAGGAAGAGGTTACTCCATAAAACAACGAAAATATTAAAATTATTATTACATCTATATATAGCTAGAAATTACGGTTCAATAAAGAATTAGAAGATAAAAATATTTAAAATATTATTAGGTGGTGATGAACCCTAATTTAGAAAATAAAAAGTGAAATGGGGCATTGCACAATTCATTAAACATCACTGATTCATATAATATGTCATATTTGTGCCCCTAAGAAGGTTGAAGATGAAAAGTAATTTTTATGGGGATGCGGTGCATACACCCACATTGGAGCACAATTTCAAGACATTAAGACACTCACTTTCCTAACCTTTCAACTCATAAAAAAATAACATTATTTAAAAATACTTATTTTAAAAGTTTCCAAATAAAATTTTAAATAAAACAAAGTAGTCAAATTTATTTTCAATAAATAATAATCATTATAATTTTCATTATTTTTAATATTTCAAATAGTATATTTTCTTTGGAAACTTAACATGTTCTCTCTAAATTTTACAAATATATACACACACAATAGTTTATTTGAAAAAGGCATAACCTAAAACAATATTTACATGTTATAAACTAATTCATAAATACACAAATTAATCTTAATCAATAGTTACTGTTACCATTTGCTTGTTTAGGGTTTCTGATTAAGATGGTGTTTTTGACGTTATTAAAAGTTTTTAGAAGTGATTTTTCATTTTATTTTTTTATAATATAATTAAAAATTAGTAAAATTATACAAATTAAATGGTTGGTAAATTATTATAAACATTAATACATAATAAACATCAAATCATTTACTTTATTATACATTTCACATTGCTAAAAAATATTAATTAAATTATAATTTTATTTTAAATTAATATTATTAATAATAAAAAATATACATATAAGTTAAACATATAAACATTTAAAAAACATGGAACAAGGTTTTTAACTATTAAAATTTCCCATCCACCTAATAATTATTCTATTGATGTAAGTATTATTTTTATATAATCCTTCAAATAAATTTTATTAAAATTTACATATTTTTTATATTGATTATTTTATATCTATGTATTTAATACTTAATTATATATAATAATCTTCGATAATTTTGATATTTTTTCAAAAAAATATAATTTAAAGATAAACAAAATAAGAAAAACCACCTTTTTATATTATATATATATATATATATATATATATATATATATATATATATATAATAAAAAATTATTTACATTTCATAATAAAATTTGAAGCTATTATAATAAAGTTCAATATTTCATTTATATAAATTAAATTATAGTAACAATGATTTTTTTTTTAACTACACTAAATAGAAACATATTTTCTTTGTCTATCTCTTTTAGACACTGAATCAAATTTATATCTATATCTTTTTAAGAGAAAAAAATAATTTTAAAATTTTATAAGAAATAAAAAAAGACAATATCTCAATTGCATAGTAACACACTCAATAATTTTAAAAACTGGACTTTCAATAAATTCTTAGATATACCTTAGATGATAAAAGACATATCTTAAAGCTTAATCAAATTCTATTTGAAAATATCAAAATATTAAAGGATAAAAATGACTGCACGGACTTTGAAATGGAAACTAAAAAAACATGTAATAGCAAAGTTTCCTTAAATAACATATTTTCCATAAAACCCTGACATTATTTTAGTTGTACTTATGAAAAACTTACACATCTTCATATTATTCTAAATGTAAGAGGCTTAATTTAGCTCTTCTATTTAAATATGCATACTATCTGAATATATTATTTTCATTATATTTATGAAAAACTTACCCATAAATATGGCTTAAGTTAACTCTTTTATTGAATAAGTTCACTGAAACTTTTAAATATACATACAATCTAAATACTTTTACTGGCTTCCCAAAAAAATAGTCATGGCCCATTAGCAAAGAATTCCGCGATAAAATTTGTGTCTTCACTAATATCTAATTTTAGGTATTTGGGTTTAATATGTATTCGGGTTTAATGTGGCGAGAAAAAAACATATACATATTTTAAAAAAAACTTGTATAAAATGATTAGTAAGTTAACCTGTGAAGATCGTCTAAGTCAAGCGATGTCTTTTTGCGGCTCCGATGTGAATCCAATTTACCTTAACTTGAAAATGGAAGAGTAAGCTTGTTCTCGTGACATTTTCGACATTTATGGAGAAGTGCCATTTTAAAGCCGAATAGAAGAAACCAGGTCCGCCGGAGCGACAAGTAGTCAATTGGCCTTGTATGCCATTTGCAAGAGCAAGAGAACGACAGCTGCTATGCCAAGTTTCAGTGCGGACAACATACGTGTTAATATCCAGAGGACTCAATTACGGGAACCTGACACTTATGCTTGCAGATGTTTATCCACAACAAGTATCGCAGGAAGCACAGAAACTGCAACCAATTTTGAGGTTTCTGAAAGATTTATAAGTCTGAGATTTATGGCTCGCTAAGGTCGAAATTATCTAGAGATTAGTGGACAATCAAAGTTACACTTCTGATTTGGAATTAGATTTGTAGGGCTAATAAGGAAGACTGAAGTAGGAGAAAAAAATGAGCCGTCAGCAACAAATTAGGAAATCGGCTTCTTGTGCTGATGAAGAGCTAGAGACTCTTACATATGGTAATGTTTTTGGGGTTTGTGGAGAGGTAGCAAAGCATCCCATAACTCCCAGAGACGCTGCTCTCATGCAGAGCGCGGAGGCACACGCCCTCGGCCAGACTCAGAAGGGTGGTGCTGCCTCAGTCATGCAATACGCTGCTGATGCCAATGAGAGATCCGGTAAGGTTAACCGAGACGAAGATCAAGCGGCTGCAGAATATTTGGACATGACGGTCACCAAAACCGCAGTCACGGGTCAGATGCTCGAGACACAATATGTAGGTGGACAAGCAGTTCGTTCAACCCTAAAGTTTATGCCCACCGATCACGAAATTGCAGCAAGCGAAGCCATTACTATTGGACAGGCAACCTTTTCTTAAGCTGTGCTTTCCTGGCAACCTTTTTGGAAATGATGTATGAGTTTTCGATTGTTAATAATGTTTTTTTTGGGACATTCCACTTATGGCTTTGTATTTTTTAGGAAGAAAAAAGGTTATTTTATTTATGAGATAAAACAATTAACAAGTTGCTAGTCTAAAGTCCTTATGCCTCTAAACCATTTTCACAAAAATAAAATCTGGAATTACATCTTCTATAATTCCATCTTCTATCTAGATTGGAATTAAATCTTCTATCTAGATTGGAATTTCTATAATTCCATCTTCTATCTAGATTGGAATTAGATCTTCTATCTAGATTGGAATTTTCAATAATAACTAGTACAAAATATCAAAACAAGCCTATGTCCCCAACCTTCAGGAGCAAATAGTTGCTGCATATGTGAGATTCTTCTTATGACATAATGATTTTCTTCCTTAAGAGTAGTTTATAGAATTAGTTTATGCTTCCATTGAAACCTGGAATGTATGAGTTTTGGTTTGTTTAATGTTTCTAGATTTAGTTTGTTTGATGTTCATAACATTCTACATTAAATATGAATTTTACATTTTTTTTTGGTAGACCCTCCATGTATATAAAGCCCTCAATGTATATAAAGCTTCACGTGTCTATTATTTTTTATGTATGAATTTTGATTTTGGTAGACATTCCACCCATCTCCACCCATCATTCATATATGTATATAAAGTTTGATGGGTCTAATATCTTTTATTTATGAATTTTTATTTCTACAACTTTTTGGTAGACACTCTACCCATCATCTATCTAGATTTTCATTTTCGATAATAACTAGTACAAAATATCAAAACAAGCCAATGTCCTCAACTTTCAGGAGCGAACAATTGCTGCATATGTGAGATCCTTCAGGAACGAAGAGTAGTTTATGCTGCCATTGAAGCCTTGAATGTATGAGGTTTGGTTTGTCTTGTGTTTAAACACTCTAATCATCCTCATCCTTTAAACTTGTATGAATTTTGATTTGTACAACTTTTGGAGTAGACACTCCAACCATCATCCGGACATGTATATAAGTCTACTTCAACCATCATCCGGACATGTATATAAAACTTGATGTGTCTATTTTTTTATGTATGAATTTTGATTTCTACAATTTTTTTGGGAGACACTACACCCATCATCCACACATGTATTGAAAGCCTTATGTGTCTATTTTTAATGTATGAATTTTGATTTCTACAACTGTTTTGTAGACACTCCACCCATCATCTAGACATGTATATAAAACAGACACTCCACCCATCATCCAGACATGTATATAAAGCCATATGAAGCCTTATGTGTCTATTTTTTAGGTATGTGTCTATTTCTACAACCATTTTGTGTCTATTTTTTTAGGTATGTGTCTATTTCTACAACAATTTTGAAGACACTTTACCCATCATCCAGACATGTATATACAACTTTTTGTAGAAGTTAGAAATAATTAATTCCTACTTGTCTATGGTTGTAATTCTCCATTTGAAGAGTTTGTTCCTACATAATAGGAAGTAGCTAGAATATAGTAGGAAGTAGCTAGAATATAGTTTCTCCTAGTTTAGTGTGGTTGAGAGAATCTCTCAACCACATTACTGTACGTCCAAGATAGAATTCCTATCTTGAGACTATTGCTTGTATAAATATGTGTGTAATTTCCTTGATTCATAATATAGAATTTGATTAGAGTTTGCAGTGTGATATTTTATCTTGGTATCGAAGCCATAAGGGCCTGGGCCTCGGCCCCTCTTGGGCTGAGGGAAAGTAATAGAGTATATTAAGTAATAGAGTATATTGTGTTTTAGTTTTATTCTTTCGGTTGTCCATTCGTTTGGCAAGGGTGTGTTGGAGCAGGGGTTCGCCAATCCTTTGATGTAATGAGAGATGGACTGCGAAAGCAAGTCCTTCGGTCCGAGAGTTCCAAATCATTGTTGGGTCACACCGATCTGTACGCAAGGAGTCCCGCATGAGTGGTCTGCATCGGCGAGTGACTGGTGTGGTGAATTAATCCGTGTGTGTGGAAACCGTGTGGTGAGCAGGATGCTACCATCGATTGGAATGGGGACATGTAAAATGCAGTCCATGATAATAGCCATCATGAAGAATTTGTTTCAGCTGAATTGATTTATTATTTATATGATTTGTTCCTGTTTTGAATGATGGCGAAGCTTTGCGGAGTGTGGACTCATCGTCATTGAGTTGGGGCGATGAGTCGAGTGTTTGGAGGACCGTGGAGCCTGTTATTTCTCGGGCAAAGGTGCGGTAAGCGTTGTGGAAGAGTGGTGTTTGCTAGCTGGAGGTGGATTCAGTGCTACTCTTGGGATGAGCCGAGGGGTCTTGAGACTGTGAGCTGTTATTTTTCTTTTTACAAGAGATCCGCTTGTCAATGATTAGCATGAATATGGTTTGGTTTGTTTTTTTTTTTCAAATATATTGTGCGATGGTGGAGCGCATTCTGCCTGATTTTGATTTGCAGGGTAAAATCCTGAAGCGGGTTTATCGTGCGCTTCCGCGCCAATCCCGTGATTTGGTGCGTTGGCACGAGCATGTACCAAACAGTCATGCCAATTGCGCTTCTTAGCGCGACTGTCAGTGAAGAAAACATGTCAACTCCCTTCTGCTCAGATATTAATGAATCATCTGAGACCGTGAGCCAGGCGTTACTGCAGTCCACCTGATCTACCGAGCACAAAGCTCTCATGTACACGTAGCCACAAGGCACTTTTTAGCCACAAAGGCTCTATAGGTGGTTTCTGGTTTATGTATGAATTTTGATTTCTAGAGCCTTTTGGTAGACACTCCACCCATGATACTTGGCACATGTATAGATTTTGATTTCTACAATAAAAACTTTTTTTTGGTGAACACTCCACCATCATTGACGCATGTATATAAAACTTGATATGTCTATTTTTAATTCAGGGCAGGCTCTTCAAGCAGTTGTTTTGAAGGCAGGTGAGAAGCCAGTAGAAAGGAGGGATGCCCAAGCTATCCAATCTGCGGTAAAGCGGGCTACTGGGAAACCTGCTTCAGAGAAAGGAAGTCTGGCTGCAATTGCTCAAGCTGCAGCGGACCGCAATCCCCGTTTGGATGAAGTGGCCCAGACTACCCTCTCGGACATTCTAGTGGTATGACCCTTGTTATAATTTGTGTTCCGATGTGCTTTAGTGCTTTGAAGAAAAAATCGTTTAAATTTATGCAGTTGTTTGACCATTTTTTAAAGTAACATGAAATTAAATTTGATACGTGTAAATTTCTGCTGTTGTGTTGGGCATTTTTGTAAACCCTTTTGTGAGGAAGGTGTTGAACATGTGTGAGTTTGCTCTTAACATGAACAAAAATCTTTCGGTAAAAATCACATCCAAATAAACCCTGAGGATGAACTACACTGGCTGGTTCGAAACGCGTCGACCAAATTTATTTGGATGTGATTTTTACCGAAAGATTTTTTCACAATTTATGGATCACAGAAGCAATATTCCTAACATATTTAACATCTTAAATCTTGCTTAGGTATTAAGTCAAATTCTGTTGCTGTGACTGAATTCATTTATGTGAAGTTAATTTTTCTGCATTTTTGCTCGTTAAATTTTTTTGGTTATCCAAATTGAGTAGGCATTGGGATCTGTTTTCAATCTCTTCACGGTCAAGATGTCACTTGCGGTATAATTCATTTATGTGAAGTTAATTTTTCTGCAGTTTTGCTGGTTAAATTTTTTTGTTATCCAAATTGAGTAGGGATTGGGATTTGTTTTCAATCTCTTCACAGTCAAGATGTCACTCAAGAGGTTATTTTCTGCCTGTTAATTTGAACTCATGTAACGCGGATTTGATCAATTGAGCGAGAGAACTTTTTAGGCTAGATATTGGGGTTTGAGCGAACTCTTTAGCCTCAATATAGGCTAGATATTGGGATTTCAGCGAACTCTTTAGGTTAGATATTGGAATTTAACAAAGATTGATTAAAATCAGTTGATATATTGAGATTTTTTAAAATAAAATTATTCATATTTCTTTCTTTCAAGGGATTTACTGGATTTGATCAATTGAGCGAACTCTTTAGGTTAGATATTGGAATTTAACATCAGTGGGTATATTGATATTTTTTAAAATAAAATTATTCATATTTCTTTCTTTAAGGGATTTACTGGATTTGATCAATTGAGCGAACTCTTTTCTTTTAAAAGATTCGACCAATTGATCGAACTCTTTAGGGGATTTAACAAAAAATTGTTAAAATCAGTTTATATATGGAAATTTGTTAAAATAAAATTATTCATCATTTTCTTTCTTTTGAAAAAATCAAAGATTTTATTTTTTTATTTCTCTGAGGCATTGATAGTTCCAGGTTTTTATCTTTATTTAAGTTAGTCAAACTCGTAAAGCTTGAACTTGGTATTTAACAGTAAGGAGTGAGATTGCATCCGTAAGGGTTTGCAAGGAGTCAGATTGCACGGTTTTCTTTCTATAAGATTTGAGGATTTTCAATTTTTATCGGAAATGAAACTTGAATATGGTATCCAGCCGTAAGGAGTCAGATTGCACCGTTTTGAGGATTTTCAAGTAGATTCGAGGAAGTTCAATTTTCTAGGAGGTCAGAGTTTGAAACTTGGACTAGTTGAAAGGTAATTAACGTTTGAAACTTGAACCCGCAAAAACTTGAACTTAGTAGTAAGCAGTAAGGAAGGAGGTTTGATACGAACTTGCTGAAAAAGGAGTTAAAGTTTGAAACTTAACTTGGTAGTAAGCAGTAATGTGGAAGTGTTTCGTAAAAACTTGAACTTGGTAAGAAGCAGTAATGAGGAAGGGTGGGAAAAAACCTTAACTTGGGAGTAAGGATGGGTTGGTAACGTTAATAATATCAATATATGTTATATTATATTGATAATATCTTCATATGTTTTATATGAGTTGATAATATCTTTATAGGTTGGTGATATCTTTGTAAAATATGAGATACTTATGAGATATTTATGTTGGTAATATGTTTATATGTTTTATATGAGATATTTATATTGGTAGGAGTGTCTTGGTACTATATTTATTTATATGATAAATTTATATTTATATGTTTTAATATATATTTAGGTTATAGGATATTTTTACTAATAGACAATTTTATAATATTTTTAGTAATGGTTAGTAATAGACACATGTTAATTAATTTTTTTTTATATATGACTATAAATTTTTTACTAATGGTTAGTAATAGATACATGTTAATTAAATTAGTTAATTAATCTTTTTTCATATGAACGAGTATTATATATGAATAAGTATTATATAAAATAAGTTAGGGTTGTTTTGTATTATATATGAATGGTTATGAACAAGTATTATATAAAGTATTATATAAAATGAGTTATGGTTGTTCTATATTATATACGAATAGTTGTTATAGTTATGAACAAGTATTATATAAAAGTATTATATAAAATGAGTTATGGTTGTTCTATATTATATACGAATAGTTGTTATAGTTATGAACAAGTATTATATTTAAGTTATGGTTAATAATAATAATAATAATAATAATAACTATCACAATAATTTAAGATAAAGTTATAATTTATAGTTAATAATAATAATAATAACTACCACAATAATTTAAGATAAAGTTATAATTTAATATATATATATATATAAAATTTAGTTAATTTATTATGAAGTAAAATAAAATTATAATTTAAAATATATATATAATTTAGTTAATTTATTATGAAGTAAAATAAAGTTATAATTTAGTTAATGTATTATGAAGTAAGTGGTTTAAGTTTATTATAAATTAATGTTGATTTCACTAATTATATTTTAATTAAAATAAAGTTATAATTTAAAATAAAAATATATTTAAAATAAAATAATTTTATCCTTTAAAATAAATATATTACAATAAAGTTATAATTTAAAATAAATATATAATTTAGTTAATGTATTATGAATTAATTGTTGGAATATATAATTTTTACTTTAAATATATTAAAATAAAGTTATAATTTAAAATAAATATATAATTTAGTTAGTGTATTATGAAGTAAGTGTTGGAATATGTAATTTTTACTTGTCTTAGTTGTGACTTTCTATGTATGCAGTCTTTTTCTATATCATAAGCATCAATTAAATCTATATGTTCCTAGTTTGATGTGTAGCTAAGATATTATCTCAACCAAATTATTGTGTCCAAGATAGTTTCATTATCTTGAGATAACACTTCATGTACATATGTAACATTTTTTATTAATAGAACATTGCGTGCATACTCATATTTTATCTTGGTATCAGAGCTTGTATAGGCCTGGACCTTAGCCCCTTCTCGGGCTGAGGGAAATAAGAAATAAGAAAAATTATATTTTGTTTTAGTTTTTGAGTTTGTCAATTGAGTAACGTTCTTGGAGTAATGTGCATGGATCCAAGAGGAGCGAGAAATGATTTCACAAATGTTTGAATTGGGCCACTGAGAAAATGGTGATGGTGCCTTCACGTGGGAGGCTGAGTTTTTGAAACTGACGTTAAACAACCAACCACACAAGAGGTGATGTTTGAAGCATTGTCATCAGGTCCAACTATCGTAATGCTCATTGATCACGAAATCCCACAAGATGTTGCCCTGTGAATGTGTGCATCGTGGAGGAGCTTCGCGAAGTGTGGACGATAAAGAACGAGTGTAGGGCGGTGATGTCGGATGCGCTTGAAGAACAATTCGTGGATTAGTGTAGGGTGGTGATGTTGGATGCACTCGAAGAACAATTGGTGGATTCTGATTCTGAAGCCGTCGGTGCAGTTCTGTGCAGAGCCTAAAGCCTTCAAGGCCGATATCAGAGAAGGTTGAGAAATTGTTGGAATGTGTTCTATGGTGCCTCTACGCAGGTGGCTAAGATTACGACTAGATCTGCAGGATCCAAGAGGATTACTTATGAGATATTTGTTTGTGTTGACGGCCCAATCCTAGTAGCATGTTGTCGTGGCTTTGAGGCTGATATCACATCAGATAAACTCGTGGTAATCTTTTGATTTGTGAGATCCTTTGAGGCCGAGAGATTGTCGATGTGGTCGGGTTTTGGCAGGAAAGAACCTGCTCAGTTTTTTATTTGCGAGAGGAGAGAAACCTCTGCGCTTTTGTCACCAGGGATCGATCATGAGGTTTACAGATATCCCATGAGATGAGAAATGGCGTCTCTAACACCTTGAGTTATGTTGAAGCTCTTGCAGGATTTAAATTTTGATGCAGGTCATTGGCATCGTTCCTGCCTTCGATGATGAGGAGGAGTACTACTAAAATTGTCGTGGTGTTGACTATCGTAGGTTCATTGATGGAAGATGTAGGTACTTCGACCATGGAGGAGTGGCGACCAAGTCTGGCATTGATTTCCCATGCCTTCAACCTATGGATCTGTAGGGCCTTGGGCACAATTCAATAAGTTGTATGTTCGATAGTGCGAACATGAAGGCCATTGTTGAAGCAAATCTTCTTCCACGGTAAAATATGAAAAGTATTGTTTCTACATTTATTTGGAATTTGTAAGATAAATACATTGAGCTTGATCAACTCAACGTAGAAATCCAATTTTGGTTATGATTTCATGTTTAGAAATTCCAAAGAGAATATGGTATTTATAAATGTTTTGGAATTTGAAGCATTGAGTCTAGTTAACTCAATGGAGTGGTTTTGATAGAATTAGTTATTCTAACAAATCACCCAGGTGAATCCAAGACAACAATTAAATCATAAATATGATGCAAAAGATACTCCGTGGAGGGTAATAATGTTGAAGTGCAGTAAATATTAATTGTGTAAAAGAGACATTGGAAATTAGGTGATAATGGACAATACCATTTGTGTGAGTTTTTTGTTAGTTTTTGGAACACATTTTAATTGTAACCAAGTCTAGGATGTTTGCATAGTGGTCATTGTAAAGTATGTATCGAGTAACTCCAAGATTTGGAGTGTTTATTGTGAGCCTTCTAAATGCATGTGTATCCCTATGAAGTTTGTGGTAATCTCAAAACCACTTTGTAATTGCAGGTTTGTGGTCAGCCAGAAACCACTTTACAGTTATGGTTTGTGGTAAGCCAGAAACTACATGTGAGCCCTAGTGGCTACAGAGCCATAGTGGCTACAGTGTCTCAGTGCACATAGGAGCCTTAGTGCTCACATTGGAGTATAAGTGGTTTGCAGAAACACCTTACTCACAAGAGAAACTTGGTTTCTCACAGGTCTCAATTTATTGAGCATAACGCTGTAAATGCTTATTTGGGGGATTTGCAGGTACATGTACATGTATGCACTAATAATGGTTGACAGAACCATGTATGCCAAGGACTGCAAAGGACATCTTACAAGACTAGCAGTTTGAGCGATTGGCACCCATGCATTCAGGTCAGGTGGATGGTTGCTCTTTTATATAGTTTAAAGTTTATTATAAATTTTGATGTTCATTGCACTAATTATATTTTAAATAAAACAAAGTTTAAATTTATTATAAATTTTGATATTCATTGCACTAATTATATTTTAAATAAAACAAAGTTATAATTTAAACTAAGAATGTAATTTAGTTAATGTATTACGAAGTAAGTATATAAATTTTGATGCTGATGGCATAATTAATCTAGATTTAAATATATTACTATAAAAGAAAACTATTTATTCATTCTATTACTATGATCAAATTTTTAAATATATTTAAATATCTCATTATAAAAAAACTATTCATGATATAGCCTCAACTTAAAGAATTTTTAGAATTTTTAGATAACTAGGCATAAGTTATTACTCAATATAAATATTTATTTATTATATTACTTAAGCCATTACCAGAAACGAATATAAATAATTATGGATTATATTATTATAATATAAATGGATATAAATATATATTTATTATATTACTTAAGCCATTACCAGAAACGAATAGAAATAATTATTAATTATATTATTATAATATAAATAGAGATTTTGTTTGTTGAATGTGAATATGGAATTGCTGTGTCTTTTTTAAAATAAAAATAAAATCTATATTTGAAAAATAAATATAGTAAAAATAAAAATGAAAATAGGTATATATATTTGATTATTTTAATTAAAATTATTATAAATCATTAATTTAATATCATAAAACAATATTCATGGAGCCTATAGGTGTATTCTAGAGATTAAAATGAGGGATGTGTGGGGACATTATGTTATTCGAGAGATTAAAATGAAGGGTTGTGTGAGGGCATTGTATTATTTCTTTTGTGCTCAATATGAGATTGACACTCGTTTTTTTTTAAATAAAAATAAGATAGAATATTATATAGATAAAATGTTTTTTGGAATAATTGTGATTATTTTGAAAGAAATTTTATCTACATTATGGATCACAAAAGTCTTAGATTTAACAAGATAAAATATTATTTAATTAGTGGCATTGTATTATTTTTTTAGTGTTCAACATGAGATTAACACTAGTTCTTTTTAAAATAAAAATAAGATAAAATATTTTTTATCTTACTATTGATTATAATAATAAAAATTTTAAAATAAAAATAAGATAAATTATTTTTTAATTTATGTCATTGTAGTGCTCAACATGAGATTGACACTAGTTCTTTTAAAATTAAATTAAAATAAATTATTTTTTAATTAAAAATCAATATCAATTATAATAATAAAAATGAAAAATAAAATGCATCTATATATATTTAGTTAGTATTAATAGTTAGTATTAATTAAAGGTATAAAGTTTCAATTAATATCATGTTTTTCACTAGAAAAAATATAAATCTATCTTAATCATATATATATCTCTCAAATATCTCTCAAGGTGAAAAGTTTTTCTACCTTTCAGTAGAAAAAGAAATTTGCCCTTCAAGCAAGAGAGAGATTTGATATATGAGAAAGCTCCTTATATATAAGAAAGCTTGTTAAACTTGTTAAATTAGTGATTAAAATGCATCACTTCTTATAAACTAACTTTATAACTATTTAATAAATAACCATTCATCGATATACAACAAACCATTTAATAAATAACTATTCATTAATATACCGATGTATATTATTATATCTAAACTTAAATATATCATTATAAAAATATATTCATCATATACCCAACCTCTCAAAATACCATTATAAAACAATATTCATTTTATGCTCAACAAATTAAACTAGTCCTTCATTGACGTAAATAGTCCTTCATTGATCTATATTACTATGATCTAGAGCTAAATATATCATTATACACTATTCATTTTAGGCTCAACCTCTCCCAAAAACCATTATAAAACAATATCAATTTTAAGCTCAATAGGTAAATAATCATTCGTTCATCTATATTACAAATTAAATGTAAATAATCACTCATTCATCTAAATTACTATGATATCGACTTAAATATATCCTTATAAATCAATATTCGTTTTAAGATCAACATCTCACAAGTTAAACTTGAATTCCGATAAGCGAGAGTAATCACATTTTTCTTAATCATTTCAACTAAACCTTTCACGTAAACCCAATTAACTTAGATTTACCAAATTTCGGTAAGCGAGAGGAATCACTTTTTTCTTGATCATTTCAACGGAACCATATAACCTCTCTTAAACAACTAGACTTGAGCCATTTAAAAAAATAAATGTCAATAACCATTCATGGATTTATATTACCATGATCTATACCTAAATATATCATTATAAAAATAAATTCATTGCTCAACCCCTCAAAAACCATTATAAAACAATATTCATTTTAGGCTCAACAAGCCAAACTTGAATTCCGATAAGAGAGAGTAATCACATTTTTCTTAATCTTTTCAACTAAACCTTTCACGTAAACCAAAGTAACTTATATTTACTGAATTCCGCTAATCACTTCTTTCTTGATCATTTCAACTAAACCTTTAACGTACAGCCAATTAACTTATATGACAAATATATAATATTTGTATTATAATTAGAATAATATATAATATATTATTCATATTTTAGCCCTTAGAGTATGAAGTACTTTATTCCTTGATTGCATTTCCATTAATATTGTTTTTTCAATTGCCATGAAGTTAATTTGATTTCCTTTCCTGCAGAATGCTCCGGAAAATTTGGCCAGAGATAAAGTGTTGACGAGAGAAGACGCTGAAAAGGTTTTAGAGGTGGAGGCTCGTGGCAACCGTGATGGGCTTCCAACACGAGGAGGGGTGGCGGAAGCTTTGATGGCGGGTGCTAAATTAAACGAGCAAATTGGGGCAGTTATTCCCTCGCAAACTACTTTATATCCAGCCGAAGACATCAGTGCACAAGTCAGTCGACTCGATATAGAAGGTGTCCCGCCACCAGAAAGTACTGCTGTTTGTGCAGAAATTGGTAATGTGACCAGAGATGGGAGTTATTAACTTCGAAAGCAGAAGCCACTCAAAGAAGTAATATCGTTATTGTTGCTGATGTTGCACTCACTGTGCACGGCATCTGAAAATATATACATCAATTCTGCAGATAGCATCAATCGTTAGGAGTGTGATAGATTAATGGAGGGTTATCATCAAAGTTTTATAGTTCCACTGAATTGCTTTACATTTTCATGAACATTGCATTTGGTTCGATCGTTTCTTAATTCTTATTAGGGTTGAAATTTTATTATTTATTTATTATTTTAAAAACTTATTTTTATTTTATCTTTTTTCTAAGTAAAACGCCTTGTACGAGCCTCTTAGTTGTTATTAATTTTTTTTTTTAATTTTTTAATTAAAAACCTTACACCAAAAAATGTCTTAGCGAAACAATATCTATGTGGCGGCTGATATTTTTTCCCTAATTTTCAATCGAGAACTTAAAAATTCTAATGTTGAATTCTAAGTTGTAATATAGTAATCAAATTATAGATTCAAAATATTTTATAGTGTATATTTTAAAAAAGATATTAAGAATAACAAAATATTTAATTTGTATAAATAATTTTGATGAGGAAAAAGTTAACTATTTAATGAAATATTAACAAGTTCAGACCAAGTTTAAAATAAGGGGAAACTTTATTCAAATCTAGGAGTGTAGGGGTTAATTGAAAGAGAGAAGAACTTTATTCAAATCTAGGAGTGTAGGGGTTAATTGAAAGAGAGAATTGCTAGAGAAGAAAGATCAGGGATTACTCTTTAAGTCTTAATAATTTGTAATTCTTTAATATAGGTGTGTAAGTTGAGATTTTTCTCTTTAGTATGTTGGAGTTTCTCTCTTTTGTAGATAAGGATTCTCATCATTGAAGTCATATGGCTTAAAGATATTTGTTTGGAAGTCCACTGCATCATAAATTGGGAGGGATGGAGTATTTTACCATAGTGCTTTCATCTTTACAATTAACTAGAGACAATAGACCTCAAATCAAACAATCTGCGTATGTCAAACAATCTGTGTATGGAACTTTGTAGTTAGTGTCCTAGGGCCATACTAGATCAAATCCCAAATATGGAGAGTACATTATCTTGAATGCCAAATTTTGGGGGAGGATGATATAGCTTAAACTATCACTACTACTTAGGAAATTGCTCCATCTAGATTAAAGGAATTTTCCAAGGAAAGACCCGGAGACGTTCCTGTAATGCAAACATGATTTGATAGATGACACAGAATTATGGAATTGGTTGAAAGCTTCTATTATAGTGGTTACTTGATAACAAATTTTTTGTCATATTATTATTCCTTCTGACATGATAAGATGATATCTTTGGAAGAGAATCAGGACTATTGGTGATGAGTTTAAAGATTAAATTAAAGATTGAGATTTATTATAAATATTATATGATATAATTGTTTAATAATAATTTTGAAGTTTTTTATCACCAATCATTTATTTACATATTGTAATCACTCATGATTCTAATCCAATAACAATTAGTCAAAAATTTAAGACCATTAATGTTTTAGGTAATGTAAATTTTGTTTAGATAATTATATATAGAAATATTTAGAGAAAATTTATTAAATTATGTTGTTGTATGTTTTATTAGTTTTTATTTAAAATAAAATAAATTGAAATAAAATGAAATGAATGAAAATGAGGTGAGAACGAATGAATGCTATTTTTCTGTTATATTGAATTTGACCGCCAAGAAATAGACCAAGGCCAATAGGGAAGAGTTGGAGTCTCGGGAAGCGAAGCAAAGAAAAAAATATAGTTATAGACAAGATCAGTTATCCCAAATAAAAGGGGAATGTAATTGAAAAATAAATAGTGAGAGAAAAGTATCGTTAACTATGGGTGCATGAGGTGGAGGCTACTATGGGAGAGAAATGTTGTAATAACCTAGTATCATGGGAGACAAGTCTGGTAAAATCCTTGAGCAAGGCATAATACTTGTAACAACCCCTTCCCGAGTTATACACAATAATATTAGCGTGT
>JAXQQM020078122.1:0-15165 GCA_034641835.2 Pinus albicaulis
ACTAATTAGGAATATTACAGTTTCTCCTTGATTTTCCACTAAGTTCGCCACCTCAGGATTATACTGTATCTTGATATGATAAAATTCCATGCTTTAAAATTTATGGATTTGCAAGGTGATTCTGAATATCAATGAGGATAGATTGTGTTTTTTTTTCTCTTTAATTTTGTGAATTTTTTAGATGAAAATCATGGAATCACCATAGAACACCAAATGTTGAATTTTCCTTGGTATTTATATCTCTTAACCTTGCCATAATACTAAAAAATACACTTGATTATTAGTTTTCCTTCCTAAGCCTCAGGAAAATTGAGTCTCTATTTATTCATTAGTCTAAAGGATAACCCCTCTTGCTACTACCTCCCTAAGGTTTCCCTTTGAATGTCCATCAAAGAAAAGAGAGTGACATCCATTTTTGAGCCTCCATTATTGAAACTAATCCTTATCTGACATTACTATATATGATTTCTTAAATTTGTGTGTCTTAAAGCTACCAACATGATTGTGAGGAGGCCCCAATCGAAACAATTATTTTTCTACTATCGAGAGATTATCAAGGTCCGATGGATCATAGCCCTGAGATGACATGGTCTCAAAGAGAATTTGGACTGCCTTAGCTAGTGTTTATTTAGGATTTTATTTAACATCCTTGAATATAACATGATTGTGGGTTAACCAAATGGATGATTACAAATATTTGGGCAATGCCATCCAACATCTTAAAATTACAGATTCATTTTTTTTTTTTTTTTTCCGATGAGGAAATTGAGATTTCCATTTTTCAATTATTTCAATCCAATCCATAAGAATGCTTTGAATATCACTAATTAGAAAATAAAAAATAAAAAAATTATACCTTGGTAGAGAAGGAAAATTGTAAAAAAGCATGGACAATATCATCTTTAGCATATCCACATAATACAAAGCGAGAAAGGCCTTGTATTTTTCTCTTTTTCAAATTCTTGACTGCCAATATTTGCTAATGAACAAGCTCCTAGAAAAATAAATTGATTTTAGGAAGGCTATCCTTGTTCCAAATTTTACTCCATATACTAGAAGCAGGAGGATGCGAAATTTTCTGCACTAGGGAATCATAACCCTCTTTGACTATGTAAAAGCTCCTAAGTTCCACCCAATAATATTCTGCGATCAAGATGATTAGTTGTGACTAGTGTAAATCCCTTCAAATACTTTATCAATGTGAGCCAATGAAAATGAATATTGGTTGGGAAATATTAGCAAATCCATCAGACCCATTGGCCACTTTCATCCCATTTTTATTTTCTTGCTATTATGATGTATCCCTTTTCTTCCATCCAGTTTTCTAGTTCTAAAACTAATGAATTTCCATTTACCAAATCAGTAGAGCGAAAATTATCTTTCTAGAGGTGTATGCATGATACATTTTCAGAGTACCATCCCAATCTATCATGGACTATGGGGGGAATTTCTTTGCAGATCTTCCATATTTTTGAACCCTGATCTTCACATGATTCCTCTTCGGGCCTAATGATTCTATTCTTATGAAAATAATTTTGAAGAAAGGAAAGATTCCACCATTCTTGTGAATATGAAAGAAGCTTCCAGATGATATTAACTCCCAATGTTAGGTTCACATATTCGGGATATTTTATTTCTGGTCCCCCCAGTTTTTTTGGCAGCTATACTATATTCTAGTTCACAAGGTGAAACCAATTTTCATTCTTATTCCCCCTTTCCATAATTTTTTTTGCAACATACTATTGATTTGATGTATAATACTTTGGTGCAAGAAATCTAGACCTAGTGTATACTGAGAGGGATGAAAGAACATACTTGATGATAAAAACCTTTCCTTCCACATTTAACCATTGATCTCCCCATGAGAGAATTCATTTTCAGAATTCTTGAAAAACTATCCCAATCCTCCCCACTGGAATCCCATACATATACGAGAATACCAATATATGTAAATGATCTCCACTCATGCACCACAAGAAATTATAAGATTCACGAGATATCTATTAGTGTGGATTCTAATAATTCCAACCATATAACTTTTTTTTTTTTACTTACCATCCCTCCAGATAGGTCCAAGTACGTGCTTAATATTTTTTGAATTGAGAGGTTATTATTTTGGAGGTGCCTCCAAGAAATAAAGTGTCGTCAAAAAACTGAAAACGATAAATCCCTTTCACATTCCGAGCTATACTTAGGCCTCCTATCTTTCTTTCTTACCTTTCAAAGTCCAATTTTTAGCTGAGGTTCTTGACCATGATAATATACAGGAGGGGATATAAAGGAAACCCCTACCTAATACCCCTAGAATCTATAAAGAAATGGGTTGGACGAAAATTGACCAATGGATAAATCCAAGAGGCTTCAATAAAAGCCTTAATCCAACTGATAATTTCTTCACAAAATCCCATTGTTTCAAGAATTAAATAAAGTAAGTAATGGTTTACTCGATCAAAATCATTGGCAATGTCTAGCTTGAGCACCATCCCTACTTCACCTTCCTCCTTGCTAGAATGAATGGATTATTGATAACGGATAATATTGTCAAGGATATATCTCTGCTGCATGAATTTGCCTTTATTTTCTGAGATAAATGATGGAATTAATTTTTTCAACCTATTGGCTATGTTTTTTTATCAAAAAATTGTAAGCTAAGTTGCATAGATAAATAGGGTGAAAGCGAGAGAACTTCACAAGATTCGATTCTTTAGGAATGAGTCCAAGAAATGATGCATTAAAGAAATTTTGAGGTAAAAAATGGGCCTAAAAAAAATGTACAACCAAAATAAAATTTATAAGAACCAAAGGACTCAATATGATGATGTTAACCATGGGGGATGACTCACCATCTCTTGAGTAAAAAGGAGAAAAGATTAAAAAACAAAAAAAAACTACTTTTTCAACTTATATACCTACTATTTTACTCAATTTTTTAGTGGTAGCACTCGTTGTATGCGGAATTTAATTCCTCATCCAAGGGATACCCATCTTGCAAAGGACATTGCTACACGAAAAATGATAAATGCATGAAAAATGTGATTACAATCACCTTTTTCATGTATTTATCATTTTTCGTGTAGAAAGGTCCATCAAAAATATGCAACATGTGTACTCCTTGGATGATGAATTAAATTCCACATCCAATGGGCATTCCTATTCAAAATTTGAGTAAACTTGTAGGGAGATAAGTTGAAAATGCAAGTTGAAAAATTATTTTTTTCTTTTTTCCCTCTAAAATTTGATTATGTAATCTAATCTTATTTTATTATTTCCATTATTGTTTTATGATATTCCTTAGGAGGCCCATTTTGGTTCTACAATTTTGGTTTTAGGGTTTAAGGTTTCAATATTTTTGGATTTTCTTTAGGGATTTTTGGTTTTTGGATGTACAACTAAATCCTAAAACCAAACAAAGTGATCAAATTCTTCTTGATTAGATTCCAAAAAGGTCGAAAGAAACTTATGGTGAAATTATTTGTGCTTGGGGCTTTATCATGCTCTCAATCCCAAAATTCATCCTAAACTTCTTCTTGTTCTATTTCTTTAATAATCATCGAATAGAGGAGTTTGAGATCACTAATCATATATCTCGTAGGAATTCCTGTGAGTGAGCCATGTTGATTTCTCTATATTCAAGGTAGAGAGACTGAAAATGTTGGAAAGCCTCCTGCTTTATGTCTTCAAATGAAGTTATTCACGACCTTCCCTCCAAAGAAATTTCTTTTACCCTGTTCTTGAGTTCCCTTGCCTTAGCCTTCTTGTGAAAAAGGGGAGTATTATGGTCCCCTGCTTATAGCCACAAAATTCTCGGTTTCAGTCACTACAACCCTTCTTCTTGCCTACTAGCGACAAATACTTTACTAGTTATCTTCCTTTCTTTTTCCAAGTGCCAATTCTTGACTGAAGGTTAATTGACAATTTTTGGTGTTCTTCTAGTTTCTTTACTAGCTCCTACCTCTTCTTCCTATGGGGTTGGTATGATTCCTTTATTCATTTTACTATATCCTTTTTGACATTTCTCAAATTTGATATTTTAGTGTCCCTGATATTGGCATTTTCTATTATTGTAATATTAGATCCACAACCCTTTCCTATTGGATCCAAACAGAGTTATAACATAAGGGAATTGGTCAAATATTTTCAAGTGCTCCATTAAAAAAGTGATAGGGCGATGATCAGATTCAAATTACACTTTTATTGAGGAAGAAAAATCTATCCCTTTCAATATCCAACTCTTATGGATGAGAAATATTTTAAAGTGAGTTGTGATATGCCTATCTCTAGATCTATGATTTTTCCACATATATTTACTTGATTTAGGTAGAACATCAATCAGATCCCAGTTGGATATCATGTATTCCATTCAATCCATAAAAGGATATTTGATTGGAAATCCTCGCCTCTTTTTAGTAGATCTTAGAACTGTATTGAAGTCACCCCCATGATGTCGTTATTATGCAATTCTTTCCCTTTTATTTTAGAAAGAGAGTCCCATATCTCAACTTTCTCACTATATACAAATGGAGCATAGATGTTACTTATTGGGATATGATCACATGTATCCCTATATTTTAATAATACCATTATCCAAAATTGGGTTTTCATGCTTTCAATTATATTGAATTGAATACTTGACCAAAAAATACCTAATCTGCCTTACACCCCTCTGGAACTTTGCGCCAGTACAACATAATTCCATCACTATTATTTCAGAATATACCCGCCGCTTTAATTTCTTCCTGCTTCTCTAACTTGGTTTCCTGCAAGAGGAGAATCCATGGTTCTTCTTGATTTATCATATATTTGACAACCAAGGATATTGAGGGGCTTCCATGATCGGACTTTCATTTGGAGGGGCCATTTTGAGAGAGACCTCCTCCTTATGTTCCTTATTTTCCCTTAAAACCTTTAATTTTTAGGGCTTCAAGGATCACTGTTTGGTTGCCCATTTTTTTTATGCTCAACTTATTCACTCTATCATTGTTTTTTTGAGTGGACAACCTTTTCTCCTATTTCTCTTTATCTCGTGACTACTATCCTCATTTGCCTAGATAATATTTTGTGCATTATTGCGAGTGATAACTCTTACACCTGATGAGCCACCGTGACTATTCCTGCTACAGGAGACTTGGGTTGGGATTCATGAATTAACTCTGATAGTGGTTGGTTAGGGTTTTTAACCATTGGTGGATCTGCTTCATTTACTTCCCCTTCCTCATACTTTGAATTTTTCTCTTCACTATCAATTGTTCCTTTATTCAAATTATGGTTTGAGCCATCCTGTCCATATCCCTCTTGATTTTGAAGAACTTCGAAAGGTTTTGCATATGTAGATGCTCCCTTAATATTATGGGTATTTTGGTTCTTTACTACGACTGGTTTTCCTCTCTTTTTTCCTCGTGGTTGTGTCTACTATTTTTCCCCTTGAGATGCATTTGGTTTAGGGCCCTTGATTATCAAGTTATTAGAAAAATCCCTAGCAAAGTGGTCACATTCATGGAAATGTTGTCATTTAAACAAGATATGCTCATAGTTGAGGGTTTTCCTGTGGATATAATTCCCTAAGGTTATATTGATCTCTGAGGGAAATCCTTTTTCTAGATCTACCTCATAGTGATTGTGCTGAAAGTTAAATATTATGTGATAGGTCATATTTGATGGCATCATATGCTCTTTCATTGTTCGTTAGAGACAAGACACACTCTGGCTCCTTTGATGGGATGTGGCGCGTTTTCTAATTTGGCAAGATTTTCATTTTGGTGAAGTGATCTTGATTTCATTCTGAATTTTTAACCAAATTACGCACATTTCATTAAAATTGGAAATATTTTGCTACAAGTATATCACTTAAATTGATTTTTTTTTGTTATTTTGAAATTCTAGACCCACTATTTAATTCCAAATTGAATGAAATAGTGTGATTTTTCCAAAATAGTGAAGTCATTTTAGAATTCATATTGAAGTTTTAACCAAATTGCACATATCTCATTAAAATTGGAAATATTTTACTACAAGTACATCACTAGAATTGATTTTTTTAGTTATTTTGAAAATTTTGCAAAATAGTGAAGTCATTTTGGAATTCATATTGAAATTTTAACCAAATTACACATATTACAGTAGAATTGGAAATAATTTACTACAAGCTCATCACTAGAATTGATTTTTTTGGTTATTTTGAAATTCTGGATCGACTATTTAATTCCAAATTTAACGAAATGGTAGGATTTCTCTAGAACCATTATTTAGTTGTACACTATTTTGGTTAAAATCCCTTATACAAAAGATATTTGGTCTTGCATTTTGTGAATATGCTCATTTCATGGAAAATTATATGAATTCCCAATTTTATTGAATTTGTACATGCTTTCCCTTCTGCAAGATAAGTGGGCATTTTTCCTTAATGATCAATCACACCTTTTAAATATGAGTTTCATTTTAGAACTAGTGTATTCCTATAAGCTATGATCCATGTTACTTGACTGCCCAAATTATTATCTTTTCTATCTACAACTTATTTTAATGAGTTCTATTGTCATTGATTGCCATGCTTGAGATTGTAAACAAGGAAAAACAATATTTTTGGATCTATGTTATAAAATATTTCTTTGTTTCATCACTTTCATGTTCATTCATGAGTAGACACTTTTTTTTCCGTGTCTATGTCAAGTATGTCTCTTTTGTTTCCATGACAATGTTGTTTTTCTTATTGTTATTTGTCTTTATAGAACTAGTGTTATTTTTTCTAATTGCATGTTTTTTCAGTGTATAACCTTATTTGTTCTTTCTTCATTTTCTTTCATTTTAAAGGTTTTATTGATAATGTTTTAATCTAATGTGTTAGTGTATCTACATTTTGGAAACAAAACTAATTTTTTAAAATTAATGCTAATCTTTGCTGACTTGTATTTCTACAATGTTTTTGGTGCCTTTCTGAATTCCCTAGTCTAATATTTTGGTTAAGATCCCAAATCCACCTGATAATGGTCCTGAGTTATCTGAATTTGTTCATTTGATGTGAAAATGTTTGAATTTTAGTTTTTCTTCATATTGATACATGATTTTCCTTCTCCATATAAGACAAGTGGACTTTTTTCCTTAATTATCCTTTCTAACCTAGCAAATGTGGAGGTCATTTTAAAACTAGTATAGCTCTCTGAGCTATCATCCTTTTTACTTGACTACATAATTGCTATTTTTTTAGTCTAAATTAGATGTTAATGAGTGGTATTAAGATTTATTTTCATGCTTATGGTTTTAGACATGGAAATTTAGTATTTTTGTCTCTTTTCTCTCAACTATTTCTTTGTTGCATAATTTGGATGATCATTTCTGATTAGAAGCACTTTCATGTTATGTGTCCATCTCAAGAATGCCACTTTGTTCAGTTTTTAAAATTTAGAACTCTATGCATATAATGATGAGGTAATTGTATATTATTTGAATATTTTCCATGTAAGCATGTAATATCAGAGAATTATCTTGTAGTCCAAGTTTTGGATCCTAACGTCTCTATTTTGATGGAGATAGAAGTTAGAAAGCAGTTGTCTCCATGGGTCAGGGAATTGTCTTCTAGAGGTCTAGTTTGCTTCATTTGGCACTTGTGTTCATAGGGGTGTTGAAATCTAGTTCCAGTGATAACGATTGAATATCAATATTTGAATATGGAGGAAGAGTTGGGTGACACAATTACAGTCTTTGTAGCCTACCCTTGCACTATATGTCATCGAATAACCCAAATATTTCACTACTTTATCCCCTTTTGAATATTGTACTATGATTGAAGCATTTTTCCAACATCTTGAGTCCAAAAATGAAGAGATATAGGAAAATATTAAGACCATGCTGTAGTCTACTTCTGATCCTTCTGCCACTTATCGCACTAATATTACTGAGAAATTGTAAATGGTCGCTTCTCTTCATCCTACTCTGCCTCAAGCTATGCAAGAATCTCAACATATGTTCCATCAGATCTATGATGCCATTCAAGTTGTTGCAAAGAAGAATGCATCTATCAATTCCCTGCATGAGAATGTTCAGAACCTATATCAACATTCGTTAGTGATCTCTGATCTAGAATCCAACCAACATCTTTTAGACCAGGAAGATGTACTTGAAGCCAAAATTAACTAGTTGGAATACGTCGCACAAGTTACGAAGAGAGTTATCCGTGACCTTTGGCCGGAAGCTCAGAAGCATTTTATGACATTGAGTACACTGTCCATAGTCACTGATCGACAGATTAAGTAATTGGTTGAATCTCAACCCAATGCTACTAATGAGTATACTTTCACCAAGTTCTGAGCCAAGGTTTCGACACTTATGGACTCCTATACTTACTATGTGTCTACATTTATAAGTTTTAAGGAGTTCGCTCTCGACACTATTCCATAGTTGGGTCTTTCATTTGAAGGTATCACAACTGAAGCTAGTCGAAGTCAACCTGCAACAAACTCAAAAGAAAAAGCAACAGTACATTGACTCGAGGGTGAGTTATTAGGATGTGTTCGGGGAATTTTGGGTCCTTCGTTTTTGAAGGAATAACAGTTGTGAAGGAAAATTTGGATGAAACTTCCGAAAATAGAGCACTACAAAAATCAAAACGACAGTGAAATGTTTTGGAACTCGCGCAGCGGAAAATGAGTAAGCGCGCCAAAAAACTAGGAGTCGTTTTTTATACAGACAAAGAAGAACCAAGGTAGTGGACCTAGGTATTGGAAAACCATGGATCAACTAAGCAAGATACCATATGAAGCGAGTGAAAATATAAAAGAATACATACGACAACGAGAAATTATTTTAGACAGTGTCACAACGTTCAGATCAAACCAGAAGATCAGACATGGTTGAATGTTTTGAGTTTGCAGTTTCAAGATATGGATTATAATGTGGTAGTTGTTTATGTGTTGTATTTGTATTTGTTTCCGCGCACAAGGTTGTGAATGTCGCGAGATGTAATGTTGTTGTTATGATGTAATATACCTCTATCACTATTAATATAAGAAAAATAGTAATTTTGTGAATTTTATGTGCAATTTATTGGCCCTTTTAAAATTTTATCAATACGTTTAATTCCTTAATGGATGTAATAAGTCTAATGGTAGAGAGTGACTGTGATAATGGTTATGCAAGTCATTTAATTAAGCATACCTAAGCCCCCATATATTTCTATGGTTCTGGCTCGCCTCGGGTGAGACTCTCATCACTCTGAAGGAGTGAAAATGTTGATGAAGTGATAGACAATGCGAGCTATTTGTTGGAACCCTTGGTCGAACCCTCGACCAGGCTTAAATAAAATTTTCCTTCCAACAAATTCGCACTCGGTTGCAGTGCAATGCCCCCCTGGTAGGCAGGGATTCAATTCTCCCAATCGACCAGCTTCCTTCCAGGGGATTGATGTTGAGAATCGGCCCCCTCGAAGGCAGGTAGGTGATGAGCTGGAGGTGGTCATGCCATCCCAGGGCACAACGGACCCCTTCCTGATAGGGGGGCCTATACCGATGGTGGGCACACCTGCACGTGGCATAGTGACCCACTACCTGCCAAGGGATTGTTCTGCCCTTAGCGGGTGTGCCCTTCTAATGCACGGGTCCTCTTGTTCCTTGGGCGGGCATGCCCGACCATGGGCATTCCCACCTAGGGAAAAGCAGGCATGCCTGGAATGGCCGTTGTGTCGCGGGCATGCACACCCATGGTCAGGCGTGCCCACTCGAGGAACAATGACCCCTAGCAGGAAGCGGGCCCACCAGAATTGACCATGTGCCTACCAAGGGGACAATGTGCCCAAGGAAGATGTGCCCATCACCACCACAGCGACCCCCTTGCAGGCAGGGGGCTGATTATGAGAATCATCCCCTTGCCTGCGAGGATACTAATGTGCCCCATACATGCACTCTTAGTTGTGGTTATGCTCACCCGAGGCACTGTCATGCATGTTGTGTCGCGGCTGAGCACGCCCATGGCCGCACGTGCCTTCCCAGGGTACAGTGGCACCCTGGAAGGAAGAGGGGCGATTCTCAAAACTTACCCCCTCCTTACCAAGGGTCGTTGTGCTTTGTGCATGCATTCCCACCACCGATACAATGGGCCCCTAGCTGGCAGGGGGAGATTCTCAAAATCGTCCCCTTGCTTTCCAGACCGTTATGCATTGTGCAGCCACAACCACCACCAACACAGCCGCCCCCTAGCAGGCAGGGGGTGATTCTCATAATCACCCCCTTACTTTCCAGGGGGTCGTTATGCTTTAGGAAGGTGTGCCCACCACTGGCACAACAACCCCTTGGTAGGAAGGGGGACGATTCTCAGAATCAACCCCTTACCCAAGGGGCCGTTAGGTGAGCCTCGCCCATGTGAAATTATTTTTTAATTTTAAAAAGAATATATATTTCGTTAAATAAATATTATTATAAAAAAAATTAATGAAATGGTTTTTTTTTTCTTTTCTTGGTATCGTGGATGAACCTAAAAACACAACTGACACGTAACTACTAGTAAACCTATGCAATATTAAGACCTATACTGAGTTGGATTTGAACTTAAGTCTACCTTGTTTGAGTTGGATTTGAACTTAAGTCTACCTTGTTTCAAAAATTTTATAAATTTTGATTTAATAAATTAAGCTTCCCCTAAGACAGAAAATAAATAAATAAAAATGATTTGTCGGCATATAACATCCTATTTTCTCGAAATTCCTCGTTGAATGGTTGAAGTATAAGGGAAACTAGCCTTTTAAATGCAACAATCTCGCACTGAATGTGTGGTCAATGCCAATGTCACTACTCCACAAAATCGCTCCAAGATTTTTAATGAAACCTCAAGAAGTCTTCATGTGATGTGAGGAATAGTGGCAACGAAAGTTATTGTATAGTAGAAATTATGGAATTTATTTATCGGTTCTTGAATGTGGTATTAAAAATAAAATTAAAAAAACTTAATATATAGTTAATATTATGATGATACACTAATTTCTATTACATGTGGGATAGAAAGTATAATTTAAAAAAAATCAATTATCTAGTAAATGTTATATAATTTAAGTAAAATATTAATTTAAGTAAAGATTTAGTTTAATTTTGAAGGAATATGTTAAACAAAAATTGTGTGGTAAATTTTAATGGAAATTAGGGTCAAAATTTTCAAATAAATTGTAGAAGAAAATTTTGGAGGGAAAATTTACGGGAATTTATTTTGGGGAGAAAATTTGGAGGAAAATTTCCATTCTATAATCTATATATTATCATTGGGAGAGAGTGCATTTGTATCATTCGACATCTTCTATTTGAAAGTCATGGATTCTTCTGAGAGTGAAGTTTCTCTTTTTGAATCATCAACATCTTCGTCGCGTAACAACTCTATTCACATTGATGAATATAACGAAAATTATTTCACTATGAATAGAGATTCAAATTTTCCACTAAGTCCTAATCATAGGGACTATGAGAGTAGCACTGATGAAGGGCATGATGAATAAATTCAAATAAATAAAGAGTCACATTTTCCACTTAGTCCTAATCCTATGGACTATGAGAGGAGCAATGATGAAGGCTAGGATGAAGAATTTCCAATAAATCGAGAGTCACATTTTCCACTTAGTCCTAATCCTAAGTACTATGGTAGTAGTAGTGACGAAGGGAAAGATAAATAATTTCTAGTAAATAGAGAGTCACATTTTCCACTTAGTCGTAATCCTAAGGAATATGAGAGCGTCACTAACGAAGGGAAAGATGAAGAATTTTCAGTAAATAGAGAGTCACATTTTCCACTTAGTCCTACTCCTAAGGACTATGAGAGCAATAGTGATGCAGGGAAGGATGAAGAATTTCCAGTAAATAGAGAATAACATTTTCCACTTAGTACTAATCCTAAGGACTATGAGAGTAACGCTGAAAAAATGCATGACAAATAATTTCCAATAAATAGAGAGTCAATTTTCCAATTAGTATTAATTCTAAGGACTATGAGGATAGCAGTAGCAAAGGGAAGAATGAAGATGATGAAGAATATCCTACAAGTCAGTATTTCAAAATCAAGAATGATGGTAGTGAAAAATTTCCTGCAACTGAGGATGGTAATGAATATTTTTCAAACAATGATGGTTACCACTTCAACTATAACTAAAATGATCATAGTGATGCTAATATTCCTCCTAATGATAATTAAAATGCTTATATAGAGAATGGTGAAATGATGGAGACGTTTCCAACAAATATTGTATCTAGGAGTAGGAGTGGACCTTTTCATATCAATCCAATATGTTATAGTTATACAAGGGTAGAGTAGAATATCTCATGAGAAGAAGTTATATCATTTTTCTCAATTCAAGTGAATGTTGTCAAAAGGACTGCTTGAAACATATGGATTTGAAGTTTGCATTGGATAAAAGGAAGAGATATTTGTCAATGAATAAAAGCATGCAAAATTCATATTTAGTGGGATGCATGTAATCTACATTTTTAAGTTATGATTATCATAAGTGGGTATTTATTTCTCTGTAGAAAGGATTTCAAAATGTTCCATTAAATTGGTAATTTTTGTCTGTCAAGAATCCAAGAAATTTTGGAAAAATATCCCACATTTAATTTAGAAGTACATCATATACGATATTTTTGGCCATTAACAAATACTGCAATTTCATGGATGCAAGACTTATTTTCAAATCATGGAGAATGTATGCCAAATAGAGACACAATACATATTCCATAAAATTTCTCAAGACAAGAAATCTACGACTTATACAAATAATATGCAGAAGGTGTTGAAGGAAATGGTAGTTTTATTACATATCATTGTTTTGTGAATATATGGAGGAAATAATTCGACAATGTTTGTATTCCTAAGAATATAAGGTTGGGGGTTTGTAGTACATGCGCTTCTCTTAAATAGAAAAGGGATAAATGTCAAGGGGAAGAAAGAGGCAAGCATTCATAACATTATTTTTTTAAGTTTTATAGTCATCAACTATGAAAATGTATTTATTAATATGTTTGTTTTATGTTATCTGTAGATTCCATTGTCAAAGCACTTCAAGTGCATTGTGAACATCAAACAAGTGAAAGGAAAAAGTTGTACAAGCATCGAAAGAAATGTTATGATAATCCCAATAAATATTTGGGTTTGATAATTGATGGTATGGACCAGAAAAAATCACTTCTAACACATTTTGTCTGCACGCCCAAAAATTTACAAGAGGAAATTTTATTTAGTTTCACTTGGTTGATTGTATGGTCTTCAATAGAAAATCTTCACCAATGGTTTTACTTCATAGCTCGAAATATTCAAAATGATGAAAATATGACAATAAACATAATTCGTGATGTGCTTTATATTTGGTCTAGTAATCTTCCTGAAGTTTTGTATCTAAAATTGGATAACACTTGTCATGAAAAAAAAAATCAGATTGTTTTTGGATATCTAACATGCTTGTCAAATTGGGAAATTTTCAGAAGGTAAAGGTTGGTTTCCTTTTTGTTGGGCACACTCATGACAAAAATGATCAGATGTTTAGATGCTTTTCAGTAACATGGAGGAGGAGGATTTTGGTAATTTTCCATAATCAATTGAATGTATTAAGAAATCATACATGCCAGAGACTATTTTTCATGTGTTGGACTAAATTTTTGACATGCAATGGTTTATTCTAAGATCGCATGGTGAGGAGAAATGCATCGAACAACTTAATGACATTAGCTTCCAAAATCAATTTTGTATCAGAAAATTTGATGGGAAAACACTTATATGGGGCAAGAAGTATTCAACTATTGTAGAATGGGTGTCATCATCACGTTTGGAATTTTTGAAGTTCATTCCATATCATCCAATATTTGCGTCAAATATATTGTTATTACAATTAGTTGTTGAAGTTCATAATGCATGAAGGCAGAAGAGAGATGTAAATTATTCTAAATTCCTGGAATAATTTAAAATATATATTAGATATAAATGAGTACTTTGATGTTGTTGATTCAGTTTGGTGGGAGTCTTTATTTAATAATTCGAGTGATATCATTTCAATATCAAAAAATGAAGATATACTTTTGAAGACTCCATTTATTTGGCCACAAAATGTGTCAAATAACCATGAGGAAAGAAATATTGTTGAACAGTAAAAATATTAAGGTATTATTAATTCTTCATAGGTTGAGGAAAGAGAAATGTATATTGGTTCTAGAAGATCTCATGCACAACATGAAGCCATGTAATACATTTACAGGGGTTCAGTATAGGATATTAAGGATGCTTCCATGATCGTAGTGTTAGCAAATGGAGATGCACATGGTTATCCATTGTGGGTTGCCAAGGTTATAAAGGTCATTACAGAAAATGAAGATGTTTCAGGTGTTGAAGTACATTGTTATGCCAAAAATACACACCCATTCAATGGTCTGTACAAGCCAAAGATGGTAGTTGATAAAAAAATTAGCGGAAAGAGAAAAAGAAAGGGTACAAATATAATTGTTGCCACACAAGCCTCTTAAAATTGGAGGATGTTGACATACTTTTTTATGATTGCAATTTAAAAAAAGAGGGGAACTCTTCGCTTCAGAATGATAGAGATTCTGAAGAGGTTTCTACCAAAAAAAATAGTCTTTAGATGGGTGTCTATTGAACCGAGAAGTAGATCTAGAAGACTTTTGAAACCTAAAATGGTGGGAATGCATGTTGACTGAGATGGCGCACTAGTTTATGAAAGAGAAGAATATGTAACATCTTCATATACATCTATTCATTCATCTAAATATGTGAATTTTGATGGTGTGCAATAACATATGAGTGATTTTGAATAATTTTCTAAGACAATTTATATAAATGATGGTTGCATGGTAACTTGAAATAAATATTTTAACTTCCATATGATCTTACAAGAAGTTATGAGTCACTTTTATGTTTGTTGGATTATATGTTTAATTATGATGAATTCATTTGTTTAGATATCCAAAATGCAACAGTAACTTAGAGAAATAATATATGTTTCATTCAATATATAAGTATTGATAGTTTGATTAATTAGTCATGTAATTTGTTCATAATTTCATGGTTGAAATATGATGAAAACTTAAAGTTTTTTAATTCTATGGTTGAAAATTTGTAAAATTTGTTTTTTTTATCTTTAATGCTAAGGTTGAAAACAATTATAATTTTAGGGATTTTTAGAGTCATGATATTATATTT
>JAXQQM020083667.1:0-19840 GCA_034641835.2 Pinus albicaulis
GGTTCCCTGCTGGTTTGAGTGGTAACACTAACCACTAGCTATTGAATTGACTGCTCCCCTAGCTAGATCGAACTGTTCTGCTGCTGCTACATGCGCAATCCCTTTGGGAAAAACTCACACTCCCTCAATTTGACTTTTCTGGCACTAGAAACCTCCATCGGAAAACTACCTCACTCCTCTGCCACCTGTTACTCGATCTCTGGTTCAATTCCTCCTGCCAAATCACTTGCTACTGAAAAATCGATTTGCCTAGGTCACTGAGTGTCTGCACTCACGTATTTTCCATCTACCCATCGAATTCTTCTTGTAATATTTTGTTGGAGCACCAACGACCAAGATTAGAACTTAATCAAGGGCCCATATTAAATTTCTATCGATCCGTACGAGTTTCTAGATGATTCTCACCTTATCTCAATTAATACTGATTAATTTACCATATTCTCTAAGTTTAGACTCAGGAAATATTTAAAAATTTGCTAATAATTTAATTGAGCCATGTCTAGGTGGAATTTCCAAAAACTATTTTTGGGTTTTGGAGATCTCATGTGTTTTAGCCTCTCCACAAAGTTTCGAGACTAGAACACCTCCAATGCTACAAAAACTAACATTAAGTTAATCTCCAAGTGTGAGTTTAGATTTAGAAAAAGACGAATTGTAAGCTCCAGTTCTCATTAAGGTTAGGACGAGTTAGAAGAGTCAGTTAGACTCAGTTAACAAATCAGTCACAAGTTCGAGTTCTAAATTTAAACTTGCCAGTTATAGCTAAGTCGAAAAGCATAAAAGGAGGATAAGGGTGCCTTGTAATTCATTCTTGTATGCACGAGTTGTGTGTGAGAGCTTGTTGCTAGGGGAGCATGTAAGGAGAAGCCCATATGTAGGTCAGAGGAGAGAAGTTCCTTACGGAAGTGTGCTGAGATTTAGGGGTTAATTCCTAAAGAATAGGGGCCTGTTCAGCACTAGGAAATAGGCGATTTCTAGCAGGGCTGAGACTGTGGAAGCAAGGAGGAGCTGGTTCAGGGTTATTTGTAGGGAGTTTCGTGTCGCCGCGGCGGCTGCTCCACTCCACTGCTATTAGTCTTTTGAACACTATGCGGGGAATGGGCGTTGTGCGTGCCCAACCCGCCAGATAACGGGCGGGTTAGTTTCGGGGCAAGGACCGGAAATATTAAGGGGTATCATTCCGCCTGCTAATAAAATATTGGCTCTCTTTCAAATGTGATATGGCTCCCTGTCTTTGTGAGTGGCCAAGTTTGTATAGCATACTTGATGATAGGAATCTATATAAAGTGAACAGTGAGATAGCAATGACAACAATGTAAGGAATGTCAGTGTTCTAATTTAAGTAATATGACAGTGTTCTATGCTCCAGCAAGACGGTGCCCTTGATTGTCAAAAGAATTGTGATCTTTGTGATGACTATGAGATGTGACCTAGTTTGCAATACATATTACAATGATCAATAAGGAAGTAAGAAAGTAATCTATGATTCTATGACAGTGACATAGACAGTCATACCTATGTTTACGAAATTCATATTAGCAGTAAGCTTGTGACAGTGACCTTAAATCAGGGCAGTGATCTTTATGTACTTTAGTGACTTGGCACAACAGTAAATCTGATGACTACTATGATACATGATGACAGTAGCTATACCCTTATGTTGGCAGTGTCATTGAGTATGATAATTGATGACAGTGATCTTGTCTGACTCATGATCTCAGTCAATGTGTGAACAATCTACATTGAAGCCTCATATCAGTTTCAGGGTTCGGATTTGTTGCAGCAGTCACCTATAGTAGCTCGGATTGTTGGCTAGGATCTGAAGTTTAGTGTGTGAAAGCTCGAAAGCTCGTATCTGCAAGTTTGTGAAGGGCTTGGACCTAAGACACTTAACAAATTGTAGCTCGGTTTATTGAACTATTGTAGCTCGAAGTGCAAGCTTGGTTAGTCTCACATTGGAGCTCGAACTATGGACTATTACCATTTCGCATAGTGTGTGAACAACTGACCTATAGGAGCTCGGAACCTTTGACATATCTCGTGGACACTCGTTTATAGGCCTCGGACTTGCTGCAATCTACAAACTTGATCTGAGATTTGTGAATAGGGCGCGGTGCTTGGATTTGTGGGTGAACTGTGATAAGTCACATCTCAGACAGTGGATAGAAAATTGGTTGGGTTCTGTGGTCGTAACTTCGGACCTATAGTCTTGTAGCTTACCTTTGCTGTGGTAAATGAATAAACTCGAAGACCTCGGATCTGTGGGCAAGTTACACTTGTACAAACCTCAGTTCTGCAAAGCTTGGAAGAGACTGCAAGAAGACTCAATTTCCTGATTCCTGAAGTTGAGCTTCCAGAACCGAGTACTAAGAAGCAAAGATGACCAATTTTGACGCTGGTTGGGTCTTTTATTATAATGGAGACTGTGTTGCTAATGTTATCCTTGGAATTACATTGCTGGAGTTAAATGAATAAACTCGAAGACCTCGGATCTGTGGGCAAGTTACACTTGTACAAACCTCGGTTCTGCAAGCTTGGAAGAGACTGCAAGAAGACTCAATTTCCTGATTCCTGAAGTTGAGCTTCCAGAACCGAGTACTAAGAAGCAAAGATGACCAATTTTGACGCTGGTTGGGTCTTTTATTATAATGGTGACTGTGTTGCTAATGTTATCCTTGGAATTACATTGCTGGAGTTAACTATCCACGGTGTATCGTAAATTCTTCCCCAACAAGAGAGGTTAAATTCTGGATTGCAATAGTCATATAGCAGTGCAATAGCTACAGGCAACCAAAGAAAAGTATAAAACAATTGTCATTGCAGGAGAAAGCATTTGTCATAAAGGCATATATCAGAATTGTGCCGCAGGAAAGCATAAAAAGGGGGACTTTTTTTTTTCCCTCAAGTATCACAAAGACATCTGATGTCTGGTTGTTGATACATTCTGATCTATCTGATATGCTGCTCGAAGAAGAAGATCAAGATTCTAAGGACTGATAACGGCACCTCTGCAAAGGAGCTGGCATTAAGAGGGAGACCACAACCGTGTATGCTCTTGAGAAAATGACGTTGCTAGAGAAGACCCTCATGGCTCAGGGATACTCTTGAGGATGCCGAGAGACATATGGATCCAAAGGGGGGCATTCCGGGAAAGTAAGAAGCCATATAGATACCAAGGGTATCTAGCAGCCATGAGTACAATATGAGCTTTGATCATTTGAAGAAGTCGTAAAGCATTAAGTCTGGAAGGATGCTATACACAAAGAGTACGAGTCCATTATGAAGGATGATGTTTGGGATATGGTCTCGAGATCGGAGGACAAAGCTGTTGTCACCTCAATATGGCTCTATAAGATCAAGCATGGATCTGATGAGAGTGCTGAAAAGTACAAGGCAAGATGTGTTGCCTGAGTCTTCTCTCTAGGAAGGCATTGATTATGATTGCACCTGTGATCTATTATTACCCTTGCTACTACACAAGGATGGAATCTTCATCACATGGATGTGAAGACCGCCTTTCTGCATGGTGCGATAAAGGAATAGGTTTATGTAGAGCAACCTCTGGGGTTCGAAGTCCAAGATCGAGACACCCATGTTTGCAGGTTGAAGAAAGCCCTCTTTGGGTTGAAGCTACCCCAGAGCTTGGTACGAGAGGATAGATAACTACTTGATGAAGTTGGGCTTCACTTGTAGTAACACTGATCCGAACCTTCAAGGTTGATAGAGAAAAGCCTCTCATTCCAGTTCTCTATGTGGACGATCTCTTCCTGACAGGTGTTGACCCTCTCATTCATCAGTGGAAGAGGGAGCTCGCTTTCGATGAAGGACCTAGGACTGATACATTACTTCCTAAGCTTGGAGGTCTAGCAGAGGCCTGGTGAGATTTTCCTCTCTCAAGGAATATGTATTGTGAAGCTGCTGAAAAATTTGGGATTGTAAGTCCGTGTCGACACCGACGGAGCTCAACTTCTTAAAGTTGAGTGAAAGCGCTGTTGGGCCTATGCTAGCAAATCCTACTGAGTATCGTCAACTCATAGGGGCCCTGATGTTCTTAGGGAACATTCGTCCGGACGTATGTTGTGCAGTGAACACTTTGAGTCAACACATGGTTGATCCTCATAACATTCATTGGGTTGGTGCCAAGAAACTCTTGAGATATCTCTGGGGCACGATAGACCATGGGTTGAGATACACTGCCGGGAGTTTGAGACTTCGTGGATATACTGATGTCGATTGGGCTAGTAGTGTGGTGGATCGCAAGAGCACATCTGGATGCTGCTTCACACTTGGGTCTGCTTTGAGCAGGAAGCAGAAGTCGGTAGCTTTGAGCACTATTGAGGCCGAATACATTGCAGCATGTATGGCCTATTGTGAAGCCACTTGGGTGCGAAAGCTCTTTAGTGAGCTGTTCGAGCATGTGCTAGATGCCATCGTTATCCTTTGTGATAACCAAAGGGGGATTCGTTTATCCGAGAATCATGTGTTCCACGATCAATCCAAGCATGTTGATGTCTAGTATCATTTTATTTGGGATATGGTACAGCGAGGCGCCGTAAGGCTCGATCATATAGGAATTGATGAGTAGGTTGCGGATATTCTCACAAAGCCCTTGGGGAAGGTCATGTTCCTAACCTTTCATGAGAATCTTGGAACCGTGGAATGACCCTATTCTGAGTGTCCTGTTGGACGATGAGCTCTAGGAGCTCCAGGGGAGCTTTGAGGATAGCTTCATAGAGCTATGAGCAACCACAGGGCTAGGCTTGCCAAACCTTGTTGGTGTGCTTCCGCCCCACCGTGATGATATTGAGTTGGTTTACCTCTCTTTGATATGTGCCCCGTATGCATCCTACCCATGGAGTTTCAGACTCATGGGAAGCACCTCTCATTTGGCCAATGAGGTGGGAAATGTGAATAGAGACCATAGCAAGACCGATGGACGCATCGGAGATTGCTGTACTCTCTATGTCTAGGATGGCACGTGTCCAACCACTTGATCTGGGATCAAGTCTAGAGAGGTTTCGAACCCCCAACTGACTTCGGGATAGTATATGACTCTCTCGAGACCAAGTGAGGTTTCAAACCTCCAACTGACTTCGGGTCAGTGAAACTAACTTCGGGTTAGTATATGACTCTCTCGAGCCCAAGTGAGGTTTTAGACCTCCAATCGATTTCAGATCAGTTTAACCAACTTCGGGTTGGTGTGTGACTCCTTTGAGTCCTATAGAGGTTTCAGACCTCTGAGCTGACTTCGGGTTAGCTGTAAGTGATGTCTTTGTGACTATCCTTTTATTTTGAAATAAAGAAGCCAGCGAAGCAAGTTACGGTGGGATGATGCACGATGTTTGGATGGCACTAGTGGATGGAGTTCTCCCTAGTTGAGAGGGAGTGTTAATTTTGGGCAAGTAGATCCAAACTCCATGTTGTGATGCTCAGATGACGCTGCCAATATTTTTATTGGTTTCCTCTTTCGGAGAGATGCAAGATCGATCTAAAGATCATCTTGATCGGATGAGTAGAACATGTATTTTGAATTTATTCCACATGTGCAAGGCCGGTCTGTTTTATCCCACATGCATAAGAGATGTGTCACACACCCCCACAGATGCCTATATATTGGAGAGACTTGGAGTTCATTTGATACACACACTTTGTGGAGACATTTTCTTCTTTCTTGGATGGTGATGGAGCAGCGTTCTTGGTTTTGCATTTAGGGCTTCTTGGTGCAGCGTCTTGATGAAGTCAAGGTTACTTGGAAGTGGGAGCGGGAGCGCCATTTTTAGAAGCTCCCGGTCCGGAGTGTTTTTTTATATATATATTTTTATATTTTGATGCATATATGTCAACAAAAACATGTAGAATGATGAATTAGACATAAAAAACATAAAAACATAGATTGAATCATATAACATCAATCATCTAGAAGTTATAATCTTCATCAACCACGCCCACGAGTTGGAAGCATACAACATATTGACTCTTGAGTCTCGCAAATCATCAATCTGAAGGTTTCAAGCTTTCAAAATTCAATATATAACATTTATCATCATTGATTTCAAATTTCAATATCTAACATTTATCATCATTGATTCATTGATTTCAAAATTCAATATACATTTATGATCATTGATATATAACATTTATCATCATTGATTCATTGATTTCAAATTTCAATATATAACATTTGTCATCATTGATATATATCATTTATCATCATTGATTCATTGATCACCATATAACTTTCATGAAGCATCATATTCATAATTCATAATGACTTGTAAACTTATATATGCCAACTTCAAAGTTTCACCTTTCAAGTTCAAACTTCAAACTTAAATTGTCATTAAATATATGAAAGAGTCAAGTTTCAACTGTTCAACTGTCAACAGTTATAAAAGATAAAAACTACTAGAAAATAGAAAAGACTAGTAAACAACAAATCTATTTTATCTATTGGCTGGCCCCTTGCCACGCCCACGAGAAATGTCTAATTTGTGCGAGCCACGAGGGGTACCACGACCATGACTAGAAGGTGGAGGCTGAATCTACAAAGGAACAATAGTTTGATATAGAGAACTGGCACTGGCACTGCTACCAGTAGATGGTGGGACTGGCCCTATGTGTGGCGGTGCTGCTGATGCTTCATCATCATCCCTAAAAAGTTCTGCTTCCAATTCTTCCATATGTACCATGCCGTCCTCCAAATTATCATCCTTTGGGTTGTTGTCCCAGACTCTGTATGATTGATCCTCATTTGCTCGATCACAGTAATGGCTCAACAACCTCAAGTTGTAATGCACATAAACCAAGCTTTCAACTCGGTTTTCATTCAGCCTATTTCTCACATTATGTATGAAGCTGTAGGTGCTCCAACACCTCTCTGCAGAAGAAGTGTTCACAACCTGTGAGAGAACTTTTTTTGCCAACTTTGACAAAAGTCCCATGCCACCATATGCTTCCCACCATGTGAGAGCATCAAATCTGTCTCTGTCTTCCATTGCATGGAAAGAACTAAAGTTAGCAGTGCAACTGAAGTATTTGCCTAATTCAAGGCACAATCTAGCACACTCCTCCCTGTCGGGTACCAACTTGTCTAATGCCTTCATTTACCCCTCTTGTACCTCTAGATCTGTGTGAGGTTTGATCCTAACTCCACCTCCAGGTGCAGGTTGGCCCAACCAAGATGGAGACTAATATTTTGGCGTAAGGATATATGCCAAGGCATGTAGTGGAACATTGAGTTTATTCCATCGTGCACACACATAGTCATGAATCATAGCATACAAGTTGGGATCATTATCCCTAACAACATCTTTTATTTGGCCCAACATGCTGTCCATCTGCTCATAAACCTCCCCAATCACTGGTTTATCTATATCTGCAGACCGAATTATGTGATCAATGGGCTTGGTGAAATTCAAAATTTCCCTCACACGTGCCCAAAACAAAGGGTCAAGGGCGGTCTCCTCCGCATGTTCGAAACCTTGCCTGTCAACTATTGTCGCTGCCCTGTCCTTTAATACCTGTCAGTGTGGGCTTGATACCATTGCAGCGAATGACTCTCTTACCTTCAAAAGGCGCCTGAAGGTGAGGTAACAGCTAGCAAATCTAGTCTTTGCTATCTTCAACAACTCCAATTTTGAGTGAGTACGGAAAAGCCCATGGGTATTGCTATGATTTGTAATAAATTTTATCATTTTTTTACCTCTCTTGTACAAATCACCAAGCCATTTGAATTGAGGTTGTTTTTTTTTAATGATATCATGCATCAAAAGGTTCATTGTGTGAACCAAACACCCAGACCAAAATATGTTGTGGTATTTATCCTCAATTATTGCTCACACTGACTTACAGTTAGCAGCATTATCAGTGATGACTTGGATGACATTGTATGGCCCAGTATTTTCAATTATTGCAAGTAATGGTTCTACAATTTTAATGCCGGTCTTGAATTTGTCTGAATAATCATATGCTGACAGGAAGATTGCACCACTAACCGACACAGCCAAAACACTTATCAATGGCTTTCCTTTTACATTGGTCCATCCATCAGAGACAATGGACACCCCATGCTCATTCCACGAATTTGTCATTCTAGCCAAAGAATGGTTTATTTTAGCTTTTTCATGATCAAGACCCACGGTTTTGGCCTTGTCATACCCAGGGCTCCTGTATCCTTTGGGGGCATCATTAATGGCAGAAACCATTTCATGCCAATAAGGTGAGTGAAGAACATTGAATGGCACCCCACATGCATATAGAAACCGGTAAACTTTTGAATCCACATCATTCCTACACCCTTCGTCCAGGAAATCGGATATGGTTCTACGCCTTAATCCAGATGTGCCACTGCCTCCATAACCACTGGCATGGGTGGAAGTTGGACTTGTTTGTCCATGACGTGACGGGCCTGAATAAGAATCAATGAAACCCCTAGATCTTTTAGATCTCTGTAGGGTAGCTTCCTCTTCCTTTCCATATTTCTCTGTGTGTGTTGCTGGGACACTAGTACAAATTTTGATTCATATATTTTTTTCTCCATCCCCTGGCATTTTCCCACAAAGGTGCCTTCTCGCACGGGTGTATGAACAATGGTATTGTTTATTGCAATGGGGGCAAATAAATTTAGTGGTTCCACCACCTTTCCCTCATTCCTGTTTCTGTACATATTTCCACAAAGGTGTCTGAGTTTGGTCTTGTCTAGTTGGGGAAGCTGTGTCCTCATGTTCTCCACTCCCCACTTCCTCCTCAACATAATCCTCCTCCTCTTCAGGATTTTTTTCAAATCCACCATAACCCTCCTCTCCATCCTCCTCTTCTCTGATTTGCGTCTTTCTTCTACTACTCTCCAACACCATTATTACAAAGAAAGGAACCAACATGAGGAAAATCCCTAGCCATATAGCCATGATGTTTCAAGTTTCAAGTTTCAAATTTCTAGCCTGCAAAACAAATGGAGAAATGCCAAATGGGAATAGGAAATGCAACATAGGAAAAAAACAATTCAATTTTTAAGTTTTAAACACAATATAATGCAACATTCAAGAAAAAAATCAATTTCTCATTTTTAAACAACTTACAAATTCATCCTAGAAAATACAAAATTAAATTAGAAGACTTACCTCTTTCTTGCAATCCTCCTGTTGCCTTGCAGTTTGCTCCTTGCTCTCTCCTTGTCACTTCTGCAGCTCCACTCTCAAGCTCTCCTTCTTGCTCCTCTCACTCTCTCACTCACTCAACTACAAACAATAAACAAAATGAGCCTCCCTCCCTCTTAAAAACAAAACGATTTTTTCAACAAAAAAAATTTCTTGCTGGCGGGAAACGTTTTTTTTGCCAGGGAGCGTTCAGGAGCGAACGCTCCCTGACCGCTTTCGGCGTTTAAAAAACGCTCCTGAAGCTTTTTTTAAACGCCGAAAGCGGTCGGGGAGCGTTCGCTCCCAAGCGCTTCCGGAAATGCTCTCGAAAAGGCAGGGAACGTTTTTACAGGGTCGGAAATGCGCTCCCGAAAACGCTCCCCTCAGGAAGCGTTTTCGGGAGCGCGTTTCCAAGCGCTCCCAAAACGCTCTCGAACAGAGCGCGTTTTGGGAGCGGGAACGAGGGGGGGGGGGTTGAAGCTTCCTGGCAACCCTAGATGAAGTATTCTTGATGAAACGTCTTGGGTTTGTGTGACACATGTCGGTGGCTGACCTTATGAAGACTTTGCTGGTTGAAGCATCCTGCTGATCACCGTAACGCCACCATTCTTTATCTCTGTTTTGACTTGTCTTCATCGATCTATTGGTATGTTCTATCTGCATCTTACTTGTATATTTGCATCTAAGCATAGAACATCTTCAGAATTTAACAAAAGTGCAATCACATCATGCCTTCCCCTAAAAGAAATTGAATCTCGTCCTCTTTTATAATGTCCTTTGGTATTGGGAGAATCAAGGACACCCACGTGGTTTAGTTTAAAGAATCCCGACTATGGTTGCCCAGGATGGGACTTCTGTTTTAAGTTTAGATGTAGTGATAGATTTTTCTCTGTTTTTTATATTTCTAAATTTATATTTGTCTTTGTTGAATATGTGGTAGGTGGCTGTTTTATAGATTTATAAATTTATGTTTTCCTTCATTAAATAATAAATATATAATATCATGTATGATATAATAGTAACAATTAAGATAACTTTTTATTTTATATAATGTAACGGTAGTATATATATATATATATATATATATTGTTTATGAACAAAGTTTCTAATGTTTACCTTTATCAAATAAATATATCATGTATGATATAATTCACAGGCCTACACCAAGCCGCAGTCTACAGACTCCCGAGTCCCGACTCACAGTCTACAGAATCCTGACTCCTCAGTGCTCACAACATACAGGCCCAATCACTATTGTCATATATATTTTTTTCAAATTTCTATATGTCGAATTTTATCGGCAAAATTTGAGGTGTCGAACTTTATTCGAACATCAAGGTCATTGAATTCGAACACGAACATGAACGTGGTGACTTAGGTTATACTTTTGTTTGTCAGTCCCATTGAAAACGATTTTGGTCATTCATTGTACATTGATATAATTAAATTATCTTATTAGGCCCATTTTTCTTATAAAAAATCCTCTTAATTTTTGTGTATAGACTATTAGAAAAACTAGTCTTGCATTGAAACTCTCATATATGGTTTGAAGGTTTCTTATTCGGCCATTGGAAAGATAATATTTATCTTCATCAAGCAACCAGGCTTGTATGCTATCTTGTGAAGAGCCCAGGGTTCCAGTAGTTTTTTTATTCTTTTTCTCATCAATTGCTAATTTAGACACTCGTCAAACATGGAAGTGATATGACTTTTTACTCATAGGCTAGTGGAAATGTGTTTCTTTAATGCCCGGTGAGTTTTGAGTATCCTGGTTTTATATTGTTTTGGTGCCTCATATTGTGGTTGTAACAATTTTGAAATGGGGCTTTGGAAGATTGGGACCTTATCCTATATTTAATGCCTTTTTGCGTACCTTTACTAGATAACTCTAATAAATATTTCATCTTCCCCATCTAATCTGATACTAGTGAATAATTAATCTAAGCAATATGCCATGGATTTAGTTTGCCTTTTCCTCCCTATTCGACTACTTTTTTTAAGTCGTATGGTCTACAAGCATAAAATCATTCAGTATGGATTGACAAAAACTGCTTATCGTCTTCCAGTATGTTAATATACTACATAAGCCAGAATAGTGGTTACTATCCAACCACAAATGCGTAGTGGCATCAAAAGTGCATTTCATTTAGTAACAATATCTCATCTGGCAATCTCTGCGTGAAATTTACATCATTTTTTTCTACAGGAACCCATAATGGATAAAGCACCCCAAATAGATTCTGCTTCAGAAAAGAGATCATCATCTACAACCCCAGAAATGAGGTCATGCAGAAAGAAGAAATCAGAGGATGCCTCATTTGTAGCTGACTTGATGGATCACATTGATGAATTTGTTCATGCCTCTATGGATGAACACAAAACATGCTTTGAAAAGACAATTAAAAAGGTTGTATGCTACTATGCTCACTCCTGTAAGATTTCAATGAGAATTGGAATAGTCTTTTATAGCATGGTACTCTTGTGTTGTGCCTACTTTTTATCTTTTTTCTCATGTTTGGAATCTGGATAGAGATATTATGTAATGAAACCTTTCAAAAGTTTATTTTTGCTTTCCAAAAACGTGCACTACATGTCTGCCTTTTCCATTTGAGGCATTGTTATTCTGTATTAGCAATCATGTTCTGTATGATTTACCTAGATCATAAAAACCAGTAATGGCAAACTTTTTCCTTCTATATTTAGTGGGGTTGATGGACAGTGCTATATGATTATTGTTATTATACATGGCTGTCTGTCTGGTAGTAAATATGCGTATGGAGTCAAACAAAGATATGTGTTCCGTTGATTCATTTCCTGGAGTTCAGTCTCTATATATTATTTTATTTATATAGTTAGTGTCTTCAGAAGACAAAAAATCAATTTTCTCACAACTAAAATCAGATTTGGGATGTTTGGTGCAGATGTTTGGAATGTCAAAAATCGTTGCAGAGAAAAATGCAAGCCCTGAGACAGTAGAGAGTGTCCTCCCGCTTCGAACAACAACATCCTGATCGTTATAATGATATGAATCACCTGTATTAGCATAGTATCAGAAAGACATGTTTTCACCCTCGTTAATAAGTTTCAAATGGATGTATAGAGGATATTTGGTCTGATTGAATTGGTATGAAAAGCGGTTTCGTGACATTCTTGTGTTTTCTTATTTTAATTTTTAACTTGAAATTATAGATCTTATATAAAACTCCATTAAAAATATGGCATCATACCTGCCCACTCAATTCTTCAAATTAAATTTGAAGGTGAAAAAAATTAATGGCCTTCTGGCCACAATCATATGACAAGTTGACAACACCTGTCATACAGGCAAAACTGGGGTTTTGGGGGGCCGAGGTGGGTGAGTGGGGTCACCATCCTTTATATATTGCAAGCTCACTACAAATTGGTGGTTCGTCGTGATTATCATCATGATTCGAAGGCTCTTCTGTAGGTGCCACAACGAGCAGAGGATATCAAACGTCCACATCCATCTACTTAGGATGGTGAAAGCTTTATATTGCTTAATTCACTATAGGCACTCGTATTGCCAGGATGGTTTCTCCAGTATTCGCTATCTTATTGACCTGTCCTGACCTCTGGAGGTTGTTGCCTGCTTATCTCTCTTGTTCGCCATCCTGGCTATGTTAAGAGTTGTGTTTTATGCCTCTCTTCTCTATTAAGCCTTCAACCAATACTGACATCCCTACTCTGCAAGGCCTGGCATTATCACTATAAATGATTAGGCTTCACAGGTGCTCAAGCTCCGTCCCCATTTTCCCAACTCTATTTTGAATATGCATGGGATAATTGGAAATAATGGTGAAACAATCGGTGAATGACAAAGATCTGTGAACTGGAGAATTGCCGTGAAGAGCATTACTTTGTTCCTTTCATTAAAAGTATGACCGATTTTACAATGGACTTATGTTGATTCATATTGCAAGTGAAGATATATTGGTTCATTCTCAGAATAGGTTGCCATAATATCTATTAGTTAAGAATCAAGATGTATTGGCTTATATTCATCCAGTAGGTGCAATTACAACAGTTTCTATTAATTAAGAACATTGCTGATAGTAGATGATTGCTACCACCTTCCAAGTACAAGATCCAAGTTGGTCGGATTATCATGATGAAACTTGGCAATCTGTCATTAAGCTACAATCTGATCTCATGTTCTTGTAATCGACTTTCAAAAATCTTTTCTTGGTCACTTGGGTCAGCTTATATAATATAATTTGTAATTATATGAGCTTATTATAAACACATTTCAATGGGAGTAAGAAAGGGTAAATGAAACTTTTGATTTTGTCATTAGATTACAAGATTTAATTATGCTTAAAACAGTTTATATTTATTGTTTTCAATGTTATTATTTTATTATCAGCACATATTTTAATGGAAAATATATGTTAATGCAAGGAGAAGCTAACATGGATAGTTGAAATTTAATAATTAAACATAATCTTATTAATTAAATGTTTTTCTTTTACTTTGTTGACTATATGTAAAGTATCTTTGTTGCAGATGAGATAGACCTACTTTCATTCACACTCGTGTGCAAGTATATTCATCCATACTCACACTATGTACACGTATAATAATATCCCATATCCATTAATTAAGATCATTGTTGATAATAGATCTTGAGACATGAAAATCCAAAATAATTGTTGAGATGTATAATTACTACTTTTAAAGCACGAGATCCAAGTTGGTTGGGTTATCAGAATGAAGTTTTGTAATATGTCAACAAGCTCATCTCATGTCGTTGAAACTCCATTTTTTTTTGGGTCGAATCTCCATTTTTAAATCTTTTTGTTTGTTTGTCATTTGAGTATCCATTCATATTTTATTTTAGTTATTATTATTATTTTTTAAAATCTTTCTGTCATTTGAGTTGATTCATATAAAATAACTTTATAATTATATGAATTTATCATAAACACATTTCAATTTTAGTTATTATTATTATTTTTTAAAATCTTTCTGTCATTTGAGTTGATTCATATAAAATAACTTTATAATTATATGAATTTATCATAAACACATTTCAATAAAAGTTAAAAGGAAGAAGAAAAATGAAAATTTTCATATTGTGATTGAAATCTTTCGGTGAAAATCATATTAAAATAGATCGACATGTTTCGAATCAACCAGTGTGGTTCATCATGAGAACAAGATGGAAAATCTGATCAAGTAATCCGTTTAAATAGAAAGTAAAGCTCGCACTAGCCGTTTGTAAAATAACGGCTAGTTTGACTCAAATAATAATAGTTCAAATATTTATTAAAAAAGAAAAAGAAAAAAAAGAAAAGAAAAGATCAAATGATTAAAGTTTATAATTAAGATTTTATATAATTATATTTATTTTAATAAAAATAAAAATTAATAATTTAATATATTTTTGAAGAATAAAATAATTGTTTACTATCTATATATATTTTTATAATAATAATTATTTATTTGTTTTTATTATTATCGAATAAATTATATGTTAAAATAATTAAATAATATTTATGTTTTAATTTTATATATTTATTTTATTTTTAATAATTAAATGTTATGTGATTCAAATCTCATCAAACAATTATTTTTTTGATAATTAATCTTAAAAAATAAATAAATAAATAAGTAAAAGATTCAATAAAATAAATAAATAAATAAAAATAAAATAAAATGAATAAATAAATAAAATAAGTAAATAGAAAAATAAAATAAAAATAAAATAGATAAATTTTTTTTAATTAAATAAATAATAAAAATAATAATAATAAATAAAAATATAAAAATAAAAAATAAAAAATAAAATTAATTAATTTTAAATTAATTTTAAGTTTTTTAGGAATGAAGGGCAGGAATCCAACATCTGCGAATCATCCACCCATCATCTTTGTTTAGGTTAACCGACCTCTTTTCAATTTCTAAGGCTTCTCTCAACTTGCGGTGGTAGAAATGGTCAATCCTCGCAATAACCTCAGCATCTTCAATGCAAATGTGATGATTTGTCTTCTCAACATGCTCCGCTAGCGTAGAGGAGCGTGATCTACTATGCTTCAGGTCAGCGACATGTTCCTGAATTTTTTGACTAATTGATTGACCAGTTTCACCAATGTAAGGGGTTCCACAGGAACACGGAATCAAGTAAACACCCTTGCCATCCTTCGGGAAAATTGGGTCTTTAACCGATCTAAGCGAACTCCGAATGGTGCGACAGGGCTTAAAGGTTGAGGAAACATTATATTTCTTTAGAAACCTGGCGATTTTATCTGTAGTACCTTGGATAAACGGAAGGTGAACACCCCATAACCGATCACAGGGATCTTTCTTACCCTTAGGACCTTTTTCTGCTTTTTGAAAAGCTTTAAGACATTGACTCATGTTATAACTGTTTTTGTTAAAAACTTTAAGAAGATGATCCTTTTCACCTTCAAAGTGGTGTTCATCAGAGATCCTAAAGGCTCTGGTGGCTAGGGTGCTGAGAACACCAAGTTTCTGAGCAGGGAAATGGTGAGAACTAGCATGTAAACACTGCTCAGTGTGCGTCTTCTTTCTAAAGCCCTGATGAGAGAGAGAACCATCTTCATTCCTAGAAATGAGGACATCAAGAAAAGGCAAGCTACCATTATCTTCGAAAGCCATGGTGAACTTAATGAAGTCAGATTGATTATTAAGATGTTGGAAGAAAAGGTCCAATTTCTCCTTACCATGAGGCCATATAACACAGGTGTCATCAACAAACCTTTTCCAAAGCTTAGGTTGAAAAAGAGAAGATGAGAGGGCACTAGATTCAAAGTCTTCCATGAACAGATTAGCTACCACTAGGGAAAGGGGGGAGCCCATGGCCACACCACAAGTCTGTTCAAAGAATTCACACTCGAAACTAAAGAAAGTCGAGGTTAGACAAATTTCAACAAGATGAGCAGTATCAGGATCCGTGACTCGAGAAATGACATCGATCGCTTCCCTAATGGGGATGCAAGTATACAAGGACACAACATCAAAACTCACAAACCTATCTTCACGATCCAACTCCAAGTCTTTCAATTCATTAATAAAAGAGCAAGCATCTTTAACAAAGGAGGAGGTTTGACCTACAAGCGGTTTAAGCTTAGAGGCTAGAAATTTAGCGAGTAGATAAGTCGAACCACCTATGGTGTTGACAATAGGGAGAAGGGGAACTCCATCCTTATGAACCTTAGGAAGTCCATAAATCCTCGGAATGAGGGGGTTAGTTTCAATAAGTTTTTTACTTAAAGATCCAATCGTGCTACTTGATTTTATATATTATTGTTTTTAAATTTATTATTTTATTGTGAACATATATTTTAGTGTCTTTTAATAAAGAGAAGCTAATATTTATAATAGTTAGAGATAAATTTAGTTAATTAAATAATTTTATTTTATTTTATTTTGTTGATCATATGTAATGTATCTTAGTTGTGGAAGAGAGCAAGGGAGAGAGAATTCCCAAAACTAAAAATTTGAGTTGTTTTTCTCAAATTAAAGAGACATTGCTTTCCAACTCGACATTGGAAACATTAGTTATTAACATGATGACAATATTACAAAGATGCCATTTTATTTTAAAATATTAAACTATTAATTTGAAAATATTTTTTCAAAAAATTGAAAAATAAATTACTAATGGTTAATAATCTCAAATTTTACATTGTAAAAAATATGCCATTTTAAAAATAAATTTTAAATTTGAAAGAACTAAAAGCATTTCAAAAATAAATTTTATTGAGTTTCTATATGATACAATTTTTGAAATGGGAATATTTTAAATCTAAAATTCGTAATAACATACCTTTATAGTTGTAGAAGCAATTCTAAGATGCGACAAGAGTATATTTCACTATTATTTTACACATCCACACAATGCATCCCACAAAGGAGGAGAAGAATACCATACCATCAACAAGCATGCCCTTTTTGCAACCAATCAACCATACTAACAATTTCCCCAACCAATCAACCATCATGTTTGTAGGGCACATTACTCCCCTGAGGTTGTTTCCATTGGCATAATGTGACATAAATGTTGTCATAGACCAGTCCTTACAACCAATGTGGGATTGCATGCAAGAATAGAAGATTTCAGAGTACATTTAGTGTGTGTGTGTGTCTTGATCTAAAATGGATCTAAACAAACAAATGTATGTAAGACTTGATCCCTGCATGTTAATTCGACAATTAAAGAAAGTTAAACAAACTATGAAAAACAATACAAATGAAAAAGTGAAATAAAACAAAATGAGAAGAAAAAAATGGATACAATTAAAAATTAAAAATAGAATGGGAGAAAAAAGACTAAGGAATGTGAAATGGAAGGCCATGCCTTTTGGCCTATCCATTACCCTAGTTCTCCCTAGTTCTTTCTATATTTTCACTTTGAAAGAGTCATTTTGGTCAAGGAGAGTATGATGCATAGAGAGACATACACTACGTTGTAATCAAAGATTGTTAAATGAGAATTGAGCAAAATTTTGATGCTAGTTTTCCCATTTGAGATTCTATAGTAAATCATTGTCTATTTTGTGATTGATTTTATTTGCAATGAGGATTCTCTTAGATGTGTTTGAGATGTTGCTCCAATTGATGTTTAATGGGGTGGTTTGATTCACTATTACATTGAATTAGTGGGCATTAATCATTCCTCCCAACCACTTAAGATAAATTCAATTGACATTAATGATCTAATGTCATCGATGCTCTTGATGATATCTATAGAAATGATGTTTATGATATTATTAATTTTACATTACAAATACCCTTGAGGATACTTTATGCTATTGAGTATTTATTATCAAGATAATATTGGTGAGTTGAGAATGTTAGTGATATTGATGATATAAATGATTTGATGATATTGATGCTTTTGTTGGTATTGTTGATTTTTTTTTTTTTTTTTCTAAGTTAGAGTAATCTATTAACAGTGAAAAATATAGTACATCTGGCTAAGGCCATGATTGTGCCTGGGAGGAGGCAATTTGAACTGACAGAGACTAGTTTTTGGCTGCCCTGCCAGAGGGAAACCAGTCGGAGGAACCATCAACTGAAAAAATCCCACGCAGGGGATCGTATTGAAATGTCTTTGACTTAAAACTAGGAACATAGACATTATATAGCTGTAGCACTGGACCATATCAAAACTGGACTGCTTTAAAGACTGAGACTGGTCATTAACAAAAATTGGACCAGAGTTGAAAGAAACAACAAAACAATCCCTCAGAGAGGGCAGAGAAAAACAAAAGAGACAAGTAAAGAGGGCCGAATTACTCATCCGGAGCAACCTCCTCGATTCTGCATCCGTAGTCTTCTGGTTCGCCTTGAGCATGGGAGAGTTCTGCACTGACGTGGCCAGCTGAGGGAGTTTCGATGACATTTGCCTGAACGCGCCCTGAGTCCTCCTGCATAGTCTCCCTGGTCTCGGTAGGCTGACCCCTCGAGTCTGGTTGCTCCGCTTCCAAATGTGCGCCATCGACATGAGCCTGCTCTTCCGGCAGATTCTCAGGCAGGGGCTCCTCCAGGAAGACAACAGAGATGGCCACAGTTACCCTTGGTCGATTAAGTGCACAATCGAACGAGAAGAGGGTTGTATGAGACTGAGCAGGCAGCGCATTGCCTGAAGGCGAATCAAGCCTGCGGCCTGAGCGGAGCAAGCGCCCTCGGAAGAGGCGTGGGAGGCTGCCTGAGGGCGCGGAGGTATCTGACGTTGAAGTCGAAATGGATGGCGAATGCCTTCTGGCCGAACGTGAAGACCCCCTCCTGCACCGCATTCTCTGCCATAGCCTTGGCATTTTCGCAGCTGTGAAGGAGCTGGAGCTCTGGAACGACTGAGTATTGACAGAGTTCGGCACAGGTGGAATGCCCAGAACCATCGTTGCAGACAAGCAAGAGCCAGCGAGCGAAATGTGAAGACTGTCAGCGGGCTCCAAGCAACAGGTATGGTGACTGCGCTTCCCAGTGGTGGTGCGCTCTCCAGCTCTATCCTGAACCGAATTACACCGTGAATTCATCGGCGTAGGGGCGAGCGAGGCCATTTCATTTAACAACTGGTCCCTGCAACAATTAAACCTCCGCATTGAATGTCCAAGCCTGTAAATCCTATGTGAAATGCTGTTGCGGCAGTCGAGGCTGCCTCGAACCTCAATCACTGTATTGCAAATCGTTTCCATATCCATCACCATAAAGAGCAGGCGGGGGAATTAAACGCGGTCAGGTGGGCTCATTGGTGGCGTGAGGGATGGCATGTGGCCTCCCGTCCGATCGCCATGCGTCCAATCGCCCCTATTAACTACATTTGCACCCGCATCCGGGGGTTGGTATTGTTGATATTGATGATTGGTGATTATTATATTAATTTTCCTTGACGATGATATTGGCTTGATGATAATTTTGAGATGATGATATTAATGATTTGAGCAAATAGATGATTTTATAATGATTGTGGATGATATTGATGATATTAATTTGATGACAATGATGAGTTGTCGATGATTTGATGATAATGATAAGTTTTTCTGGTGTGCCCTCTACAATTCATAGGACACTGTGCACCACATGTTTATTGAGTGCCTTTTCACAAAATGTATTTTGGACAATTTGTCGAACTCAACTAGGATTAGTGGTTGATTAGCAAGGGGGGAGCATGGAGGAATCCTGGGTCTATGGTTCGAAAACCCATACGTGAAAAGGTACAC
>JAXQQM020083312.1:0-207038 GCA_034641835.2 Pinus albicaulis
GATAGTCTTTGTTCCAAAAAGTGTTTAAGACTATCATGATCGGCTTTTACCTTGAAGTGTCTTCCCATTAGGTAAGGTATGTTTCTTTAGTGCATGTAGTATTGCCAACATTTCCTTCTCATAAATATCTTTTTGTAAATACTTTCCTTTGATTGGACGAATTTAAAAAGCAATTGGTGTTCCTTCTTGCATTAAAACAACACCAATTCCATTTCCTAAGGCATCACATTCCATAATAAAGGTTTTTGTGAAGTCTAGCGTAACTAAGACCGGTGCTAGGCACATTGCCTCTTTAATATGTTAAAAGGCCTTAGTTGCTTCAGGATTCCATGAAAATGCATCTTTCTTCAATAATGTTGTTAGAGGTGCGGCTATTCTCCCGTAATTCTTAACAAACTTGCGATAATACCCTATTAACACAGAAATCCTCGCAAGTTTGCTTTGTGGTTGTGGGGACTACATTGGAAATGCGAGAGGGGTGAATCAATATTTCATTTCAATTGTTAATTTTACTGCCTAAATCACTTATATTTATAACAAGAAATGAACAATGATGGAATAGATAGTTTTATTAATTCTTCTTTACAATAAGTAAAGTACAATAATGATATAGGGCTCCAACCTTGTATGAAGACTCCAGCACCAACCTCTGGTGCTCCAACCCTCCAACTCATATTGTGCCAAGCACCAACTCTGGTTTCAAGGCCCAACCTTGTCAATTTGAGGCACCTCAACCTCTAAGGCCTCCAAACCCATATCCTGGCTGTGCTTCGACCTCGGCTTCTTGAGTGACCCAACTTTAGGCTCCAACCCGGCCTTCCAAGGCATCTACCTTGTCTCTATGAGTAGGCTCCAACTCTATGGGCTGCGCGAACCCCTTATTTGTTGGCTGAAATATGTTTGGTTATTCTTCATGGCTCCCAATGTCTTCTTCAACGAGCCCTGTCACACTTAGTCTCCACGTTGCATCATCAATGACCACCTTTTCTTCTTAGAAGGTGTCACCACTGCTCTTCATCGTACCCAACCAAATTCTCCAAGTCACCTCATGATGACATCAACAATGCATCATGATCTCCAATAATATCTCCAAGTTTAGTTTCAAAGTGTCTTCACAAGATGCTCCAAGGTGTTGTCAATGTGCTTCAAAAAGATGTTATCAATAATGCTTTCCCAAGCACTTTTCAAGAATTCCAAGAACTTCACTGCTCCAGGGGTCCTAATACTCCATTGTCTAAAGGCTTCCAAGGTTGCTGCACTAGTACAAGCCTCCAAATTTACTTAGTCTGGGCTCCAACTATCGAATCTCCATACACTTCAATGATCTGCTCCAAGGGTGACACATAAACTCAAACTGTTTCAAAAATCTGCCTCAAAAATTAGAATCACGAGAAGCCTTCTTTGACCCTTGACCCATGCTTCCTTGGTTTAGTCTTCACCGAGACTGTAATACCCACAAATCTGGGTTACACCGTGATCACACTACTCACAGTTCTGGGTTCCACTGACTACACCTGCCACAAAGTATCACTGTAATGAATCATATCATTGATGAAGACTCTTTTTCATTGTTCAAAGTATCATTGCAAGAGATCCTTCCCAAAAATGATGACACAATCCGAGTTCTTCACTATCCTGACAGTTCAAAGAAAGGAACCAAGCCTCTGAAAAGGGAAATTTCTGCACTAGACCGAGAGACAATCTTACTATGTTGAACGAACTAAAAAGAGGTTTGTTGCACCAAACTGAGAGATCACAAGTTGCTATAGCTATTAATCCGAGTTTTTAATTCCACTGGTCTGCAATTCGTAATAGGCCTGTTCAATAAACCTTTTCACAAGTCTGTCTAAGTAGCTGTAGCTTGAATGATAATCCAAACAAGGAAAATAGCCCAATATAATTCTTCTTTTATTCTCCTCGGCTCTTTTTCTGTCTTCTTCTATTTCCGTGCCTCTATATGTATGTTCTTCACCGAGATGATCTTCCTTTTATTTTTTTTCAACGTTTGAAATTTACCATATATTTATAGTGGTTTGCCTTTTTTCAAGGGACATGACTTTATGGAGAGCCAACATGATTAATTTGGAGCCGAACAATATAAAATACACTTTTCTTATATCATGAAAAATATATAATACAACTCCATTATTTTATGGAGAGTTTAACATATGATGAAACTAATTTCAACACATAAAATCTCTCAGTTGGTCTAGTTATACTGTACATGGTGATAAAATATGGATATGCTTCTTAAGTGGACATGCCAAATATTGCTCTGCCATATGGAAGATGGATCATATAAAAAATATGCAAAAAGATCTTGTCTGCCATGTGAGTGATGTATTACACCATGCTACCTGCATAATACATTATGTTTGCCATGTAGAACATGTATGCCATGTTTGCACACCATGTTGCCTGCATTATACGTTATGTTTGCCATGTAGGAACATGTATGTCATGTTTGTACACCATGCTGCCAACATTAAACATTATGTCTGCCATGTATGGTCATAGGGAACATGTTTGTCTACATTATACATTATGTTTGCCATGTAGGAACATGTATGTCATGTTTGTACACCATGCTGCCAATATTAAACATTATGTCTACCATGTATGGTCATAGGGAACATGTTTGTCTGCCATTAATCAAACTTAGTTCATCCTTGTTAATAAGGAATCTTTACGTTGTTTCAAAACATATTTGGAGCCAAGGATTATGTTTATTAAATATGTATGGTAGTGTGTAATGTAAGATAGTGTATCGTAGCCCAAGGTAATGTATGGTAGTGTAAATGTATGGTTATGGTCGGGGAAAATTTTAGGGGCGAATTTTAGCTCAAAGGTGAATTTTAAGGGGTTTTAAATTTTGATCGAGTGATTTTTTTTATATAAAACCCATTTTATATAGTTTTATAAAGTTAGCCCTATAATTATTTTAAAAATAATTAATTATTAAATATTAGCCCACCAAAATAAATGCCCATAAAACTAAAAAAATGGAATTCGCTCCTGATTTTCTTTGTTTGGAGTAGATTTCAATGGCATTCGCTCCCAATTTTCTTTGTTTGGAGCAATTTCAATGGCATTCGACTGGATTTACTGGGTCAGAGGGAGGGGTCGGAGTGATAGCCCCATTTTTTCATTGGTTGGGGCTTGGAAGTTGGAGGTGCAACAAATATTTCGCCAGAATTTACTAGGTCGGAGAGCAGGTTGGGGCTTGGAAGGGGCTTGGAAGTTATGTGCAAACCTACAAGATCGATGGAGGTGGAAACTTACAATATCTGGACGCATTGACCAATGATAGCTGAATGCATTGACGAGGGAAACTGGTTCTGGGAGATGGTAGCAAGATTTAGAGTACCAAGGTCCAAGATAGTCCATTTCCCCGATGCCATGGAGCTAAACCTGCGCCGCGAGGAGGATTTTGGGCAGTGGTGTTGGCCCTTGGGTTGCAACTGTAATTATATATTTTTTTATAAATTTTTTGAGTCCAAATGCTTCAAGTGTGCTGTGATTTCTTTGGCTAGTCTAACAACACTCTGTAACTGGTGATTGATTTAAAGTTTAGCAAGTCTAAGTGCGGTGAATGTGGGTGCTCTGTGCTAGTCAGTGGTGAATGCTTAAGAACACACGAGAAGTTTCAGAGGTTCAATGTGTGAAGAGTGCAAATGTTCCCTTGATGCGGGTTTAAATTCAGTGGGATTTTAATTGATCTCTTATATGCAAAGATTTCTCTGAGAAAAATTCCGGAAGTAAGTGTGATCTTCAAGTTTTGAAATTAATATATTGGTAAAAAAGTGTTGGCTTTATCTTTACAGGATGGCTTACAAAATTTTAGTGAGACTTCTCTCTTTGAGATTGATTCCTTTCCCCAAAAGGATAGGGTGTGGGAGTCAACTTGAGTTTCCTACTGATTATAAATTTCCTCTCCTTTCTGTTGAACCCCAAAATGGTCAGCAACCCTGATTGCCAAGTATTGCAATCTGCTTCATTTAATTCTGCAATTATGCCCTCTACAAAAATTTGGCATGTTTAACCCAAACTGTTAGAACTTGAATCTCTCCATTCATCAGTTCACGCTCTCCTTCACTAATACATGGTCTCCCACTACCTAGTTCCTCGACATTTTGTAAATGGCATGTACAATTGGAAATGATGGCAGTTATACAATTGCAGTTTGACAGTCCCAATGACATAGTTGATATCCTCACATAGTGATGTTAGTGATGTTGATGTTGTGGATGATATTACTTGATGCTTCATGATGGGTGTTCTTTCTCACTTTCACATAATCTTGTTATAGCCTCTGCTTGATGCTTTTGTTGCTATGGTCGTGTTAGGCATTAATTAATTGTCTTCAATGTTCAATGTGTGAAGAGTGAAAATGTTCCCTTGATGTGTTTAAATTCAGTGGGATTTCAATTGATCTCTTATATGCAAGGCTTTCTCTGAGAACAATTCCGGAAGTAAGTGTGATCTTCAGGTTTTGAAATTAATATATTGGTCAAAAAGTGTTGGCTTTATCTTTATAGGACGACTTACAAAATTTTAGTGAGACTTCTCTCTTTGAGATTGATTCCTTTCCCCAAAAGGATAGGGTGCGGGAGTCAGCTTGAGTTTCCTACTGATTATAAATTTCCTCTCCTTTCTGTTGAACCCCAAAATGGTCAGTAACCCTGATTGCCAAGTATTGCAATCTGCTTCATTTAATTCTGCAATTATGCCCTCTACGAAAATTTGGCATGTTTAACCCAAACTGTTAGAACTTGACTCTCTCCATTCATCAGTTCACGCTCTCCTTCACTAATACATGGGTCTCCCACTACCTAGTTCCTTGACATTTTGTAAATGGCATGTACAATCTGGCAATGATGGCAATTATACAATTGCAGTTTGACAGTCCCAATGACATAGTTGATATCCTCACACAATGATGTTAGTGATGTTGATGTTGTGGATGATATTACTTGATGCTTCATGATGGGTGTTCTTTCTCACTTTCAAATAATCTTGTTATAGCCTCTGCTTGATGCTTTTGTTGCTATGGTCATGTCAGGCATTAATTAATTGTCTTCAATGTTCAATGTGTGAAGAGTGCAAATGTTCCCTTGATGCGGTTTAAATTCAGTGGGATTTCAATTGATCTCTTATATGCAAGGCTTTCTCTGAGAACAATTCCGGAAGTAAGTGTGATCTTCAGGTTTTGAAATTAATATATTGGTCAAAAAGTGTTGGCTTTATCTTTACAGGACGACTTACAAAATTGTTGAGGATGGATACAAATAGGTGAATGCTGGTGATTACTTCAAAGTTCAACGAGTCTAACAGTGCGGTGAATGCGGGTGCTCTGTGCTAGTCAGTGGTGAATGCTTAAGAACACACAAGAAGTTTCCGTGAAGGTTCAATGTAAGAGTATAAATGTTCCCTTGATGCGGTGAAATTCAATGGGATTTTAATTGATCTCTTATATGCAAGGCTTTCTTTTGAGAACAATTCCGAGTAAGTGTGATTCTTTAGGTTTTGAAATTAATATATTGATATTCATTATCTTTATTTTTGTGAATATTACATTGCACATTTTCATGTTCATGATAAATTCTTCCTAGGATTTGATTAAAAGAGTGGACCATGGAGTAAAGGATGTTGTAGATTGTAGAGTAACATGAAATACAAAGCAATATCTGGGTCTTTTGGTCATTATAATCTTCTAAACAATGTTTGTTGTCAGCTCTAATGTTAATAAGTTCTCAAAAAGAGAATCTCAATGCAAAATTGAGGCATTTGCATATGATACAAGGAAGTTGGAACTATCTCACAAACCTAGCACCTTTGTTAAATCATAGTAAAGTTTATTTCCACTCGCCTTTTCATTCTCTCATAAGCCAGGTGAAATTTGCTTGGGAATTTCTAATCAAAAAGTTTCTAGGAGTTTAGAGTCGGATTATGGGTAGACTCATAGAGTGAGTTAACTTGTGGCATCGCTATAAAATATTTTTGTCAACCCATGGATACATGCGGTTAAATTTGCACTTGATTTGCGAGTTTCTAATGATTTGACACTAAGAATCATTGGTAGATCGTATAAGATGATCTAGTCGATATATATTTCTTCTTTTTGCCCCTTTCCCTTAGATAGTCATGCATGGTGAGGAAGTTCCAAATGAATGTATGATTTGTGGTGTGCATTTATCTATCATTACTCCTTTTGGTAACATCCACAGACTGCTATTTCCCAATGTGAAGTTGGTTAAATAGCAAACACGTAAGTGCTAATTAAGAGTTTAAATGTTTGATACAATAACTAGATTTTAGTTTATAGGATCCCCAAATGTGCTTTTCGGCTTGCAAACTTTACATGGCACCCCGATGTTTACAAATCATGGAAAAAATTTGAATCTTTTTAGGTTATTTCAAGCCTACTATTGGATCGTGTTTCACTACCTAAACATCATTTCCAGATATTAAAATAGGCAGTAGTTGAATTTCTCATAATTTAGGTTTCATAAAACACAAATTTATAGGTCAAATTTTGTTAATGCATTGAACCCCGGCTAAATTTATCAAATCATGTTGTGACATGAGGGAAGAGCTTGTAGATTAGCTTCCATGAAAAATGGCCAGACCTGGTGCCCGTCAATCACTGTTGGTTTACAAGGGCTTTGATACCCAAGAACAATTATAAAAGAAAGCTATAAATAATGTTTTTGGAAATTTTGATATGATGAAACGTGCCATGACTCCATGCTCATGAAATTGGACAACATATCATATGTACATATTCTATTTGTTGAGTGTTTCTTCTAGCTTTAAAATGCAAACTAAACTGGTATATTGAATGCAAGAGTAGAAATCCCGCAGTAACTACGCCATGCATGCGGGAATCTCACCCATAGCTAGGTATGCCATCAAGTAAGAGTAGAGCTCCCGAGACTGAATACGCCCTTGTGCCTAGATAAATGCACCCTACCGTAGAAATAGATGAGGTTGTCTCACAAATCAACTTGTCCACATGAGAGACTCTTCCAGATGTGTGTTCCCTCTCCTCTCCATTAAAGGCCAAATGCTCTACCACCGGAAGAGAACATGCTCGTGAGCAACTCACGGTAAATTAACGGTTTGAAAAGTGTTGGGCATGCTTTATCTCCTCTTAAGGTGCACCTATTATGATGGACATATCGTAATTTACCCCGCTAATTTGAGGTGGATTTGCATTGCTTTTCGCTTTACATCTTTTCTCCTATTGTCTATGTAAACATGTGTTTTAGGGTGTAGAGAGCAACCCATTATTTATCAATAATTTGACTTGGAGAGAAGTGAAAGTTAGTTATGCAGCACCCGTTAGCTGTTGCATTCTTCTATAAGTTTAGATTAAAGGAAAAGGAGTTTCATAGATTTGGTATTTCTAGGCGACTTTATAATTGTATTGAGCTGCATTAGTGAGGCTTTGATTTTTATGTCGCGTATGTATAGGGGAGTGGGTTTTCCGCAGGTCAAATGCTGCGGATGCCCCTAGTGTCATTACACCTTAGACATATCATTTTAGTTTGCTAGATTTTCATCTTTCCAATGATTATTGCATGGATGGAAATTTTGATATATATTCAGTGCCATTGGTAGTACATTTAACTTAAGTGGAAAGTTGTATAACTATTGGATTGATATTATAAGAAAGAGGGGAGGGGTCTATTCCATGTTGAAGTGCTTGATATCCAAATTTCTTCTTTATTGATTTTTAAAAAGAGCTCCGGAAGAGCTCACAAGAAGGACTCGAGAAAATGAGAAATTTTTTTAACGATGAAAGAATATGTGTCCCTCTTTTTTCATACACAAACGCCTGAGTTCCTCAAGGGTCATGTGGAAGCTGGAGATGAAAAATATGTCAAGATATCGTTTAGATCCTTAATTTTGATAGTTGAGAACCCAACTCATGGATGAAGAAGTAGAATGCAAAAGATTTTGTTACTATATGTAAGGAGATGTACCTTAATGTCAAGGGGTTGTATGGTTAAGTAATATGGAGAAATCTGGAATTTGGGAATAAACTTGTGGGGGTCAAAAACTTTGGAAATTCAACAACTCTGAAAACTATGGAAATGACTTGGCAAAAAATGGCTAAGCATTAAAAAATGAAAAAATATTTCATTTTTTCATTTAAAATTATGTATAAACTAGCAACAATATATAATCATATTGCCATACCCATATGAAAAAGAAGATACATATATAAAAGGTGTAAGATTCCAAATGCATATAGTATCTACTATCAATGCCTCCCGCTTCCTTTTAGTGGGCATATATGTTGGGTCATCCTCCGCAATGGAAGGTTACTGTAGGTCGAAGTCAAAACATAGTGGTGGTACGAGTCTAGCATAGGACTTTGTCCATCCCAGTAGTGGCTGGTTAAGTGATCCTCTACTACACACACTCCCGCTCATACTTGACATCTACCCAAGCAAGAAATCCATGAAATATTTATTGGCACCGATTAAATACTCCAAATGTATGGAAAGCGTGATTTCTTATAGAACTTCAGAAAAACTTGCGATTTGTTTGGGTTATTTCTTGGGATGGGAAAAATCAAGAAAAAATAAATATATTCCAATATTTTGGCAAAATTTTCCCGCATTATTATAGAGAATATAATATTCATTGACATTGAGATGCAGGAAAGAATTTCATACATGGAGGCAAAATTTGCAACCCGCTTTTGCTTTTAGAAGCTTACATACCACTTTTCCCATCACATTTGCAGACATAGAAAAAAAATCTTTCACTAGAATTAACAAGGGAAGAAACTAATCCGGAAAGGGAAAAAATGGAAGTAGATGGTCATGTGATTGCTTTGTCAAACAAAATAATGATCTATTCTCAATTTTCTTGACATGGTCAAGTTTGTATGGAACAGTATGATTTCCCATAGCAACTGTAGCCAAATGTGCTCTATGGCTGTGTGGACAAAGCAACTTGAGCATGTGTCTAAAGAGGCAGCTGAAAAAATGCTAAAAAAATATGAGCCTATTTGATTGTGCAACCCCTAATATCGCAGGTGGGTAGAAGAACATTTTTAGACTTGATGATCGTTGAACCGAAAAATATTTTCATCCCAAGGGAAGGTAGGATATATTTTCTCCGTGAGAGGCATCTACAACAACTACGTTATTGACATAAATTAGTCCAGGAGTGTGCAAATGTTCAAGTTCGAGTCTTGAAGTTCCTTCGTCTATACAGATGAAATGTCTCGAACCAATGAAGGTTGTCCTTTGATGTATATGAGACCCAACTAGGAGCATGCATTTCAGTAGTTGTAGGATAAGCTCCAAAATGAAAATAATATAACTCTCGCTATAGATACGATTAATTCATTGTCAGGGCGCTTTCTTCGTTATAGGAGGATAACAACCTCCTATAGGTATCACTATGCCATTATAGTGAAGAAGTGAAGGGTGAGCATGATATCCTTATCTACGAGGCCCTTGGTGGCCTTGAAGATTCAAGAAAGACATTGTCCTCTTGCTGACCATAGTTTTAATTTAGGTCCTATGTAGGCCTCTCGGCCCATTGAATGAAGTTCTCAGCTCAAAGCCAAATTTCTCTCATTAGCACGAGAATAAGAAATTATACCTCACTCTATCCAAGTTGCATTCACCATATCAATTTTTATGACTCATGTACTTATTATACGATGGGTGGATACTATGAGCAACTTCACGGGAAATCTTATCGTACGTTTTCGCCAAGAAGACACCGCTCACCTGAACAAAAGACAAGTTTGTTTCTCTCCGTGATAACACATTGCATCAATGTGTTTAAATCTAGAAAAGGTAGTCTTACCTAGAATTAGTTTTACGTTTAGCGATTAGGGATGAGGGGGTGAGTTAGGAGGGAATTTCATTTTTCTTTAAATCGTGTATTGCTTCCTTTGATTCTTACCACATAGCTTAAGGAGTCCCTATTGATATATTTCCTTGCTTAATAAAAATGTGTTGAGAACTTGTACTGACTCTGGACTAGGGACTTTGTTAAGTTTCATATTCCATACCATTTCTTGGACTTCCTTTCTTGATATGGGTCCTGGGAGTTTCTCTATTATCCGGAGCTCTTGTAAAAGACATGGATCTTGTCCAACATTTCTCCCAAGCACTTGAGTATCTACTCTTATTCTGAAAACAGGTTCCTAAAGTGAGAGAGATCTGCTACTTTGATTTCATTAAACCATATGTTTTCAATCTATCTAAGAGTTACCTTAGAGATAAAATTTTAAATTCTTCTTGAGTGTTCTTGGTAATGGAAAAATTTAATGCTCCGTTCTCTACTTTCGACCACATGTCCTTGATTTCAATCTCCAGTATCTTCTTTTGACGATCCGAGCTTTGAATAGTTTGTGCACTTACTCCTTTTCCCTTGCCCATGTCTCTATCTGAGAGAGCCCTTATTCTTCAATTTGGGACTTGACTTCTTTCAGGATTCTCATCTTTCGGAATGGAATGATCTTCCTTGTGGGATTTAGCCCATTATTTCATTTCAATTTAATCTCTTTTATTTTTTCTCCCAGTATGTAGGAGGCAAAGCCATGAAATAGGAGAGAGATCCGAGTTTCTCACCATTTCTTTTAGAATTACGGTTGTGAGAACCATACGGGGCTATATTTTAAATGACCCGGGACCAAGTGCTTGAGAGTTTGATACTCGAGACAGAGAATCTTCTTGTGATTGGATAGTGCACTTGGGATAATTTCAGAATTTAGATTTACTCAAAGAAAAAGGAGCTTTATATGAGAGAAACCTATCAAGTCTTTTCCCACAATAGAACCCCCTGGCCCTAGCTGCAGATCATCGCAATTGAATTTTCCATTAAAGGTCACAATTCTCGATCATACAGGGTCTTCAATGGTCCTAATGGTTAAGAACATGTTGATTTTTTTTCCATTTCACTTATTAAACCTATAGAAAGAGGTCCATTCTATTGGTGAAGCAAGTGTAATAAGATACCATTCCATTGATTTACCTCGTAAAGGGTCCATTCCGCTCGATGAAACCCATTAGATGATTTAACGCTGCAATTTAGTTTTTTCCCATGCTTTCGTTCCATGCATGTAAACCCAAATAATTGGCCCAACTAGCAATGTGGCCCACTTGGTGTCTTAGTGTAGGGAACACTCTAAAATCCTTAGCTCCTCATCAAGCTCTATGAAATATTACTTGTGTCAATGATTCCAAATTGTTTTGACAATTTTTCATCTAGTGCAAATTAAAGGAATTTGCACCTAACAGTTAAAATCATAAATCATTAGGGACTTGGATGTTGTGCCATCATTAGAAGTTGTTTCTAGCCTAGGCTTGAAAACTACTCGTCAAGGGGCTTCTCCTTCATTTGTCCTTGCTAAACCATTTGAGTCGCTACAACCGTCTCGATAGAGCTGGCTATTAATTAGCCCAAGTCCTCTATCTTCTCTATGGAGGTGTAAATGTCACTAGTAACACGACTAGTTGCCTTCCTCCCCTCTTTTATCATGGAAAAATGATAGAGGATATGTTTCAACTTATTATATCCAGCTTCATCATAGGGGAAAGATAAGTAAAATAATCACTAATGAACTCGACTAGTTTCTTCTCACTCTTTATCAGTGGAAAAATGATAGAGGATATGTTTCAACTTCTTATAACCAATTATTTACAACTTATGAGAGGTAAGTTTTGCAAAGGATGATTAAAGTTATTGTAATATTTTTGTTGTTTTGTTTAAAGCTTTCAAGTGTTCATTAGGTGATTTGGAGATATGAATTAATTTAGTGGAAATTTTTATATATTTTACGATTTGAATGATGTTCTTTTTGTTTTATAGATTGATGAATCATGATGTTATTGTTTTGTGTATAATGATTTATTTTTTCTTTTGGGCTTGGGCCTTGGCACAACATTTTAATAAAAAATTGCATAATGGTTTTTGTGAACATTACACTTATTTTACTTTGAAAACTGCCTAACATTGGAAATGTTGTCATTGATGGCAAAGGAGTTAGCAAAGGAGGAGCATCTGAAACAACAACGAGGCAAAGAGAGAAGCAAAGTAGCAGAGAACAGAGGTAGCATAGAAGGAACGAAGGCAGCAGGAGATAGATGAGGTGGTGTTGCAGAGTAGTGAGGGCATAGTTTATGTAATTTGATTGTAAGTGCATATATGAAGAATTGATTCTGGCACTAGAAGGAGTTATGTGTATGACTCGATTTTTATTCTGTGTGAAGTTGACATGTATTCTGGTCAAACTCGGTATGAAGAAGATTTAAATTCCTAGGGTAAATATGAAATCTGTGTTATTCTCTATGCAAAGGGATTTAAGTTCGTGAGCAATGAAATCTCTGTGTAAAGGGATTTAACTTGTGATTCTGAACATGATTGGGAAATTGGGGTTTGAGTTAATATACCAATCTCATGATTAAAAAACTAAGAGTAGAGTTCGGAGGTTCGAAACTACTCAAAGACCTACATAGGGCTGCATAGAACTATAGAGGAGACAGAGTAAAGGAGAAGGGCCATCTTGATTTGAATACCTAGCCGAGGACTGGGAGTTTGTAAGTAAAATCAGTTTTATAATATGAAAGAATTGGTTCAGTATTATATGTGCATTGGTAGGATTAAATTCTGTGTGAGAAGGTTTGGAACCTCCGTGAACTAGGTATGAGTAATATTCTGTAATTTGTCTTAACAATATGCCTGTATAGCTAATGATGAGAGCGTATGAGGAACGTGTGGCAAAACCCTGTGTTAAGAGTCAATGTTAATGTGTGGTTTCCATTCAAGATACAATTTTATGGCAATGCATAATATGAGCCTTTGCGGAAAGGGATGAAATAAAAAATCCGTATATAATTGGGGTCATTAGAGAAATTTTGAGGTCTAAAATGGGCCTCCTAAGAAAAATGTACAACAAAAATAAACTTTATAACAACCAATAGGATTCAAGATGATGATGTCAACCATGGGGGATGATTTACCATTTTTTAAATAAAAGGGTAAAAATGTTAAAAAATAATAAAATAATAAAACTACTTTTTCAACTCGTATTTTCAACTTATCTCCCAAAATTTTTACTCAAATTTCGAGTGGGAGTACTCGTTGGATGTGAAATTTAATTCCTCATCCAAGGAGTACCCATGTTGCATACTTTCGATGAACTCTACTACACGAAAAATGAGAAATACATAAAAACGTGATTGTAATCACGTTTTTTTATGTATTTCTCATTTTTCGTGTAGTAGGACCCATCGAAAGTATGCAACATGGGTACTCCTTGGATGGGGAATTAAATTTCGCATCCAACGAGTACTCCCGCTCGAAATTTGAGTAAACAATTTGGGAGATAAGTTGAAAATATGAGTTGAAAAAGTAGTTTTTCCATTTTTCCCTCTAAAATTTGACGATGTCATCAAATCTTATTTGATTTTTTCCACTATTATTTTATAATTTCCTTAGGAGGCCCATTTTAGACCTCAAAATTCCCCTAATGTGAATGATATTATGTTCTGGTGGTGAAGATCCCCTATTGTAGTTAAGGCGTAGCTGAATAAGAATTCGGAGTTGAAACCACTAAACTGTGGAAGTGTCGACTTAGTGTCAAAGTTGTTTGCCTATGGTGAAGGCAATCAAAAGTGGCTGGCAATTACAGAGGAATCACTGGAGAAGCTGACAAGATTGAATATGTTGTGCGTTAATTGTACTGTCGAACAGTCAGGGGTAAGCGGAATCATATAACGAAACAGTGGAAGTGGTGCTTGTTAAATAAACTGTGTGTAACCAAGGAGCGACAACGAATAGAGGTTATAACGCGGAGGAAACCCTTTGAAGGAACTGAAGCAAACTTGTTATCAAAGAGTTAGCATATGAAAGGGCGTGATAATAAACCAACAATGAAAAGTTGGCAGAACCTTGAAGAGTAGTGGAACCGTGACGTGACTAGTGACAGTGGTTTCAAAGGTCGATACCAGCAGTATCGCGCAAGGCGAAAGTAGTAATAAAATTTTATGAAAAAAACACGATGTATGTTATGGACAGACGCATGGCCAAAGGTGGTTTGGGAAAACCATTTACGTCGCGCGATTTTTGTGAATTAACATTCGTGTGTTTAAATCACGCGATATGCATTCATAACCGTCCGATGTGTGCCTAAAGCTCTGTTGGAACGCGACGCATTGTGGTCCATCGGATCAGTTCGGGTGTTGGTCAAGGTACGTGGGGCCCAAACCTTAATGTTGTTTATCGATTGGGTTGTTTAAATCAAGGTTGAAGCCTATATAAGTTCCGTGAGGAGAGTATACGTTAATATATCATGGAAGGGTCTTATACAATGAAATCTGGCGATTAAAACAAAGGTAAGAATTAAATGCAAAGGTTTATTAACAGGGAGTATATGCATATGGTAATATATATATTGTGAATAAGTCGAACCTTGCGTGAAGTGGATTGTATGCGAAGTACATCATAGCTATATAGATTGCGGCTATATAAGTTGTGGCCTAATAGTTAATGGGTTCGGTTTTTCAAAACATTTGTGGAACCGATCTGTCATAAGATGTGATTGACCTTGTTGAGTTGGGAAGTTAAGGAGGTGGAGAGTGGAGATAGATATATGTGCAGACTATGGCCGAAGTTCATAGCCATAATTTTAACCCAAAGTCTATTGGTCAATTATCTATATTATTTGACATTAGGGCCTTTGTTGGAGATTAAAGGGGTTTAATATGGTTTGTAACCATGAAATTTTGTATAAAAAAAGGAGAGCTTCCGCATAACGGTAAAGGTTGGGATTTATAACCATAAGGGATAAGTGTTAATTTAATATCTCAATTCTTCGAACTGAGATATTAAGGCTTCAGGTTTTATTTATTTAATTTGTCATCTCAGAGAAAAATAATGTTGTAGGATTTCCCAGATTGGGGATTGCTTGGGAAATGAAATTAGAATGCATTTTATACACTGATTGAGGATGAGAATTTGTATGTTGGGCGTATTCTTATTATATGTGAAAGACAAGCTTTGGACCTTGAAATATCGAATATAAATTCAATATCTCCATATGATGGTAGTTAGTATATATGGGTTGATATTTGGATTGTTATCCAAGTCTTGAAATATTGAAATATTTTTCCGATTGACATGTATGTTTTAATATGGGATTTTATTATATTAGTTTTACTACCATTAGATGGAAAGCTTCATGATAATTCAATTTGCCCATTTCGAGAAAATAAAAAATGCTTCCACATGTAAAAAATTGCCGGCGCAAGTATTGAATGGAGAGGCATTTTAATATGCACAAGAATTTGAGATTTATTTGGGACTAAACTGGAAAAGAAGTTATATATACAGTAGATACACAATTGCAGTGAACAGGTGAATATGCACAGGAATGAAAATGGGGGTTTGACAGGTGTACATGCACGGGTGCTCGGAAATTGCGATTAAACAACGGAGGTATGCGGGACAATTGTGACGAGCGAAAAGAAAAAAACCGTGGCTTGAGGGTTAAGTGAAATTATAATGTATACGAAAATGTGAATGTAAATATTTTAATTTTTTTTATATTGTTTGTGATGCATTGGCAAGTCCTCGGAGGAAAACAAAAATCCCCTTGTAATATTGAAATTAGTACATATTGTTATATTTTGTTGAATGAGTTGGTAAAAGAAATTAGAAGGCGAGGAAGGCAAAGAAACTAGTTGTCCATTTCAAATTCCACGAGGAATGCTAACGGTCATGAGAAATTCTATAAATAATATCACATTGATATGCATAAAGAGGTTATAGAGAGTGAGGTTAGAGAATGCGAAATTGGGCGAGAGAAGATAAGAGAGAAGGAGGAGCTTAAAGAGAAACAATGAAGAGTCGGAGATGATGTAAGACAAATATAAGAGAGTTGGAGGAAAACGGTGAAGAAGGTGTGAGAACAAAGGCGATATCCAAGGTAAATCAACAAGTGGTTTTGAAAGAGTGAAAGTTGGAGCTACATCAAGTTGTAGCTTGATAGATGTCATTTGTAAGGGCGGCGGGGTTGGAGCCTCCTGTGGGTTGGTGCACACGAGAAAATTGATGGGAGTTAGACTTCCTTACAAGTTGTAGCTTGCGGGGTGAGGTAGGAGCCTCACGTAGGTTGGTTCCTATAGAAAATCGGTGGTGAGAGGGAGTTAGACTTTCCTTTATGTATTTCCACTTATATACGGTGTCTATGTGCATGATGTCTATGTGTTGATATCGTTATACTTCAATACATGTACTTGCTGCTCACATATTAAAATCTGTGGTACATTATGCAATACGCTTCAGTAATTGCTGCTCACAAATAAATATTGCTCACATAGTATGTTGATCATGAAATGAAGGTGTTAATAAAGTTTAATAAAAAGTTCTAAAAGTCCATGAATGTGTTAAAGGCGATTGACTCTACGATTTAACTAAGGGTTCAACAATTGGTATCGAGCTAGGTTCCTTTGGTGTAAGCTTAGTAGCTTGAAGGGAGATGCGGTTGAGTCATGGACTATCAAAATGTACTGTGTTAAATACAACAAAATTTCTGATGGAGAGATAAGGTCAAAACAAGATTATTTGGCTTATGAACACGAGGAGGTATGGAAGCTTGTATGTGATGGTTACGCACAAACTCTCCCATGGTGCAAGAACAACATGGGAATGCCAAGGAAAAAATGTGTGATATTCAACGATCTTCATAACAAGGATCTTGAGTTAATAATGGATTTAACTCTGCAAAAGAAATATGATAGATTGCACTTCATGCATGGAGTAGACACTAAGGGCGTGCATTGTCGAGAAAGGGAGAAGAGAATTAAAGAAGAAGAAAAATTTTGTCAACAAGAAAATGTTCAATCAAATAAAATGCTACTAGTGTGAATCAATAAAACCATGGAAAAGTACGAGTGAAAGAAAAACCAAACTTGACACAACCTTGAAGAATTTGAAATAGAGAGATTGAAGAATGAAAATAAATACTGTGAAGACATTGGTACAAATATGTGATGAGAAAAGAATATGAAGATAAGAAAGAAATTATAGGCAGAGAACCACAGAGTTTGAAGAAGCGAAAAGAAAGTAAGAAGACACTGCGAGGAACAAATGAGAGAGAAAAGTCTTGAATGTGAAAAATTGGAAGAAGAAGTAGTGTGCCTTAGAAAAGAAATTAGAAAAAGCCAAAGAGAAGTATTAATGAATACACGTAAAATGAAAAGCTGCGGGCCAGTTGGACAGTTAAATGCTCAAAGGTCACCTCTCACAAAGAAAATTTTAAGGATAGGATATGAAGGTGAAACTAGTAAGTCCAAGGTTGAAGATAACGGGAATGTCATTTTTAAAGACGCAAGAAGTACGGTGAAGCGACTCGAACGATTCCTACGGAAGTAGAAGCCGGCAAGAACATGATTTGCGAGAGAAACAAAAAACGAAACAATGAGATACATGAAAAGACGAGAGAATGATAGGATAAAAAAATCAGGCACTAAAGGCTCATATGCTCCGAAGATGAATTGAATAAATTTGGAAGATGTCAAGAAAGGTTCTTTCCTCCTATGGGAAGTATTACTTGTTTTTCTTGCCATAAACCTATATTCTATGTTGCAGCATATTGTAAGACAAAGGAAATCCGGTCAATATCGGCCAAAGGATGCGGCAAATGAGAAGAACCCCTCAAGCAATGACAACGAAAAATTTGGAAAAGACAATCTTTCACCGGTACACAAATCATTTCCATGGCTACTATTATGCATGCAATAATTTTGGACATAAATACGGTGAATGTAAAATGTATTCAAGAAGGGAACAAAGTATTATACATCGGCTCAAATGTACTTTGACAAAATAAGATGTTATGTATGCCTCAAGCTTGGCCACAAAGAAAAGAATCATAACTACCATATATATTAAAGAACTCTAGACGAGATGATGGAAACAAAGCAAATCAAACAAAACTATTAATCTAAAAGAAGTACGAGACATTATGATGAACTCCGATAAAGTATGGAAGGAAAAGAGAAAGGGGGAGCCTATTATCTCAATAACATAATGAAAAATTCATAGTCTCGAAGTGTTTGCTCTAGAAAACAAAGCTAATATCCAACCGGTAATAAATATGAAGCAACATCTTAGGGAGAGCGGATTTATAACTAGTCCCCACAAAAACGAGTCTAAGAAGATGATGCGAGTATTAAATAGTAATGATTGATGGAAGAAGAGAAGACAACAATCATCCATGACGGTAGAAAGAACATCGGCCATGAACATGTAAGCCAAGAAGACAACAGCACATAAGTGATGATCACGGTGCATCATACGGCCAGAATGAACAAGTGAACGCATTAAGAAGGAGGAATAAGAGAAGAGCCTATCATCATTATATCATTACATCCTTCATCTGCGAAAAGTCTCCTTGGAGGAATGCGATGAAGTGAGTAATAAATCCTTGAGAAATTAGCCCATGAAGATTCATAGAAAAGAAATTGAAGATTCCTTCCCAAAGATCTTTATATTAGAACCATTGAATTGATCTTTAAAGCGACGATGATTAAGGTAGTCCAAGAAAAAGAAAATGCGGGGGACAATCCTTTAAACCGGAATGATAGTCTAAGAAAAATTTCAATGATGCCAAGATCGGATTCGATTACATTGATGGTTGTTGTTGAGAACGGCGGAGAGCCATACAAAACTATGAAAAGTTTTCTTAACATTTGGGTTCATGAGCAAGTGAAGTGAAAGTAGTATTAATTGGTACTTGGTACAAACATCATGCCTATCAACGAATATCAAGTGTTATCATGGAGCGACGGTAAGGTACGGGTCCTCGGGATCAAAGGATTATGGCATGAGTACATCCGGCATAAAAGGGTCATTGAAAAGGAAAAATGATCAGTATCTTGTTTATACTTGAAGTAGTATATTGAGCATAGAAGTAGTATCATTTTCTATATATAATTGCATACCTTCTGAAAGACAATACATATATATATATATATATATATATATCAGCCCTCTCTCTTGAATTCATTCATAACAGAGTGTGAAGTCTATTTGCTGAAATTTCAACTAAACATCTTGAATATGTTTTCTTGAAGATCATCATAATAGAAAAATTAAAGTATTGAAAGCATGAAGGATTAGTTATTTCATGAAGGAAATTGCATAATTGATAAGTGAGGCCCGACTAATACCTTTTGAAGGTATCTAGCCTCAAGGGTTTGTTTTGAAAATACATTGTACGAGCGGGGAAAGTCATTTGGCCCCTAATATTGAAAGATATTGCCTATTCTCACAATAAGCGTAGCCTCTGGTTTGATTCGGTGTTCACGTCGGTAACAAGGACCTTTCGGTCTTTAGAGTGTAATATCCTGTCAACTGAGTCTAGCATAGATCACCAACAATAGGCGAGTACGGAGTGAACCACAACAATAAAAGATATATTGGGATCATCACAATTGAACGGAGATGAGTACGTAGATGTGCATTGTGACTTTACTCCATATACAACCCTCCTCAATGGATATGCATCGTAGATAAAGATTATAATATGGGCGAGTATATTTGAAGCAAGCTTGATATGTCACATGGAGCATTCACAATCTCCAAATATTGATCCAATGATGCATCTGCGATTATACAAGTTTGGTTATATATGGTTGTCATCACCTACACTCTATACAAGTTCAATAAGTCTCAAAAGTGTTTCTCAACACCCGGTTTGGAGTAACGAGGATACAAAGTCGGAAAAAAGATATAATCCAACCCTTTGCCATTGATGTTAAAAGGGAGGAAAAAGAAAGCAAAACAAGGAGTAGAGGATATGTTGCCATCGATGCCAAAGGGGAGACTATTGGAAATGTTGTCATTGATGGCAAAGGAGTTGGCAAAGGAGAGCATACGGAAACAACAAGCTAGGAAAAAGAGAGAAGCAAAGTAGCGAGAGAACGGAGAGCAGCATAAGAGAACAAAGGCAACGAGGCAATGATTAGGTGGTCTTTGTAGAGTAGTGAGGGCGGAGTTTTACGTAATTTGATTGTAAGTGCATATATGAAGAATTTATTTTGGCGCTAGAAGGAGTTATGTGTATGACTTGATTTTTGATACATTGTGAAGTTGACATGTATTGGTAAATTCTATATGAAGAAGATTTAAATTCCTACAGAGGTAAATATGAACTACGTATTTATTCTGCGGCACGGGGATTTAAGTTCGTGGCTTGATGAAATCTCGTTTGTGTAAGGGATTTAACTTGTGATTACGAACATGATTGGGAAATTGGTGTTGAGTTAATATACCAATCTCGTGATTATTAAGAGTAGAGTTTGGAGGTTTGAAATGTTGCTCGGAGACACATAGGGCTGCATAGAACTATAAAGGAGACGGAGTAGAGGAGAAGGGCCATCTTGATTTGAATACACCGAGAATTAGAGGCCAGGGAGTTTGTAAGTAAAATCGGTTTATAATATGGAAGAATTGGTTCGGTATTATATGTGCATTGGTAGGATTAAATTACGTGAGAAGATACCGGAACCTCAGGTAGTAGGTATGAGTAACATTCGTAATTTGTCTTGGGATTTGTATAGTTAATTATGAGAATGTATGAGGAGCACGTGTAGCAAAACCATTGTGTTAAGATTCAATGTTAATGTGCGGTTTCCATTCAAGATACGATTGTATGGAAATGCATAGTATGAGCCTGCGGAAAGGGATGAAATCAAAAATCTACTGTATATAATTGGGGTTGAAGGATATTTTTGTTCGGTGGTGAAGATCCTATTGTAGTTAAGGTGTAGGCCGGAATAAGAATCGAGTTGAAACCTTGATGAAATGTGGAAGTGTCGACTTAGTGTCAAAGTTGTTTGCACATGGCGAAAGCGATCAAAGTGTTGGAAATTACGAGAGGAATCAACGGAGAAGCCAACAAGATTGAATATGCTGTGCGTTAATTGTGTCGAGCAGGTGGGGGAGTAAACCGAATCATATAACGAAATAGTGGAAGTGGTGTTTGTTAAATAAAATGTGTAACGTCCGAGGAGCAACGACGGATAGAGGTTATAATGCGGAGGAAACCCTTTGAAGGAGCTAAAACAGAGAAAACCATTATCAAAGAGTTAGCATATGAAGAGGCACGATAATAAACCAACAATGAAAAGTAGCGAGACGAAGAGTAGAGGAACCGCGACGTGACCGATGACGGTGGTTTCGAAGGTCGATACGACGGTATCGCGCAAGGCGAAAAACGGTAATAAAATTTTATGAAAAAAACACGATGTATGTTATGGACTGATGCGTGGCCAAAGGCGGTTTGGGGGAAAACCATTTACGTCGCGTGATTTTTGTGAATTAACATTCGTGCGTTTAAATCGCGTGATGTGTTTATAACCATGCGATGTGTGCCTAAATCTCTATTGGAACGCAACGCATTGTGGTCCATCGGATCGGTTCGAGGGCGTTGGTCGAGGTAAGTGGGGCCGAACCTTAATATTTGTTTATCGATTTGGTTGTTTAAATCAAGGTCGAAGCCTATATAAGTTAAAGTGAGGAGAGTATATGTTAATATATCATGGAAGGGTATTATACAATGAAATCTAGCGATTAAAACAAAGGTAAGAGTTAAATGCGAAAGGTTTATTAACGGGGAGTATATGCATATGGTAATATATATATATATATTTTGAATAAGTCGAACCTTGCGTGAAGTGGATTGTATGCGGGTACATGTAGCTATATAGGTCACGGCTATATAAGTTGTGGCCTAATAGTTAATGGGTTTGGTTTCAAAACATTTGTGGAACCGGTATATCATAAGATGTGATTGACCTTGTTGAGTTCGGAAGTTAAGAATCGAGGAGTGTGGGACGGAATATATGTGCGAATATGTGCGGAATTTTAACCAAATTCTACGGTCAATTATCTATCTTTGACATTCGGGCCTTTTGTTTGGAGATTAAAGGGGTTTAATATGGTTTGTAAGCATAGGGATGTAACGAAGGAGAGCTTCCACATAGCGGTAAAGGTTGAGATTTATAACCATAAGGGATAAGTGTTAATTTTATATCTCAATTCTGCGAATTGAGATATTAAAAACTTCCGAACTAATTATTAATTTGCCGATCAAGAACATAGAATGTTTGTGAATTTTTCAAAATTGTGGATAAGCTTGGGAAATAAACTTGAAGGCACTTCTTCTGACTTAAGATTGAGAGTTTGTAAAAATACCCCCTGTGGGATTTACCCCCCCCCCCCCGATTAGACCTTGAAATATCGAATATAAATTCGATATCTCCATATGATGGTAGTTAGTATATATGGGTCGATATCTGGATTGTTATCCAAGGCTTGAAAGATTGAAACATTTGTCTGATTGACATGAATGTTTTAATATGGGGTTTGATTATATTGGTTTTACTACCATTATATGAAATATTCCGCATTAATTCAATTTCCCGAGTTCGAGAAAATAAGAAATGCTTCCACATGTAAAAAATTTCCGGCGCGAGGAATGAATGGAGAATTTTAATACCTGAAGACTTTGAGATCTATTTGGGACTAAAATTGTAAAATAGTTATATATACGACGGATTCACAATTTCGATGAACGGGTGACGGAGTGCTCGGAATTGCAATAAACAACGGAGGAGTATGCGGGCCAGGTTACATGACGGCGAGAGAAAAGACAAAACCAGCGAGCCAAGGGTTGAGTGAAATTATATATGGCGAAAATGTGAATGTAAATATTTTAATTGTTTTTATATTGTTTTTTATGCATTGGCAAGTCTCGGAGAGAAACAAAAATCCCGATGTAATATTGAAATTAGTACATATTTTTATATTTTGTTGAATGAGGAGTTTGGTAAAACAAATGAGAAGGCAGAAGGCAAAGAGGCATGGCTATCCATTTCAAATTCCTTGAGGAATGCTAACAGTCAAAAGGGAATTTCTATAAATAATATCACATTGATATGCATAGAGAGGTTAGAGAGTGAGGTTAGAGTATGCAGAGTATGAAGAATTGAGGAAGAGAAGATAAGAAGAAGGAGGAGCAGAAAGAGATGCTATAAGACAGATTTGAAGACTGGAGGACATCACAAAAGAAGGTACAGAACAGAGCTGATATCCAAGGTAAATCAAAAAATGTTTTCTTTTGATAGAATAAGGAAGTTGGAGCTTCCCTACCAAGTTTTAGCTTGATAGATGTCAATTTTAGCTGACTAAGGTTGAAGCCTCCTATAGGTTGGTGCTTGCAAACAATTGATGGGAGTTGGAGCTTATTGCAAGTTGTAGCTTGCAGAATTGAGGTTGGAGCCTCCTGACAGGTTGGTGCCTACAAAAAATCGGTGGTGAAAATCGGTGGTGAGAGCGAGTTGGAGCTTGCCTTTGCATCACAACAATAATAATATGTGGTTTTCTCCCTTTATGTGTTTCCACTTATATCTGGTGTCTATGTGTTGATATGGTATATCTATTCTTCTAATACTTTGCTGCTCACATATTAAGGCTTGTTGGTACATTATCTACTGCTTAGTAATTGTTGCTCACAAATAAAGATTGCTCACAAATTATGTTGATCATGAAATGAAGGTGTTAATAAGTTTAATGAAAAGTTCTAAAAGTCCATGAATGTGTTAAAATGATTCATCCCCCCCCCTCCATTTAACTAAAGGTTCAACAATCTTATTGGAATCCACGATTGTCGTTGAATAAACCGCGGGCGTTAGTCTCCTCTACAATCAAGTTATGATCCAGAACGGTTACATTAGGGGAATTTTGAGGTGTAAATGTGCCTCCTAAGGAAATTATAAAATAATAGTGGAAAAAATCTAATAAGATTTGATGACATCATCAAATTTTAGAGGGAAAAATGAAAAAACTACTTTTTCAATTCATATTTTCAACTTATCTCCCAAAGTTTTTACTCAAATTTCGAGCGGGAGTACTCATTGGATGCGGAATTTAATTCCCCATCCAAGGAGTACCCATGTTGCATACTTTCGATGGGTCCTACTACACGAAAAATGAGAAATACATAAAAAAACGTGATTACAATCACGTTTTTTTTTTATGTATTTCTCATTTTTCGTGTAGTAGAGTTCATCGAAAGTATGCAACATGGATACTCCTTGGATGAGGAATTAAATTTCGCATCCAACGAGTACTCCCGCTCGAAATTTGAGTAAAATTTTTGGGAGATAAGTTGAAAATACGAGTTGAAAAAGTAGTTTTATTATTTTATTATTTTTTTATATTTTTACCCTTTTATTTAAAAAATGGTGAATCATCCCCCATGGTTGACATCATCATCTTGAATCCTATTGGTTGTTATAAAGTTTATTTTTGTTGTACATTTTTCTTAGGAGGCCTATTTTAGACCTCAAAGTCCCTAATGAGTCCATGTTGCGAAAACACACGAGGAGCGTTGAACCCAATGTCCGACGATCTCCCCCCCAACGGGCGGGTGAGTTTCAAATTCGGGACTTGTCGCTCGGTACCCACTTGGTGGGAATCCACGGTGCCATTAGACCAAAATCCACGGGCGTTAGTCTCCGCTACAATCGCCGGAGTTGGGATCCACGCGAGAGGTGGTTAGTCCATGTCGCAAAACACACGGGGAGCGTTGAACCCAATGTCCCAACACTTACAAATCTAGTAATTCTCCAACTCTTGGAAACTATTGATGTAGGTTTCTAGATTGATTTGAAATTTTACTTCTGGAATATTTAGTGAGATGTCAAAAGCTAATCACGGGAAGAAACTCTCAAGGAAAATTGATGTATTATCATACTTTAAAAAGTCTCAATCCAAGAATACACATTCTCTTCATGTTTCAAGCTCCTTTGAAAAATTTATTCTTGAGAGAGATGTTAACTTGTGAAAATGCATCGATATCCATATGATGGATGAAATAATAGGCTCCTCAAGTGATCGGGGGTGGGATAAATGCAGTTTCAACGAGAATTTAGTGATGAAAATGTTAAAGATATTTCCTTGGAAGGTGACACAAACCATTCACGAGAAGGAAAAAAAGGCCGATTAGACCAAGTAGGAGAAAATTCAAAGATGATTGGGTCTCAAGTTTTCCATTTGTAAAGAAATACCTCCTACAAATGAGGATTTACGAGAAGTTAAATGTAGTGCGTGTAGTTGGAAAAGTTGCAAGGTAGTGAAATTTCGGATGAAGCTAGATACGGTACAAAATCATGCGGGGAAAGGTTTATGAAAAGAAAATTGTAAATGAAAGAAATCTATTGTCGGATGGAAATATTTGGAGGAATATCGACATATCCAATGTGTGGAAGAATACAAAAAATATTTAATAAGTAAGAAGAAACTTGAGCAAGTGGAGGAACCATCATATCTCAATTTGAAAAGACGATGGAAAAAAGTTTTTTATCCAAGACGATACAATTGAGCACGCTGTTTCACATCTTATGTAAAGGTACGTCCTATGATTAACTAGATCACATGAAATTTCTATCTTTTCTTCACGTGCCAAACTTTCCATCTTCTCATTTAATTAAAGTAACTAGTGGTTGGGAATGGGCAAGATATCTAGCTCAACTAGAAAATAATGATTTGAAACGGGAGATTGCAAATGCTAGGTTTTTGGCATTGTCTTTGGATGAGGTTACGGCTATTGATAATACTTCATGGATACGCAGGCATTTATATGGTTAGCTGACCATATTAGGCATTCCTATCTACTTGGGATTAAAAAGATGAGAGAGACTTCTACAGCTGGAAATATTTATGAACTTGTTCTTAATACTTTGAAGGAAAGTGGTATGGATCATTTAATGATTGAAAAAAATTTGGTATGTGTTGGAGCGGTGGAGCATCGGTAATGCAAGGACAAAGGGAATGGTCTTTGTGTTAGACTACAACTATCGACTTTCCATATATGCTTAATATTCATTGTATGGCTCATAGGATGAATCTTGTTTAAAATAGTAAGCAAGTTTCCATCAGTTTCAAAAGTTGAAGATCTTGTACGTGAGACTCATGCATACTTTTCTCGTAATTAAAACAATATTTAGAGTTTCAATAATTTGTAGATGGTGTTATGGATGGACCCTTTGAAAGATGTTGATACAAGATGAATCTCATTAAATGGACCAGCTCAAAGACTATTTAGTGAGTTCAAATATTTGGTAGGGTTGATGTATGAAAATCGCTACAATGTAGACAAATCTCAAGATCTTCTTTTTCGACTAAGCTGATATAGAAACATTAACATTGGTTGGAATTCTTCATATGCTACATGAAATGAATGTCCTCGTGAAAATGTCTCGGAATCGCACAATGTATATTTTCGAATACCTGTGAATGTGAGAAAGTCAGCATGCCTTGCATTGGATAATTTGTATATGATCTTGGGACTCTTTCTTGGTCCCGGAAGTTTACAAGTTGGACTAAGATCATCAATATAGAAAATCTTGAAATTTTTTGACGTTTGATGAAAAAGGGATACTATGTATCACGGTGCGTGGGTATATGGTCCCCTTTCATTATATTAGTAATATGGGACGAATCACGATAGATTTCCCTGGTAATCGGGAACCAGTTGATAATATTGTGATCTCGGTGAGACAAAATTTGATAGAAATTGAAAGATCACTATCATTAGAGATAAGAGAACAATTTCCTTGAGATGAATTGTTGGAGGCCATGTGTGTGGTATACCCTCAATATTGGAACAATTGTTAATGTCCGAGAAATTTAAAAGTCGATTTTCAAAATAGATTAAAATATTTAGTAGACCACTTTTTGCAAGAAAGTCTTGATACATGGATAACGGATTGAAGGTATTTTAGACTCATCAAAATTGTATCAACAAGGTGGACGCTTTTCTTGAAACAATGTGGAAGCAATATCCTTTTTGGAGAATCCTAATGAAAATGGTGCTATAACAAGATTATGGAATACTTTAAGTGCTAGCCAATACATACGAAAACATATCAAAATATTTCAAATTAGCGATTTTTGTCAAACCATGATTTTGGGATCGGTGGAGGATGAGAGAATGTTTAGTGCACTATCATTCTTGAAGTCAAAGTTGAGGAACAAGCTTGATAAACATGTGGCTACATGTTTAAGATTATATGTAACAAAGTATGACATTAACAATTTTCCATATGAAAGAGAACTAGCGCTTTGGCGATGATTTTGATAGAAGGGGAGAAAACAATATAACAAATTTATCTAATGAACTTGATACAAAACATAATGTTTTTGGAAGCAATGACGGTACATGCGGGAAGATCACGTTCACAATGTAGAAAATGATGACCAAGATGAAGCTGAGGAAATTGAAATACCACTAGGACTCTTATTTTGGTATACATGTTTCGTTGATCATGTGAAGATTACTATATGTCAAATTCGGTAAAAATGGGTTCTATATTTTGTATTTTTCATTGTAACATTGCAGCTACATTTCTTTCATGTGTGTTATTTTAGGATTGATGTTTCATATTTAATCCTTACATTGTTTGTTTTCTTATTTTTGATAGAAATGAAATTTGGATTTGATGAAATTTGGGACCTATTTCTTTTCACATAGATAGTGTACGACTAGTATTAAATGATAAATAACTAATTTAACAAGACTAATGAAAAGCATCGATGGGCTCATTCAAGTACATAAAATACCTTGATGTCAACTGCGACATCTTGGAAAATTTCAATAGTATATATGTTGCTTGTGTTTGGAGAATTTTCTTGAGTTTCAAGTTTTTTATATTTTCTTGGAAAATAATTATTGATATTTGGAAAATGTGTGATTTTATATTGGTATTGGAAATGAAGTTTGGTTTTTGATCTTTGATTGGAAATAAAGTTGGATTTGATGAAGTTGGGACCTATTTCTTTTCACATAGATAATGTCCTGGTATTAAATGATAAATAACTAATTTAAGAAGTCTAACACTAAACGACAATGGGCTTATTCAAGTACATGAAATTGTGTTGATGTCTAGATTTGATATCTTTGAAAATTTTAGTGGTTTGTTTGTTGCTTGTTTAGAGGATTTTGTTGAGTTTGAAATTTTTGGTTTGTTTTGGTCAAAGATATTTTTAGTCCCTTGAATGATTATGGTTCTCATATCATGAATAGATCGAGAGATCTAGTTTTATTATGATAATCATTATTTTTTTTCTTTATATATACTTTGTGGCATGATTTCGACATCTTCTTCTTATTATAGATTTTTATTGGAAAATAATTATTGATATTTGGAAAGGGAAATAAGCCCTGGGTAGCTAAGCGAAGAGAAAAACGGACTATGTACTAGGTTCCTATGCATTCATCGTAGGAGACCTATTGGCATGAGACCAACATTCCTTTTATGCAATTACACTTTTGATGCCAAGGCGAAGTTGAGTTCAGCGACTGCGGGAAGAACGGTGGTATTTGATCATAATGCTAAGGATATTAGAATGCTAGTTTCACAAGCAGTGGCCATGCCATAATGCTAGTGGAACCAAAGGAACCGCATCGACTTATTATTATTCTTTCCATATTGCTCGGGGTGAAAGGCAGGAGCTATTTTAGGAAGCATGGAAGAAACAATAGGTAGTTGCCTAACATTTAGTAACAAGGTATTCTTATGTTGATTAGGATTCCCGAAAATATCTTGAAATATGATGGATTCTGAAGGGTTAATTGTTTGACCTTTCTAGTGGCAAATTGATTCCTAAATATTCCTGGAATACGCAATCCTTATAAGTTATTCAACAATCGGTACAATCGAATGTGTTTAGTTTTTAAGAGGTAACATGTTTAAATCTAAAAGCATGAATACCTTTCCTAAATTCACATATGTATTCCTTAATAGATTTTAACATTCAAATAACTCTTTATTATTGTAATTAACTACATGGAGACTTTTTGGGCCGGTTTTATTATTGTCTGGGTGTTATATGTAAATGAGCGGTTGTATTCATGTCTTTTGTGTGTAGGAGTTCTTGATACGAAATGTGCAATCTCTTCGGGAATACGAGGCATGTAGACAATTTTGATATCTTCTACCTGGAACACCCTATTCACATGCTCAATATACTCCGGGTGATCTCTTAGATTTTACTAGCATTGAAATATAGTACACTTGCTCTCTCTTCTTATAAATTTAACACTATATGTTGTTGAGTAAGCGAGGAGGTCTCAAATCATGGAACAAAATACATTTCCCCAACCTCCATGTTGGAATAGATCAGATCTCCAAGAAGGTCGGCCTAGAACGAGTTGATTATATGGAGAGATATCATGAATTTTGTGTAAATAATTCCATTGGGACTTGGATAGAAGGTGGGTGATAACACAAATATTCTCATTGGAAAGGATCACGGGATTGGTAGCGAGGACTCACACATCCTTTCGGAGCATATCGTTCGGACTTTAAATGATCAAGAATATTTCTACCTTCAACGGGTCTCAAATAGAGCTGGATTTTTTTGTGTCCAAACTTGGAAAGATGCGAATGAAATTATCTTTGGAGATCACCTTGCCACAAGAATGGTCTCACTACACAAAGTTGTTAAGACAATGTCTCATTTCATCCTTTTGAGGATACTTTTGTTTGATCTTGTTTTAAGTTTGACACCTGGAATGTCCTTTTGCCTCCTTAGATCGGTACTCATAAGTGTATTTCTGCTCCAAATACATTGTATACTAAGTCCTAGTAGATCTACTTCTCACGGTGGATTTTCCCATCAAATCATTGTACGATAAACTCCATATAAGATCAACAACTCCATGAGCAGATTATTTCTCTAATTCATGTATATCAGTCCTTTAACAATCGAAACTTGCTCACACTCATTAGGTCCACCATCATGGTAATGCATTAGCCCTTAAATACACCATGTTGGATTGGATCAGATCTCGAGTAGGTTAGCCTAGAACGGGTTGATTATATGGATAGATATTATGAATTTTGTGTAACTAATTCCATTGGGACTCGAGATAGAAGGTGGGTGATAACACAAATACTCTCATTGAAGGATCTGGGATTGGTATGAGGACTCACACATCGTTTGAGCATCTTGTTCGGAATTTAAATGATCGAGGATATTTATGTCTCTGGCAGGTCTCAAATAGGGCTGGATTTTTTCGGGTGTGAAAACTTGGAAAGATGCGAATGAACTTCCCTTTGGAATACCTTGCACGGGGAATGGTCTCACTACACAAAGTTGTTAAGACAATGTCTCCTTTCAATGTCCCCTTTGAGATACTTTTTCAGGTTGGTCTTGTTGTCGTTGACACCTGGCATGTCCTTTTGCCTCCTTGGGTAGTGCTCACAAGTGTATTTTACTGCTCCAAAATACATTGTATACTCGATCCTAGTAGATAACTTCTCACGGTGGATTTTCCCATCAAATCATTGTACGATCAGCTCCATATAATATCGGCAACTCACGGTCGTTATTTCTCAATTCTTATATATCGATCCTTTAAAAATCAACTTGCTCACACTCATTAGGTCCACCATCGTGATTGTACATTAACCCTTAAATACACCATGTTGGACTAGATCGAGATCTCAAAGAAGGTCGGCCTAGAACGGGTTGATTATATGGAGATATATCATGAATTTTGTGTAATTAATTCCAAATTTAGGACTTGAATAGAGTGGGTGATGCTACAGTATTCTCATTAGAAAGGATCCTGGATTGGTAGCGGGGAATCACACATCCTTTGAGCATCTCGTTCGAAATTTAAATGATCAAGGATATTTCTACCTTCAACGGGTCTTAAATAGGGCTGGATTTTTGGTGTGAAAACTTGGAAAGATGTGAATGAACTTCACTTTGGAGATCACCTTGCACGGGAATGGTCTCACTGCAAGTTGTTAAGACAAGGTCTCATTTTTTTGTCCCCTTTTAAGGATACTTTGGTTTGGTCTTGTTGTCATTGACACTTGGCATGTCCTTTTTACTCCTTAGATCAGCTACTCACAAGTGTATTTGCTGCTCCAAAATACATTGTATACTCAATCCTAGTAGATCTACTTCTCGGAGTGGATTTTCCCATCAAATCATTGTACAATTAGCTCCATATAAGATCGACAACTCACGATGAATTATTTCTCTAATTCTTCGTATATCGGTCCTTTAACAATCAACTTGCTCACACTCATTAGGTCCACCATCATGGCCATTACATTAGCCCTTAAATACACCATGTTGGACTCAATTAGATCTCCAAGAAGGTCAGCCCCAGAGTGGTTGATTATATGGAGAGATATCATGAATTTTATTAGCTAATTCCATTGGAGACTCGGATAGAAGGTGGGTGATAACACAAATAATTATCATTGGAAAGGATCTTGGGATTGGTATTTGGGACTCACACATCCTTTCGGATCATCTCGTTCGGACTTTAAATGATCAAGGATATTTCTGCAACTTCAGGGTCTCAAATAGGGCTATATTTTTTGGTGTGAAAACTTGGAAATATGCGAATGGACTTCACTTTGGAAGATCACCTTGCACGGGAATGGTCTCACTACACAAAGTTGTTAAGACAATGTCTCATTTCTGTCCCCTTTGAGGATACTTTGTTTGGTATTGTTTTTCATTGATACCTAGCATGTCCTTTCGCCTCCTTAGAACGGTACAACTCCATAAGTGTATTTTCTGCTCCAAAATACACATTGTATACTCGATCCTAGTAGATCTACTTCTCACGGTAGATTTTCCCATCGAAATCATTATACAATCGACTCCATATAAGATCAACAACTCATGGTAGATTATTTCTCCTAATTTTCTTATCGGTCCTTTAACAATCGCTTGCTCACACTCATTATGTCTACAGCCATGGTATGCGTTAGCCCTTAAATACACGTTCATAGCTCCTAGATCTGAGCCTTCTTGTCTAGATCTTGATTCCTTATTTCTTTCGGTGATAAGATACATGATGAGTCCTTCTTGGATCTTTTTCCAAGTCTACCAGACCCATAGAACCCTTCATCGAACCATCAATGCCATGTTCCACATCTAATCTGCTACAACACTGCGTTGTTCGAGACCTTAAGCGCTCTAGATTTTCCTTCAACACACTTGATACGACCCTTGGAACCTTAAATACGATCCTTGGTTTAAATATAACCCTCGAGCTTCCAGATCTAAATATCAACACCTTTATCTTGGCAATTTTAGGTCATATTTGGCCTTAACCACCTTGCTTCCTTCTCTAGCCCACACCAGGCTACTAATTTGTGCCTTGACACTCTAAAATATACCCTATACGGACTTGCGGACAACCTAACCATCCTACGATTCTTCTATCCCTTATGTGTATAGTCTTGAGGAGTATCGGTCCCTTTGTCAAACTACCTTAGAAGCCTTACGCTCTCCCTACAATAAGAAAATTAGGGCTTTTGTCCTTCTCCAATACTCATAGCGGAGACACGGTTAGGTCTCTAACTTCCACGACCTTGCCTTAGCAAACTTGGGTTGCTCGAATTAGTTTTCCACCTTCATTAGGGTTTGTTGCCTTATGAATAGAACTCAACCCTCTTATGGCACACTTAGTACGAGGATATATCTGCACACGATGTGTCATGAGCCTCTTCTTAGATTCCTTTTATACTTTCCCTACTGTCTGTGATGAACTCTTGATCATACTATCTCAATGAACGACTCTCCATCTTCGTATCAAGGCAAGAATTGATAGAGGAGAGGATGATTATCAACATCAATTTTTTGAATCCAAACATCATTCCCCCTTAATATTGAGAAGTTAACCCTGCCTATAATGTAACCATCTACAATTTTCTTTAATCTTGGGATTTATAGCTCCCTGCGAAGCTCTGTTTTGGATGATCATCTAGCCTTTAATCATGTGCTATCCATACGAGAGATGAGACTTCTATGAGCAATCAGTCCATGAATCTTTCATATACCTTCTTCGGGACGCCTTAGATTTCGTGTTGATGAGTGTTTCCACAAAACGGATTGTTCCATAGTGCCATGCACTTATTTTCTTAGTTTATCTTTAAAATAGGGGCTATAGGTGTGTTACACATTATGAAAAGTGATGTATTTTTATTTTACTAGTAGATCCCATGAGCCTCTTCATAAATAAAATTTCAAAAATATGAACTATCAAGCCAGGTTTGTTCACAACAAGACTATAACGATACAATTGGGAAATTTACAAGAGATTGATATATTATCATGGCTTTTGGGTAAAACATTTATGCGGTAATGAAGTTGAGCTAGATATACCATATATATAGAAGAGAGGATATAGCACAGAGCGTATGTTGATACAAACTACCGGAGAGATATGATTCCATTACCGTACATTGATTCTCATGGCATTAGAATGAGTAGACACGATCATTGGAGAGACATGTGGCCACGGACAAGCGAGAGTGAGGAAGAGTGAGGATTATGTGAAGATAATTAGAAAGATGTCATTTCATAATCTGCGATATTTTGTGTAATGTGGTGATGTCGCTTCAAATAGAGGTGGAAATGCTAAATGCAATGCTCTAGAAATTATATAATGACGTAGATAATAAGTCGGATCAAGGCTTCAAAGATAGTCGAGAGAACCCGAGCTACTAGAAACATTTACGGAGTTTCTTGAAAGTAAGATCCCATTTTTGAGAGTTGATTTCCATAGAAATATGTATGTATAGAGCCAATTTTGCTTACAACTTGAAGATATCCGATCGAGGGCTTCAAAAAAATGCTTGGAAAACCTTAGATAAGAATTATACATGAAGATAATGTGGAGTGAAATCAATGTTCAAAGACGATCATGAATTTCCCGATTATTCCGTTGCATATGAGGATAGTTGCCAAACATGAATTGATCTCAATCCTTCTTGTTGATAATAAATTTTCAAAATAGACAATGTTGAAGAATTTCTCCAATCTTGCTGGTGTCAAGTATTCCATATGTAATTAAGTCTTTTTGCCTATATTCGGTTTGCGAGTGTGGGATTTTGTTGGGCCACGGGGCGAGGATATTATACTTTCAGGTTTATCGAATAGAAAAATCACCTTTTAATTATTATTCTCTCTATTTTCAGGTTTTCATCAATGTCCCATGATATTTCGGTTCATGCTTACATGTTGAGCCCTTTCTTGACACGGCGTACCGAGAGAAATTTGTAATTGCACGGCGTGAAGGAAAAGTCACAAAGACCTTCTAAAAGTATGTGAAATTACTTCTATAATGTAGTGAAAATGTTCTCAACCTCAATTGAAGACTTTGATTGTATGATAGAATGAAGGATATATTCAATGAAAATTTCCTAGAAACTTATTTAATACTTGATTTTACTTGCAGTTATATCTCTAGAGAATGTACCTATAGTATGGAGAACTTAGGAGGACCAAAGATGTAGATTTTGGACCTCACAATGCGATGAGAGTTCTCCATTAGAGTTGGGGGGAGAAAATCCAATATTAGAATCAGAGATGAAGGTAATGTATATAAAAAATTCCGCTCGATTTGATTTTGTGTCAGTTCTTGCATTCAAATTTAGCTCGTTCACCTCGATTTTGTTTCCAATATACTTCCAAATTTGATGAGTTTTATTTTTGGATACAAATTTTATGGGTGTTGGATTTGAGATCGAGTTCATCCTCAAGGTTTATGCGATTGAGATTTTTCTTTGTTTTTGAATTCTCACATTCAAGTTATCTGTTGTTAAGTAAGTAATAATTTGTGGGACCTCATAGTTGGTGGGTGGGATGTTTCCTATCGGTCGGAGTTTGTCTTTAGTGCACGGGGAAGCTATTCAACTCTAATTCACAAGAACAAAAAATTTGTCTTCATCGATGAGCCAATTTGCCATTCCTTCAAGGCATCGAGAGGCGGGGAAAATTAGTTACGATAATAGAAAACTCCTCTTCAAACAGAAGAAGGTTGCGGCCTATAAATACATGGTAAAAAATAACATCTGATTCGAGCCTCACGGTAGATTATATGTACTTAGAAAGATTTCTTACATTCGGCCAAATCGAAATGTTAGTAGTTAAGAATGTGCCATAATGTTGGAGAAGCAAGTTTGTCTCTTTGGAAAGTGGAAATTTTATCTACATATGTACTATTGTATAAAAGTTAATATTGGTAATAATAAAGGTTGGTTGTGTTTCGAGAGAAGATAATCACTATGAATTCACAACTTTTCTGTGTTTGTGATTGATAGGTATATGATATACATGGTAAAGCAAGTATAAATAAAATTTATAAATGTGTACTGACTAGTTAAATTTTTTGTTATTGTTTACCCCATACACAAATCTATATAAATAATATTTTTAGTTCAAAAATTGAATATATTGTATTACATTCCTCCTTGATAAAAATGTTCTTCAAAGGAATGGTCTACATTTCAAAAGGTTACCTATATGTAAGTAAATCGGTACGGTGACTTTGGCTACATCTTTTCTAAAAGCTCAAACTTATCTTAAAATAGAACCGATTGTTTGCTTTGTCTTTTTTGGTTACCATATAGTAAGTATATCATGAATTTAGGACCAATGCAACCCGGAAGACCCAAATGAAGGGGGAGAAAAACATATTTGAGGGTGAAGCACTTTGTATTATACATATGAACATATTCCTAATTTAAGATAATGCAACCAAGTGGATTTAAATGAATGGGATACGAAAGGTGAGGTTTGGATATTAGATAGCAATTTGGTCAATTATGTTTTGATATATATATTTGTTTAATTAATTTTTTTATTTTATTATATTAAATAGGCATGACCAATTTTATTTCATGGAAATGATAATATTTAGATAAATATAAATTTTTTAAGATTAGGGAGGAGTTGAAGTTGTTCACTATCTTATTACAATAATAATTTTGAACAGAATTCAACAACATAAACTAGGTACATATTGGTAAGAGGTCGTTGAATATGCATTTTGTGGATAGTTTTTTTAAGGTTTCGGTGGTAGGCATGAAGAGAACAAAGAAATTTTCAAGATAACTAAAAAAATTTGATAAACAAACCACCCATTCTTCCAAAACATTTCATATTGCTTCCAACTTTATCACCTACATCACCTTTATCTTGCATGGAATATGTATCCCCACTCCTAGGCATTACTTTGCACCTCTCGGTGCAAATGCTAGTATTACTTGATTTTCCATGTATGTGGAACATGGTCGAGAGAAAGGAACATAACAACAATTGATTTGCATGAAAGCTTTATAATTTTTCAAACGTGAAAGTTGTGATGCGTTACTAAGTTTCTTCATTATTTTATAGATAATTACACGTTAAGCGAGCTTTACTCCTTGAATGACATTGCATTCAATATTGTGCCTAAGAAGTATTTAAATGTATCAATCAAAAAGTATGATTTTTATCTTAATATCGATTGCTAGTAGTAGCATGAGAAACAACACTACGCTTAGTAGAAATAGAAGAACGTGTTTACCAAGCGCAAGAGCTACTTCGCTCACGAGTCACCATGTGCCATGCTTGGTCTCGGTGGTTCGCTTCCTTCAACTCTGGTTCAACTACCATATCTTCATTGGAACCAACACACGAACTCCTTAGACAACGATTCACCATTTTGTACTAGTGATTTGCCATTTATCTTGTTGATTAGCCATGATTTTTACAAGATAATATTATCTGTTGAAAATTCACCAAAAAAAATTATATATACATATTATGCTATTAATAAAATCTCCTTCCATTGTTCACATGTATCATGAGGATTCACCCATTTATTATACTTATAAATTTAGAGGGGTTCTTAAAATTTTCCCTCGTTATGGTTTTGGGGATTTTATAGGATAGGGCTTTTAAGGTTTCATGTGTTTATGATCTTGGGTTTTGCTTGACAACAAAGGTATTAGAATAGACCTAGGGTTTCCATCATCTTCAACAATGACATAAATGACAACCTTAATTAACACTTTCCATTCCTTAATGGTTAATTTTGTTAGGAGTCTACCTTAACACCCTTGTGAGATACAATATGACCCAAATATTCCACCTCTTGTACTCCAAATAAACATTTGGATGTTTTTTTGCTTATAATTCTTTCTCCTTCAATAGTTTGAGTACCCTTTCAACATGTTAAACATGAGTCTTAAGACCTATTGTAGATTAGTATTAAATGATAATGGTTTAAAAATGGTATTCATCAACCCTTGAAATGTATAATTTGCATTGATAAGGCCCAAAATGCATGACCAAAAATTCATAATGACCCTCATGAGTTGAAATGTTGTTTTTCGAATATCTCCGGTCTTAATTCTAATTTGATGGTATCTGAACAAAGATCCAACTTGGTGAATAATTTACTCCATGGAATTCATCCAATAATTCATCAATCATAGGTATGGAAACTTGTCTTTAATAGTGAGCTTATTGAGCTCCCTATAATGCGGACACATGCGCCATGATCCATCACTTCTTGTGCACCAATACTACTGGAGCGGAGAGAAATAAATTTGACTAGGTTGAATTATACCAACTCTAACATTTATTGCAATCATACATTCAATTTCCCTCGTTTGGAAATAAGGATATTTGTAAGGTTTGATGTTTGGAGGAACACTTCTTGGAATGAAACGAATAGCATGATCATAATCATGAATAGGTAGAGTCCTTTGGGGTTTTAAACACCTTGGAATGATTGTCGAAGACTTTTTGGAGATATGAAGAAATAAATGATTTTGATGTTGGAACTTCTAGCGAGAATAATTGTGCAATTACGCCTTGTTGTTCTTTCTTCGGAAGCTTTGTCATGAAATTATAGTTTATTATATTTCTTGGCTTCCCTATTTTCCAGTAATCGATTTCCTTTCCTTCCAAAAAAAATTTCAAGAAAAGTTCTCGAAAATTAAAACTCTTGTCCCTAAAGATTGTAACCATTGTACTCTAGTTTGAACATCGGCACCTCCCATTGGAATGGAAAGCATTGGACTATTCCATACATATTCCCCATGGTTGTGATATTATGGCATTTTCGAGAGGAATTTATAGTTCCTCCATTTGCAACCATCACTTGACATTAAGTGCGGGTGGAAACAATTCAATTCCTTGGCTATCTTACAATGAATAAAATTATGGGTACTACTGAATCAATAAACATTATTACCTTTTTCTTATTGATATGTCCATCTATCTTGAGAGTTTGAGAAGTGGTAATTCTTGCCAATGCATTACATGATATGTTGAGACTCATTTCTTCTTCTTCTAGGGTTGGTTCCCTAGTGTATATCCTCTTCTTTTGAAGTTTCTTGTTCATTTTATTCACTCCTCTTCACAATCTATGAAAAATAATTTCTTCTCGGCACACTTATGACCTTGAGTTATTTGCTATCACAAGCGTAGTAAAGCCCTTTTTCTCTTTCTTCTTTGGTGTTGAGGTGTCAACCTTGTAGGTTGTGGAAGTATAGGAGTAGCAAAACTTCCATCTTTATAGATGTGGTGGTAGGCTTCCTTGTCGCCATAATTTTACATTCAATTTTTCTTGCCAACTTTGAATGCCTTCTACGGTATGATCGGGTTCCCAAACGCGATCTTCATGTTGGATGTTATCCTTTAAAGTCCCTAAAGACATCAATCCTGTGTTCCTATGAAATACCATTTACCCTTATATTCAATTTTTGAAAATCACTCAATGTGCTCCACCATGAACCCTTTTGTTTGAGATTTATCGATTGGCTAAAGAAAGGTGTTGCTCTGTGTATCCTCATAATGTCTTATCATTTCCTCACCAGCAAAAATTAACCAAGTGACAATTTTTTTATGGGAGAAAAGCCATCGATACCATACAAATGTATTTTTGTTCTAAATGTAAAGATGCAATGCTTACCTTTGTGTGTTTTTCACATTATTGAGATAAAAATATTGCTCCATATGTAGTATCCATGTTACGAGATCCTTGCCATCAAACTTCTTCATATCCATCTTTGGAATATGGTGGTTCTTCAATCCAACATTAGAGTTTGTAAATCACAATTAACATTTATTTTGTTCTCATCATGAGTTTCCTCTACTATCTTTTCGCCGTGGGAACCATTTCTTGTATTAACCTTATCATCAAAGCGAGTCCATATACCTTTTAGATCATTCTTCATTTCTTCCATGTTGTATTTCATTTTTTTTCATCGATCTTAGCTTCCATGTCATCCATCTTAGCTTCCATGCCATTCTTCAAACCAGCCATTTTAGCTTCCATGCCTTTCTTCAAACCATCCATCTTAGCTTCCACACCTTTCTTCAAAACTTCCATTTCATTTTTTGTTTCTCTTTGCGAGAGCGAAATTTGGTGCACTTGCTCTTGTAATTTTGATATGTCATGTTGTGCTTCTTCCTTTTCATGAGTCATAGTAGAGGCCTTAAGAAGACAATGGGTGTTGAATTCTTTCTAGGTGGAAGTTTTGAACCCAATCTTTGATATCTATGCTTCAATTTTCCCTTGGAATCACTTCAAATTGATTTTTCACACAATACTTATGCGATTCGGAAAAAAAAAAATACACACATTTTTTCTTGCTTTTGAGGAGCTTGATATTGAAGCTGAATTATCTCTGTGATTTCGGATCTTCAATATTTGAAATTTGGCAATCTGTTAGTACTGCGAATCTTCTTTCGAATGCCTTGAGTTTGACTGATTCGGATTCTTCAAGTCAAAGTTATACCCAATCTCCCACGATGACCTAATTATTGACTAGATTAGTAGAGTGAACTTGCGACATGCCACGTGTCCTTGTTTCCTCCTTCGGCTACAGGAAATTGATACACGGGAAAATAAAGTCCATGTGTTTGTGGTCACTTTTACGAAAATTCCAATCCGATTCTCGGAGAGAGAGAGTTATGACGATTTTCCCATGGTCACCTCTTTGAGATGAGGTCGGGAACTCGAAACGAGCCCTACTTCCACAAATCATATCTTTGAAAATATTGCGAACCAAGATGTGAAATTTTGAAAATATTGGCTTCGGGATTTATGATTCACTGCAGCAAAAATTTTAGCTTCTTAAACTTCGTAGAAAAATATTTATAGCGAAAATTCCACGATGACCTATTTAGGTGAAATTCGAGCTTGAAAAAAGCTGTAACTTACATAGATCATATCTCCTTAAATATTGTGAAAAAATATAAAATTTTTACATGACATTCTCCGAGTTTCGGCTTCACTCTATAAACAATTGAGCTTTGAAACCTTCGTAGAAACAAAGTTATTGCGAAAATTCCACGATGCCCGAGTTTGGAGCGGTGAAACCCTAGAATCCAAATCTTTGATACCAAATGTTATGAAACCAACTCCAAAAATAGAAGAAAAGAGAGATAAATGCCTTAGAAATTAGTAACTGGAAACCTCCAATAAATTACATAAATGAAAAATTCTTGGATGATACAAATGACAAAACCTCCTTCTATATATAGGAGTCCATGGGGTAACAATATAATCCCTGAAGTCGACCTAACAATAATAATGTAGACCTGATAATAACAATATCGGGGTTACGAGGGTACAACGATAAAAATAAATGGGGATATGCTAACAACAATATGGGACTATACTAGTAATATAGGGAACTAACATATAATGACCTTCCTTACGATTTTTTTGGTCATGAGAAGGTCCATTGTGACGTAAGGAGCACTAAGCATGATATCGAGTTCCTTGCTCTGGAACCTTTAGTGGTGAGCTCCTCGTGTAGAAAATTTGTGGTCGAGAGATGGATGCCACTTCCAAATTATTGTTCGAGAAGCAAAGAGAGTTCCATCATAGACAACGTTGTTGGACTTGGTGGAATTGATATTGGTCTGAATCGATAAAGAGAGAAAGAGATAATGCACGTATTAATTTTGTATATGATACACGGGAGGAGCTATCAACATGAGTTGAAGAGCTTAGATCATATACGAAAGGAATTTTCGCAATGGTTGGAATGACTTAATACTTCATGAGGAAGAAGTGTGGGATACATGTGTGTTAATGGTTAGGGTGGATCTTTCAATGTAATTTGTAATATATATATATATATATATATATATATATATATATATATATATATATATATGTTTGTACGTATGTGTTATTTTAACATAGATGTATCATATGTTCACCATTTGTAGTTTACACGCATGTTGTATGAAATTTTTATAATATCACGATCCAAGGTTCGGGTTAAAATCGGTGATATTTTAGGAAATGCTAGTGTTTTTTAAGATTTCATTGATGCACAGGAAGGCTCTAGACACCCTTAAGAAAACCCAAGAGGGCTTAGAAATGGTCGAAACTCAAAGTATTCATATTTCTTTCAAACCGGGTTCAAGTTGAAGTACTCGTCATCTTGATTCCAATGGTGTCGAATGGATATCCAATCAACCCGTATGGAGAAGTTAGAGTGAGACAAAGTTTTGGTCAAAGTTGGGCGATTAGGATAGGTTTAAATATTCCACAAATTCACCATCAATGGCGGGGAACTTATCTCCCGAAAATGGTCGAAATTGTGGCTAAATTAATTTTCCCAATGACCCTTATTTTCGTAAAAGTAAAAAAACAACAATTTGTTATAAAAAATGAAAAAAAATATGAAAATAGGGGTGGTGGACTACCACCCACTTAAAGTCCACATTTTCATTAAAAAAATTGTTGGGGGGCGAACATCGGCCCCACCACCCCCGCCGGATCCCCACCAAATAACAAAAACAAACAACGCTTTGTATCGGGGGTTGAGTCGAGCCATGGTGCAGAACCCCGCTCACCCAACAAATCACATTGGATATAACAAAAGTGGAGTCGTAAGGTTGAACCGAACGATGAGCGAGCCCATAAACGAAGGCAATGACACATTATGACAAGTTTAACACATATTCCATACCATTTAAAGTGTGCTACATATATGATGGAAATCACCACTTATACGTGCCATAATGGGATGGGTGCGGTTTTGGGTTGGGCCACGTGTTCGAACCCTTAGTTAAGCTGAGAGGGGGGGGGTGAATCAATTTAACACATACATGGACTTTTAATACTTTTTCATGAAAAATTATTTCCACCTTCATTTCATGTTCAACTTAATATGTGAGTAATCTTAGAATGTGAGAAGCAAGCTCTAATATAATGTAACAATAGACTTAATATGATAGCAACAAGTATTAAGCTGATTAGATAAACTATATCATTTTATAACATCATGCACACAGAGACACCAGAATATAAGTGAGAAATTCACAAGGAAGGAAAACACATCTTATTATATTTGTGACTGCAGAAAGCTAAACTCCCTCACCTTTGATTTTATTGTGGCAAGCCTATAGTGGCCTGCTCTTACCCTCCGGTGGTTCCCATTGACATCATCGAATGCGACTTGATAGGGAAGCTTCCAACTTCCTTACTCTTTCAAAAGAGAAACACTTGCTGATTTACCTCGGATATCAGCTCTGTTATGTTCCATCTGCTCTGCTGTTCATCTATTCTCATATCTGCCCTGTATCATCTCTGCATCTTTTCAGATTCTCTATCAGCTTCTCCTTCTTCTCTGCTCAGCTCCTCTTTCTTCTCTGCTTCACTGCTTCATTTCTGCATTCACTTTACTCACACACTCTCTCTCTTCTAACTCTCCTTTTTCATATCAAGATGATATTTCTTATAGAAATTTCTTGATGATTGTTTGTTTTCCTCTAGGAATTCGAAATGGATGGTCATACCCCTTCGTCTTCTGCCTCCTAATTTCTTTATCCAACTCAATTTAAAATCATAATAATATGTACAAAATTTCATGCTACAATGGGATTTTGTCTTTTCCTTAGGATACTTGCCTTTGCATCACAAACAATAAAAAATTAATTACAACATTTACATTCACATTTTTAATTACATATTTCAATTTCACTCAGCTCCTTTTCTGGATTTTGGCTTTACTGGATTTGTCTTTTCCTGCTGCTATTAAGAACCTGTTCTGCATACACTTTGTTCACTGTCATCTGCATATTCCCTATTTTCTGTGCTTATTCACCTGTCCAACTCATTCCTGTACATATTCCTGTCAAACCTGTAATCTCTGTGGATCTCTGCATGCTCTCCTCTTTTTTTTTTTTTCATAATTGCATTCAAGTTTCATGCCCAATCATTCCCCAAGTCCGGGCAATCTCACAATCTCTGCTTTGTTCTACGTTGGCAGTTTCAATGCTTAAATCTAGAGTGTTAATAAATCAACCATATTCAATATTTCACTTAACTGTGTGTAAATGCATCCCAAAATTTCATTGTCCAATCATTTTTCCAATCCGGGCACTCTCGCATGTTCTCTTTATTCCACGCTGGAAAACTTAATAAAAACAAGTCTGGTCATTTTTAATATCTCAATTCTTCAGTTATAATCCGACTGTCTATTCCGTATACATATGCGCCTCCATCTAAATAGATGCTCTATGTCAACTCATATATTCAGCATTCTTTAATTACCGAAAACGTTATACCAGAGTCCAACAGTACTCGGCGTTCTTTTATTTATTCGCAACCTTAATATATATCAATATATGGTCACACCTTCGTCCTTATTAATTCATAAACTTTAATATATATATTTGATTTGGGCCCACACACCCACAACAATTATATATGTAATTCGTCCACGTGAATGACCACCAATATTAAACTTTGATCGACTCTTTTAACATACTCTCGAACCTTATATTAAGATTATAATACGTCGAAAACATTAATAAACCGATTCATTATATATGACTCTGCCCGGGCCCACGATACAACCAATCAAACGCGCGCGTTGTACCTTTGTTAACCCCCGGGCTCTTCCATTAAACTTCGTGTGGGTCCTGCGAACAATCACCGTCAGATGTCGGCCCACCAGATCGACAGCTCTTGTCCATTTCGCTCCGTGTCCTATTACGATGAATAACGTGCAAAGGCGCACTTTAAAGGGCGGTTTTGAAACGGGTCCCTTGCTACGTGTCGATTCCTGTATAGAATCGCTCCAATTCAGAAAATACCACCTACTCTAGAAAAGTGGTGTGAAATGGCAGGGTGGTTTTCGGAAATCCACGTTCACTGTTCATCTGGCCGTGTTTCCACTTCCTCCTACACTCCAGGTTCAGGTCCAACACTTCCATGTACAACATTAACTCGTGGTTCCAATATGTTCAATGATACTATTCAACCATTGCCATTCCACGGTCTATTCGCACATGATTTATATATTCAATATACACACCGAAGCGTATAACCATGAACATTCTGGAGTATATGCATTAACACAGGGACATATTACATTACTGCAAAGTCAAAGCATTCTTACGCATTCCCAGAGCACCACTAGAACTCAATCATATACATGATTTCAATTCCATCTTCCTGCATAGATATTCCTATTATAGAGTATACAGAGTTCTATCACTCTGCCAGTATCCTTGGCTATGGGATTCGAAATTCAATTACACAAATCCATTATCCTTCATCAAGAAGACATACATACATTTATACATGATTTAACTCGGCAAATGCACAATTACGAAAGGTCCCCTCCACACAGAGTTGAACAAAAAAAGCAACGTTACGCTCAGATAATTTCCTCATATGATTCGACCAGGAAGACATAAAACTATAGATGGAACTTTTTCACAATTATTCATAAATAGATATACGTATATATACAGGCGATAGATCTCAGAACAAATTCTTACGATTTCGTAATGGGCCAGATATTCAACTCGATGGCCATTATTCTCCTATTCTGTTACTGAAGAGGTCCTCTGCCTCTCTCCAGCTCTCGGGCTCTCTCTCCAGCCCTCTTCTGCCATTTAAGAAATGCTCCAGCTCATCCTCAAGCATATCAAGTCTTTACCACAGGGTTTTAGTCTTGAGTCAAAGTCTATGCCATACAGACTCAATTAATGAATAATTGCTCAATAATTCATCTGCAAACTGTATTACACCCCTAATTCATGAATAAACCTCTGTATTACACTCCTTCAGGCCTTTTCAACTCCACTGCTCTGTCTCTAATTCCTTTGTTGCTTCTGCTTCAATTCCTCTGTTTCTTCTGCTGCCTCTGCTACCTCTCTGTCTCTTTTGCCTTATGGATAGTTTAGGTGCTGCTCCTGTCTTTACCTTTGCCATCTCCTTTGCCATCAATGACAACATTTCCAACAGTCTCCCCCTTTGGCATTGATGGCAACATACTTCCTCTGCTTGCCTTTTAAAAGCCCCTTTTTGTTTTTCCTCCCCCTTTGACATCAATGGCAAAGGGTTGCTCATTTCCTAGTTTTCTTTCTGCATTTCCTCTCTCTGAGTTATGTTTAGGCCCTCTTCTGCTGACTTTGTACCATGCTGCTCTAGACTGATGTACAAGACTTGTTGAGAGAACACTTTGAGGATTATTGGACTTGAATATATACTGTAAATTGGTACAGTCCAAAGCACAGTCTCCTTTCACTAGTATAAGGCTAAAAGTGAGGATAATGTTCCTTCATAGAACACATTGTACCAGCTTTATCTAATCAGAGATGTATGATTGGATAAGGCAGTATCTTTCAATATTAGAGGCCAACTGACTTTCCTTCTTGTACAATGTATTTCCAAAATAAACCCTTCAATGTATTGGTCAGTTTCACTTATCAGCTTTGCAGTTTTATTTATGACATAATGGTATGTATGTCAATAATCAATCTCTCTTTAAAGGTGGATTACCAGTAAATCCTTTGTGCTGAAGTAGGATTTAGATGATTTTAAAAAAACTTTTGAGCTTCAGATGGTAATCACAACTAGTCCTTCATTATTCAGATATTTTAACTATTCTGTCATGATTATTTCCAACAAAAACATCTTCAAGTTATTTAATTTATATCTTAGCTAACAAACTTAACCCAGTTTATGAACAATTTTTAGAAAGAGTCCTTGAAGATATATGTACTGAATTCAGGAAGGCATGCAATTATATATATAGAAACAGATACTGCTGCAATGCATAATATAATCCTTCAAGTGTAAACCTAATGCTGATCCTTTAGCACTGCTACTGACCTTTTCATGTTGAATGCAGATAACCCTGGGAATTTTACCTTGATGCATTCTTGCCATAGTCCTTTGATCCTGTGGACCTGTATCATACTGCTGCTCCACTGATAATGCTTGGTAATCTGTTGATAAGCATGCTGCTTGTACCTAACCATCAATTGATATTATTTTGATAAACCATGCTAAGATTTCACTTTTAGCTTGCACATTTACCCTTAGTTTCTACTATTGATCTTTTCACTGTTCACACCAACCACCATCAATATATTGAATTGGACCTTGGCATCATTAACCTGCTACTTATTCTGTCATCCTGATTTGAAATAATGTCACTGCATTTTATTTTCTATGACAGTTCTAGAATCATTGCTGCTTTATATTGCTTTATATACCAATTCAACTGTTCTGACATGATGATATTCAGAAGGACATCTTCAATTTCTATACTATGAATCTTCATGGGCTGATTACTCAGAGATTTGTCACTTATTTGACTTCATTCCTCCAAGGGGACTTTTCATAGATCAATTATGTACTGACATCAAGATAGTAGACTCTTTTCTTACTTAATCTTCTTAATGTGATTCATTGTTAATTCTAGTAGAATGATACACAATGTGATCATCACTTAATGTGTTGATGTCTTCCAAGCTTACATGTTCATAGCTGATGTTCTCTCTACCACCATGGCTTCTTACTGTCTTCTCTTTTTTCATCAATCTGTCTACTACTTAATACTTTAGATGATCTTCTTCCTCTATAGTTTTCTTTTAGAGGAATTTCCTTTTTCTTCCTGATCTCATAGTTGTTCTCATTACATGGAGCTCTTCTTAGACTACTTTCATGGGGTCTATATATGAACTGCTCTCCCCCTGGGATGTTGCTTCATATTTGTCACTGGATGGATTTTTGCTTTGCTTCCTAGAGCAACTCCCCCTGAGACTATGGAGGATTCATTATGTTATTGAGATAATAGGCTCCCCCTTTCTCTTTTCCTTCCATACTTTATTGGGGTTCTTCATAATGTCTGCACTTCTTTTAAATTCATAGTTTTGTTTGATTTGCTTTGATCCCATCATCTGTCTAGAGTTCTGTAATGTATATGGCAGATTACAATCTTTTGCTTTGTGACCAAGTTTGAGGCATACATAACATCTTATTTGACCAAGGTGCATTTGAGCTGATGTATAATATTTTGTTCCTCTTCTTGGATACATTTTACAATCAACAATTTTATGTCCAAAATTATTGCATGCATAACAATAGCCATGAAAATGATTTGTGTACCTGGTGAAAGATTGTCTTGTCCATTTTCTTGCTTGAGAGATTCCTCCCTTTTGCTGCATCCTTTGCTGGTTGGAATATGCTGCATTATGTCCTGGTTTATGACAAAAGAAACATGTGCTATTTTTCATATGAGGGAGGAACGTCCTTTTACATCTTCCGAATTTGTTCATTTCATCTTTAGGAGCATGTGAGCCTTTAGCAGTTGATTGTTTCATCCTCTCGTTCTCTGTTCTTTCATGTTGCTGCTTGATTCTGTTTGTTTCTTTACAAATCTTGTTCTTGCTGGCTTCTTCTTCTGTGGGAATCTTCTGAGCTGCTTCATTTTCCTTTACAACTTTTACAAAGATAATTTTCTTGTTATCTTCAACCTTGGACTTACTGGTTTCACCTTCATATCCTATCCCAGTATTTATGATAGGTGACCTTTGTGCATTTAGAATCTGGTCCAACTGTCCAGAGCCTTTCATTAGAGGTGTATTCATTAATAGTTCTCTTTGGGATTTTTCTAAGTTCTTTCTTAGGCTCACTACTTCTTCTTCCAATCTTTCACATTCCTGAATTTTCTCTCTCATTTGTTGCAGCAGAGTGTCTTCTACTTTCTTTGCCTCTTCAATCTGTGTCTTCAGGAAAATAATTTCTTTTCTGTCTTCATATTCTTTCTCATCACATATTTGTACCAATCTCTTAAGGTCTTTGTTTTCATTCTTCAATTTTTCTATTTCAGTCAGAGTTGTGTCAAGTTTGGCTTTTTCTTCAGCTGCAATTTCTTCATGGGCTCTTACTACCATTCACACTAGCAGGTACCTCATTTGATTGAACATCTTCTTTTTGACATGAATTTCTCTTTTTCTTAATTCTCTTCTCCTTCTTGACAATGCAATCCTCAGTGTCTACTCCATGCATGAAATGCAGTCTGTCCCAGATTTCTTTTGTTGAAGTTAAATCCATTATTAACTCAAGATCCTTGTTATGAAGATTGTTATATATCACACATTTTGCCTTGGCATTCCTCTGTTGTTCTTTCACCGTGGGGGAGTCTGTGCAGTAACCATCACATACAAGCTTCCATACTTCAGGTTCATAAGCCAATAATCATGTTTTAACCTTATCTCTCCATTCAGGAAAGTTTGTTGTATTTAACACAGATACATTTTGATAGTCCATGACTCAACCAGATCTCCTTCAAGTTATTAAGCTTACACCAAAGGAACCGGCTCTGATACCAATTGTTGAACCCTTAGTTAAACTGAGAGGGGGGGGTGAATCAGTTTAACACATACATGGACTTTTAAAACTTTTCTCTTAAAACTTATTTACACCTTCACTTCATGATCAACTTAATATGTGAGCAATCTTTATTAGTGAGCAGCAAGTATCAAACAGATTTGTTAATTGTAACAATAGTCTTAATATGTGAGCAACAAGTATTAAGAAGATTAGATAAATCACATCAACACATGCACAAAGACACCAAATATAAGTGGAAACCCATAAAGGGAGAAAACCACATCTTATTATTGCTGTGATGCAAAGGCAAGCTCCAACTCGCTCTCACCACTGTTTTTCTGTAGGCACCAACCTACAGGAGGCTCCTACCTCAATTCTGCAAGCTACAACTTGCAAGGAAGCTCCAACTCCCATTAATTTTATGTAGGCACCAACCTACAGGAGGCTCCAACCTCAGTTAGCTACAACTAACATTTTATCAAGCTACAACTTGATGTGGAAGCACCAACTCCCATCTATTTTCTGCAGGCACCAACCTACAGGAGGTTCCAGCCTCAGTCAGCTCCAACTCACATCTATCAAGCTACAACTTGATAGGGAAGCTCCAACTTCCTTACTCTTTCAAAAGAGAAACACTTGCTGATTTACCTTCGATATCAGCTCTGTCATGTTCCATCTGCTCTGTTGTTCATCTATTCCAATATCTGCCCTATATCATCTCTACATATTTTCAGATTCTCTATAAGCTTCTCCTTCTTCTCTTCTCAACTCCTCTTTCTTCTCTGCTTCACTACTTCATTTCTGCATTCACTTTACTCACACACTCTCTCTCTTCTAACTCTCCTTTTTCATATCAAGATGATATTACTTATAGAAATTTCTTGATGACTGTTTGTTTTCCTCTAGGAATTCGAAATGGATGGTCATACCCCTTGGTCTTCTACCTCCTCATTTCTTTATCCAACTCAATTTAAAATCATAATAATATGTAAAAAAATTCATGCTACAGTGGGCTTTTGTATTTTCCTTAGGATACTTGCCTTTGCATCACAAATAATAAAAAATTAATTACAACATTTACATTCACATTTTTAATTACATATTTCAATTTCACTCAGCTCCTTTTCTGGATTTTGGCTTTACTGGATTTGTCTTTTCCTGCTGCTGTTAAGAACCTGTTCTGAATACACTTTGTTCACTTTCATCTGCATATTCCTTGTTTTCTGTGCTTATTCACCTGTCCAACTCATTCATGTACATATTATTGTCAAACCTGTAATCTCTGTGGATCTTTGCATGCTCTCCTCTTATTTTTTTCATAATTGCATTCAAGTTTCATGCCCAATCATTTCCCAAGTCCGGGAAATCTCACAATCTCTGCTTTTTTCTACGCTGGCAGTTTCAATACTTAAATCTGGAGTGTTAATAAATCAACCATATTCAATATTTCACTTAACTGTGTGTAAATGCATCCCAAAATTTCATTGTCCAATCATTTTTCCAATCCGGGCACTCTCGCATGTTCTCTTTATTCCACGCTAGAAAACTTAATAAAAACAAGTTTGGTCATTTTTAATATCTCAATTCTTCAGTTATAATCTGACTGTCTATTCCGTATACATATGCGCCTCCATCTAAATAGATGCTCTATGTCAACTCATATATTCAGCATTCTTTAATTACCAAAAAAGTTATACCAGAGTCCAACAGTACTCAACATTCTTTTATTTATTCGCAACCTTAATATATATCAATATATGGTCACACCTTCGTTCTTATTAATTCATAAAATTTAATGTATATTTTATTTGGGCCCACACACCCACAACAATTATATATGTAATTCGTCCACGTGAATGACCACCAATATTAAACTTTGATCGACTCTTTTAACATACTCTCGAACCTTATATTAAGATTATAATACGTCGAAAACATTAATAAACCGATTCATTATATATGACTCCGCCCGGGCCCAGGATACAACCAATCAAACGCGCGCGTCGTACCTTTTTTAACCCCTGGGCACTTCCATTAAACTTCATGCGGGTCCTGCGAACAATCACCGTCAGATGTCGACCCACCAGATCGACGGCTCCTGTCCATTTCGCTTCGTGTCCTGGTACGATGAATAACATGCGAAGGCGCACTTTAAAGGGCGGTTTTGAAACAGGTCCCTTGCCACGTGTCGATTCCTGTATGGAATCGCTCCAATTCAGAAAATACCACCTGCTCCGGAAAAGCGGTGCGAAATGGCAGGGTGGTTTTCGGAAATCCGCATTCACTGTTCATCTGGTCGTGGTTCCACTTCCTCCTACGCTCCAAGTTCCGGTCCGACACTTACGTGTACAACATTAACTCATGGTTCCAATATGTTCAATGATACTATTCAACCATTGCCATTCCACGGTCTATTCGCACGTGATTTATATATTCAATATACACACCCAAGCGTATAACCATGAACATTCTGGAGTATATGCATTAGCACAGGGACGGAGTACACTACTGCAAATTCAAAGCATTCTTACGCATTCCCAGAGCACCACTAGAACTCAATCATATACATGATTTCAATTCCGTCTTCCTGCATAGAGATTCCTATTATATAGTATACAGAGTTCTATCACTCTGCCCGTATCCTTGGCTATGGGATTCGAACTTCAATTACACAAATCCATTATCCTTCATCAAGAAGACATACATACATTTATACATGATTTAACTTGGCAAATGCACAATTATGAAAGGACCCCTCCACACAGAGTTGAAAAACAAATGCACAGTTACGCTGAGATAATTTCCTCATATGATTCGACCAGGAAGACATATAACTATACATGGGACTTATTCACAATTCTTCATAAACAGATATACGTATATATACAGGCGATAGATCTCAGAACAAATTCTTACAATTTCATAACGGGCCAGATATTCAACTCGATCGCCATTATTCTCCTATTCTGTTACTAAAGAGGTTCTCTGTCTCTCTCCAGCTCTCGAGCTCTCTCTCCAGCCCTCTTCTGCCATTTAAGCAATGCTCCAGCTCATCCCCAAGCATATTAAGTCTTTACCATAGGGTTTTAGTCTTCAATCAAAGTCTATGCCATACAAACTCAATTAATGAATAATTGCTCAATAATTCATCTACAAACTGTATTAAACCCCTAATTCATAAATAAACCTTTGTATTAAACTCCTTCAGGCCCTTTCAACTTCACTACTCTGTCTCTAATTCCTCTGTTGCTTCTGCTTCAATTCCTCTATTTCATCTGCTGCCTCTGATACCTCTCTGTCTCTTTTTCCTTATGGATAGTTTAGGTGTTGCTCCTGTCTTTACCTTTGCCATCTCCTTTGCCATCAATGACAACATTTCCAATAGTCTCCCCCTTTGGCATTGATGGCAATACACTTCCTCTGCTTGCCTTTTAGAAGCCCCTTTATGCTTTTCCTCCCCCTTTGACATCAATGGCAAAGGGTTTCTCATTTCCTAGTTTTCTTTCTACATTTCCTCTCTCTGAGTTATGTTTAGGCCCTCTTCTGCTGACTTTGTACCATGTTGCTCCAGACTGATGTAAAAGACTTGTTGAGAGAACACTTTGAGGATTATTGGACTTGAATATACATTGTAAATTGGTACAATCCAAAGCACAGTCTCCTTTCACTAGTATAAGGTTGAAAGTGAGGATAATGACACTTCATAGAACACATTGTACCAGCTTTATCTAATCAGAGATGTATGATTGGATAAGCGGTATCTTTCAATATTAGAGGCCAACTGAATTTCCTTCTTGTACAATGTATTTACAAAATAAACCCTTCAATGTATTGGTCAGTTTCACTTATCAATCATGCAGCTTTATTTATGACATAAGAGCTATGTATGTCAATGATCACTCTTTCTTTAAATGGTGAAATACTAGCAATTCCTTTCTGCTGAAGTATGCTTGGATGGACTAATAAAAGACTTTTGAGCTTTAGTGGTAATCACAACTAGTCCTTCATTATTCAGATATTTTAACTATTCTGTCATGATTATTTCCAACAAAAACATCTTCAAGTTCTTTAATTTATATCTTAGCTAACAAACTTTACCCAGTTTATGAACAATCTCCAGAAAGAGGCCTTGTAGATATATGTATTGAATTCAAGAAAGCATGAAATTATATATATAGAAACAGATACTGCTGCAATGCATAATATAATCAACTAAGTGTAAACCTAATGCGATCCTTTATGCTATGCGATCTTTTCATGCTGAATGCAGATAACCCTCGGAATTTTACCTTGATGCATTCTTGCCATAGTCCTTTGATCCTGTGGACCTGTATCATACTGCTGCTCCACTGATAATGCTTGGTAATATGTTGATGAGCATGCTGCTTGTACCTAACCATTAATTGATATTATTTTGATAAACCATGCTGAGATTTCACTTTTAGCTTGCACATTTACCCTTAGTTTCTACTATTGATCTTTTCATTGTTCACACCAACCACCATCAATATATTGAATTGGACCTTGGCATCATTAACCTGCTACTTATTCTGTCATACTGATTTGAAAGAATGTCACTACATTTTATTTTCTATGACAGTTCTAGAATCATTGTTGCTTTATATACCAATTCAACTGTTCTGACATGATGATCTTTGTGAAGACATTTTCAATTTCTTTGCCTGGAATCTTCAAGTGCATAACACTCTCTTAACTGTACTCCTCCAAGGGAAATTTTCATAGATGAAGGAAGTAAGGATATTGATGATGACAGACACTTTTCTTACTCAATCTTCTTAATGTGATTCATGTCAATTCTAGCAATATGATACACAATGTGATCTTCATTTAAGGTGTTGATGTTTGCTTCCTATTACCATGTCTTTTTGTTGCCTTCTCTTCTTTCATCAATCTGTCAGTTAATTATAACGTCAGATAATCTTCTTCCTCTAGATTTCTCTGTTAGAGGAATTTCCTTTCACTTCCTGATCTCATAGCTGTTCTTATTTCATGGAGCTTTTCTTAGACTAATTTTTGTGTGGACTACATATGAACTACTCTCCCCCTGAGATGCTGCTTCATATCTATAACTGGTTATATATTTTCTTTGTTTCCTAGAGCAGATCCTCCTGAGACTATGCTAGATTCATTATGTTATGGAGATAATAGGCTCCCCCTTTCTCTTTTCTTTCCATACTTTATTGGGGTTCTTCCTAATGACTGCTCTTCCTTTTGATTCATAGTTTTGATTGATCTATTTTTATTCCATCATATGTCTAGAGTTCTTTAAAATATATCGCAGATTACAATCTTTTGATTTGTGACCAAGTTTGAGGCATACATAACATCTTATTTGACCAATTATGTGCATTTGAGCTGATGTATAATATTTTTTTCCTCTTCTTAGATACATTTTACAATCAACAATTTTATGTCCAAAATTATTGCATGCATAACAATAGCCATGGAAATAGTTTGTGTACTTGATAGAAGATTGCCTTTTCCATTTACTTGCTTGAGGGGTTATTCTCTTTTGCTGCATCCTTTGCTGGTTGGACTGGATTGGCTTTGTCTTGCAATATGCTGCATTATGTCCTTGTTTGTGGCAGGAAAAACATGTGCTATTTTTCATAGGAGGGAGGAACCTCCTTTGACATCTTCCAAATTTGTTCAATACATCCTTAGGAGCACATGAGCCTTTAACAATTGATTGATTCATCCTCTCATTATCTATTCTTTCATGTTGTTGCTTGATTTTGTTTGTTTCTTTACAAATATTGTTCTTGCTGGATTCTTCTTCTGTGGGAATCTTCTGAGCTGTTTCACTGTTCTTTACAGCTTTTACAAAAATGATTTTCTTGTTGTCTTCAACCTTGGACTTACTGGTTTCACCTTCATATCCTATCCCAGTCTTTATGATAGGTGACCTTTGTGCATTTAGAATCTGGTCCAACTGTTCAGACCCTTTTATTAGAGGTGTATTCATTAATAGTTCTCTTTGGGATTTTTCTAAGTTCTTTCTTAGGATTACTACTTCTTCTTCCAATCTTTCACATTCCTGAATTTTCTCTTTCATTTGTTGCAGCAGAGTGTCTTCTATTTTCTTTGCCTCTTCAAGCTGTGTCTTTAGGCCAATAATTTCTTTCCTATCTTCATATTCTTTCTCATCACATATTTGTACCAATCTCTTAAGGTCTTTGTTTTCATTCTTCAATTTTTCTATTTCAGTCAGAGCTGTGTCAAGTTTGGGTTTTTCTTCAGCTGCAATTTCTTCATGGCTCTTACTACCATTCACACTAGCAGGTACCTCATTTGATTGAACATCTTCTTTTTGACATGAATTTCTCTTTTTCTTAATTCTCTTATCCTTCTTGTCAGTGCATTCCTTAGTATCTATTCCATGTATGAAGTGTAATCTATCCCAGATTTCTTTTGCAGAGGTTAAATCCATTATCAACTCAAGATCTTTGTTATGAAGATTGTTATATATCACACATTTTGCCTTGGCATTCCTCTGTTGTTCTTTCACCGTGGGGGAGTCTATGCAGTAACCATCACAAACAAGCTTCCATACCTCAGGTTCATCAGCCATTAAACCTGTCTTAACCTTATCTCTCCATTCAGGAAAGTTTGTTGTATTTAGCACAGGTATATTTTGATAGTCCATGACTCAACCAGATCTCCTTCAAGCTATTAAGCTTACACCAAAGGAACCTGCTTTGATACCAATTGTTGAACCCTTAGTTAAACTGAGAGGGGGGGGTGAATCAGTTTAACACATACATGGACTTTTAAAACTTTTCTCTTAAACCTTATTTACACCTTCACTTCATGATCAACTTAATATGTGAGCAATCTTTATTAGTGAGCAGCAAGTATCAAACAGATTTGTTAATTGTAACAACAATATTAATATGTGAGCAACAAGTATTAAGCAGATTAGATAAATCACAACAACACATGCACAAAGACACCAAATATAAGTGGAAAACCATAAAGGGATAAAACCACATCTTATTATTGTTGTGATGCAAAGGCAAGCTCCAACTCCCTCTCACCATTGTTTTTCTGTAGGCACCAACCTACGGGGAAGAACGTACGAGTTGATTGATTGAGTTCAAGTCTTGCTCCTATATTTACCTTTTCTATCTCCTTTTCCATCAATGACAACATTTCCAATAGTGGGATGAAGAATTTCATTACATTCAACATGCTTACAACCATTCCAAACACTCCTCTACACAAACATCGCCATTTGAGGAATGTCGTGGATACTTGCCAAAATCGCCATTGGATTTCATTTTTGGAAAATGTGTGGCTATATTAGATGGGCATAGTGACATAGATAAATAAAATAAATTCAAAGAGAAAATTCGTTTGATCCATCAAATAGTCCAAGATCAACTAGAAAAAAGTCAAGGCAAAGCGAGACACAAAAAATATCGTGTGGATCAAAAGTTTGAAGTTGGTGACAAATTTTGGCTTCAAATTACCAAGGAGAGGCATCAAGGAGAATGTAAAAATTTGAAACCAATCTGTCATAGTCCTTTCGAAATTCTGGAAAAGATTGGTAACAGTGCCATCAAGATTAATTTTCCTTCATACATGCAAATTTTCTCTGTTGTTAATGTTGAAAATTTAATATTTTATGAGCCTCCTTTCATTGAAGATCAAGGAGATAATGTTCAAATTCCATTTATTGAAGAACTTTCTCCAGAATTATTTGTTGAGCTTCAACAAGACACCATACTCGACAGATGAACAAGGACTTTAAAAACAGGAAGTGTCGACTATATTCAAGTGGGGCTCAAAGGAAAAAATCCTTCAAAAGAGAAATGGATTGAAAATTAGAAGGTGAGGGAACTGTTCCCTCACCTGTTCAACAACTAAATATGATATTTTGGGGTCTGGAAGTTTCCACTGGGGAGGAATGATCAGGCGCTTGGAATTATGCTCAAAAATCAAAGTTCTCGGAATGATAGGAAACCTGAATGACCGCGTATTTTTCGTCATTATGATTCTGACACAACTCATTTCATGCGAAATGGACTCCTTATTGATTTAGAAATGAGTTCTGCCCATTTACATAAATAGGAAAATTTTGAAGAAAAAAAGCCGACAAGGAGCCCAGTCAACAGTTCGTACTACTGACGTGGCATGCTGATTGAGAATGTCAAATTTTGGTCAACTATTCTCCAGTAAATGGGTGACTACCAAGTCGCAAAGTCTGGATGATGTATTTAGGTGGTTGGAAATATTTCATTGGTTAAGTTTTGGGCCAATGAGGAGGAGGCACGTGGCTCAACTTGGGGTCCATCATGTGTCCTCACAGCTATGTAAAATTGTTGTTATGGACCAAAAGGACTGAGCAAGGGTCGAACACGAGATCTCTGCCCCACTAACAAGACACGCCACCCCTCCACCTACACCATGGTTCTAACCCCTTAAGCTCTCTTCATATATTTGAACTTTAATAGACGCGTCGACGGGGGGAGTGGGGGCCAGCCACCAAGACACATGACCAAGGCCTAGATACCACGATAGAAGAGTTGTGCGCTTAAAGATAAGCACATTTGTTTAAAAAATAATCCCTAATTATTTACCTCTAATCCCATTTAATTAGCACTAATCGGTATTAACCACAGAGCATCGACATTAAATATAATTCAGTTTAATTAGCCCTTAATGAAGTTTAATTAAGCTAATCTGAGATTAACTTGGCGGTTCTGACAAATCCAGCGGATTTGCTATTTTTAGTGCCAGTTTGCCTAATTTAGTGCCAGATAGCTAAATTTAGGGAGAATATTTTGGAGCAAACTGATAGAGGTCATAACTCAGCCAATTTGCGACCAAATTAAGAGAAGATAGTGGATAAGGTACCATTTTTTAGTGTTATGAACTCATTGGTGTAGGTTTGAGGAGCAGAAAAGCGTTGTAAACACCCCAATTTGCAAATTTGAGCATAATATAGCGGTCCAAGCCATGGAAGTTGGAACAAGGAGATGTAGCCCAAGAGGGGTGAACTCCTTCATCAAATACCTATGTTGATGTGTTGTATGGTTATGTACTGTACTTTTATTTGATGTTGTTCAGTCTTTCTTTTATGTTAAACTGTTCGTAAAAATAACATAATAATCACTCGTTAGACTTAGTAACTTGCAAGAAATTGAAGCCTTAAGAACATGAAAACATTGGTTTCAAAAGATGAAAAAGGAATTAGCACAACATTACTAACATACCGTTAATCATATCACTTTTGGTATCATATTTTTAGGTTTTTTGTGCACGAAGGGATCTAATTGTTTGCAAATTTATGTCATGCTTACAAGGTTAAACTCAAAAGAGGAGAAGGGAAACTGGTTGAAAGCCCTAAAGTTCGTTCAAGAGGAAGAAGGGAAAAGTTTCCAAAGTATTCAACAACAACATATCCTGAATTTGAAGTTGATTCTTCAGTGAGCATGTCTCATGAAGGATAACCTACCATGATAGAAGAGGAGAGGAATTTAAGGATGCAACGAGAAAGTTCTAAGCCTCCTAGAGGAGAGGGTTTTCTAGGAGGAGGAGGTCATGGAGATGGTAATAAACCACCATCCACTCCACCATCATCCTCATTACCATCTACACCTTTATATTCATTCTCTTCCACTACCACAACCCTTCCATCTTTTCATACACATACTTCAAGAGGAATTGGTAAATCACCCTTAAAATTGATGTTAAATTTGAGCTTACAATGTATAATGGTGAAGTGAATGCAGAGAAGCTGGGTAATTGGATTCATCAGTTGGACGTTTGTTGCAGAATTCTAAACCTTCGGAGAATGACATAAATATTCAAAGGGCTTCCTTGAGAATGGATGGTGCATCACTTGTATGGTGGGAAGCAAGGACACAAGGTGAGATTTAAAAACACAATAAGATCTCAATGTCTTGGTCTAATTTTATTTCTGCCATTAAAATGAAATTCTACCCTCTAGCTTACATGAAAAAATCCATTATGAACTGGAAAAACTTTAAACAATTGAAAGGTCCAAGTGTGGAAGATTACACTCAAGAATTTAGGAGAACATATCTTATGTTAGGTTTTGATTTTCATTCTCAAGATACCTTGCTAAAGTATATAGGGGGTTTGCATAGTTACCTGAAACATACCATCCTCATGTTTAATCCCACTAGTCTAGATGAGGTCTGTGTGTAAGCTACACACCTTGAGGCAAGAGGGAAAAATGTACTAGAAGAAGGTAGAGATAAACCATTTAAAGTTATTGAAAAAGGAAAGGGTTTCAAGGGAAAAAAAATACATCCATTAAAAAAGAAGGGGAGAAAACCACATGTAACCACTGTTCCAAAGAGGGTCATGATGAAGCCCACTGTTGGAAGCTTCATCTAGAATTGAGGCCTAATAAATTAAACAACAAGGGGAAATAAAAGACAACTACTACCACACAACAAGATCTTGGATCCGACTCAGGAGATGAGACTAAAATTGCAGCCATGGTCAGAAAGGGAAAGGAAGCCATAGGAAGTACTAGTTTATCAAATTTTCACATTAACACTCCAAGTGAAAAACAAGAATAGATTTGTTTCATGTAAGAGTGATCTCAAAACATTCAAAAATTGACACATTATTTGATAGTGGGTCTCTAGCGAACTTAATATCTGAATAATTATTCAAGAAGCTTAATCTTGAAACCATAACTCATCACAAGCCATATTGTTTGGGTTGGATAACCAAGGATACAAATTTATAGGTTACAAGAAAATTCATTTTCCAATTTGCAATCACCGCAAACTTTATTAATGAAGTTGAGTTATATTTTTCACCACCTTACATATCAGGAATTGCTTTGGGTACTTCCTATCTCTATGACAGGAAAACAGTCTTCTATCACCATGAGAACAAGTACCACATGTTCAAATATGGAGTGAAGTATATTGAGAGAGCTCATCACAAAAAGCTAAACCTCTATTTAGTTAATGTCGAGCAAATGAAGAGACTAGTAAATTCAAGAAAAAGCTTTGTGCTTCTTATGATCAAACCAAATAATGATATGGATTATGAATCTTTTTAAGGTTGTGATGATAAATTGAAAACTGATTTGTTTGATGTGGTTAGTCAGCATTGTGAGATGTTTCAGGAACTAAATGGGTTACCTCCTAAGAGGGGAATCCAACATGAGATACAGCTGCAAAAAGATATTCCACTCCATAACATTGGCATGTATCGCATGTTGATAATGGAAAGTGTAGAAATCAATAAGAAAATACAAGAGTTTTTGAATAAAGTTATCATTTGTCCATCTACCTTGCTATGTGGTTCACCAATTGTGTTGGTGCCCAAGAAGGATGGAACATGGTGCATGTGTGTGAATTTCCGTGCACTAAACAAAATCATGGCAAAGTATCGTTATCCACTCCCAAGAATTGATTATTTCTTTGATCAGTTGACGTATGCAAATTATTTCACTAAGTTAGACTTAAGAAGTGGTTATCATCATGTTAGAATAACGGAAGAGGACATATGGAAGACTACATTTAAAACTAAACAAGGATCATTTGAGTGGCTTGTTATGCCTTTTGGTCTTTACAATGCTCCAACTACTTTCATGAGAGTTATGAAAGATGTATTAATACCATTTCTTGATGATTTTTTCATTATCAACTTAGATGATATTTTTATATTCAGCAAATCATGAGATGAACATGTCATGCTTGTAAGAAAGGTGCTTGATGTCTTGAGAAAAGAACGGTTGTTTTTAAAGATGTTAAAATGTGAATTTGGTAAAACTTCTTTAGTGTATGTGGGACATATTGTTGGACGAGGTGAGCTGAATATAGACCCCTCTAAGGTTGAGGTCATTGTGAATTTGACAACACCCAAGAAATTCACTGAGGTAAGAAGTTTTCTAGGAGAATCACAATATTGGAAAAATTTCATTGCTAATTTTTCTTCTATTGTAGCTCCATTACATGCATTGAATAGTGTTAAGAAGGTCTTCCAGTGGGGAGGAAAGAAGCAAAAAGAATTTGATACTTTGAAAGAGAAGAAAATTTCAGCCCCAATACTAGTAATATCAGACTTGAGACAACCATTTGAGATTCAAACCGATGCTAGTGAATATGCCATGGGCACAGTCCTCCTACAACATTGTAAGCCCATTTCATTCCATTCATAAATTTTCAATCGTGCAATGATAAATTATCCTACTTATGACAAGGAGCTATATGTGTTGGTTCAAAGTGTGAAGAAGTGGAAACATTATTTTATGGGAAAGGAAACCATCATTCACATCGATCACCGACCATTACAATACTTGCAATCAAAAACTAATTTGCAGCAGTCAAGCCACTTTAGATACATGGGTTTCTTGCAGCAATTTGACTTGGTCATCAGGTATAAGAAAGGTACATACAACAAGCTTGTTGATATGCTTTCTAGGCCTATTATTAGTGCAAATACCTTACTCAAGAATTCTTATATTTGACACGAAAGTTACACTGAACAATATGCATTTGATAATGAATTTCAAGATGTTTATGCAAACTTGAGTGAAGGTCACCAAGTTGAGGAATTGGATTACCATGTACATAATAACTTGTTGTATCATTTGGGCAAGCTTTGTATTCCACACGGGGAGAGAGTAAATGTCATAAGGGAAGTACACCCTTATAGGAAGTTGGGATTGTATACACCACTTCCGGCTCATTCACGTCCATGGGAGAGTATTTATATGGATTTTGTAGGAGGTCTTCCTTTGCCAAAAACAGGTCATGTTTATTTGTATGTATTTGTGGATAGGGTCAAAAATATGTGTATATTGATGCCATGTAAAAAGCAAGTCACAGATGAACAAACAACTTATCTTTTCTTTCAAAATGTTTGGGGTCATTTTGGGTTTCCTACATCTATTGTAAGTGATCGAGATTCTCGATTTTTTGGTCATTTTTGGTCAAGCTTGTGGGACTTGAGGGACACTAAGTTGAAGACGAGTACAACCTTTCATCCAAAAACAAATGGTCAAACCGATGTGGTCAATCGAACCGTCATTCATCTTCTTCGAGGATATTCTGTCAAACATCCTAATTTGGGGGATGAATAGTTGCATTACATTCAACATGCTTACAAACATGCCAAACACTCCTCTACACAAACATCGCCATATGACGCATGTATTGAATACTTCCCAAAATCACCATTTGGTTTCATTTTTTGAAAATATGTGGCTATATATGGGCATAGCGACATAGATACAGAAAATAAATTCAAAGAGAAAATTCATTTGATCCATCAAACAGTCCAAGATCAACTAGAAAAAGTCAAGGCAAGTACAAAGTGAGACATGAAAAACATCGTGTGGATCATAAGTTTCAAGTTGGTGACGAATTTTAGCTTCACATTAGCAAGGAGAGACATCAAGGAGAAGGTAAAATGCTAAAACCAATCTTTTATGTTCCTTTAAAAATTATGGAAAAGATTAGTAACAATGCCTTCAAGATTGATTTGCCTTCATACGTGAAAATTTACTCTGTTGTTAATGTTGAGAATTTAAGATTGTATGAGACTCCTTTGATTGAATATCAAGGAGATAATGTTCAAATTCCATATATTGAATATTCTTCTCCAGAATTATTTGTTGAGCTTCAACAATACACCATACTCGATAGAAGAACAAGGACATCGAAAAGAGGAAGTGTCGACCATCTTCGAGAAGGGGCTTAAAGGAACAAATCCTTCAAAATCCAAATGGACTGAAATTGGGAAGGTGAGGAAACTATACCCACACCTGTTCAACAACTGAATATGAAATTTTGGGTTCCAAAAGTTTCCACTGAGCAGGAATGGTCAGGTTCTCAGAATTATGCTAAAAAATAAAAGTTCTCAGAATGACAGGAAACTTGAACGACCACGTAGTGTTTTTCATTCTGATTCGGAGGCAACTCATTTCACGCGAAATGGACTCCTTATGGCTTCATAAATGAGTCATGTCCATTTTCATAAAGAAGAAAATTTTAGAAAAAAAATGCAGAGAGGGAGCCCAGTCATCGTTTCGTACTACTGACGTGGCATGTTGACTGAGCAGGTCAAATTTTGGTCAACTATCCTCCGGAAAATGGGTGACTGCCAAGTGGCAAAGTCTCGATGGTGTATTTGGGTGCGTGGCTAGAAATTTTTCATTGGTTAAGTTTTGAGCCAATGAGGAGGAGGCACATGGCTCAACTTGGGGGCTACCATGTGTCCTCCTCACGGCTGTGTAAATTTTTTGTTATGGACTAGAAGGATTGAGCAGGCGTCGAACAGGAGACCTCTGCCCCGCTAACAAGACATGTCACCACTCCACCTACACCATGGTTCTAACCCCGTAAGCTCTCCTAATATATTTGAACTTTAATGGATGCACTGATGGGGGGAGTGGGGGCCAGCCCCCAAGACACCTAACCAAGGCCTAGATACCGCGACAGAAGTTTTGTGTGATTAATGATAAGCACATTTGTTTAAATACTAATCCACAATTATTTACCTCTAATCTCATTTAATTAGCACTAATCTAGATTAACCACGAAGCATCGATATTAAATATAATTTAGTTTAATTAGCCCTTAATGAAATTTAATTAAGCTAATCTAAGATTAACTTGGTGGTTCCGACAAATCTAAAAGATTTTTTATTTTTAATGCAAGTCAGCCCGATTTAGTGCCAATTAGCTAAATTTAGGGAGAAAATTGTGGAGTAGACTGGTAGAGGTCATAGCTCAGCCAATTTTCAACCAAATGAAGAGTAGAAAGAGGCTAAGGTACCATTTTTTAGTGTTCTGAACTCATTGGAGCATGTTTCAGGAGTAGAAAATCATTGTAAACACATTATTTTGAAAATTTGAGCATAATATAGAGGCCAAAGCCATGGAAGCTGGACCAAGGAGATCTAGCCCAAGAGGGGTGAACTCCTTCATCAAATCCCTATGTTGATGTGTTGTATGGTGATGTACTGTACTTTTATTTGCTATTGTTCAGTCTTTATTTTATGTTAAATTTTTCATAAAAAATAACATAAAAATTAGTCATGAGACTCAGTAACTTGCTTGCAAGAGAACTTGAACCCTTAAGAGCATGTAAAACATTGGTTTCAAAATCTAAAAGAGGAATTAGCACAACATTACTAACATATATTTAATGAGATCATATATATATATATATATATATATATATATATATATATATATAGAAATCCAAAAAAAAAATACAAACTCGTCAATATATACATTTTAAACCTTCATTTTTTCTTTCTGAATGAAAAGTCAGAAATTTGATTCGTGCATATGTACTATATTCACATCTCTATTTTATTTTCACTACTGAACACATATATAAAAGAGATAAATAACAATAATTTAATCAATATTTTAGTATTTAATTTTTTTCTTATTGTAAAAATAATTTATATTAATATTGTAAAAATAATATATACAAAATGCAGTTTAGTATTTTTTTTTATTAATTTATTGTTAGGTATTAAGATTTTGGTAAAGAATTTCATCTAGTAATTAGACAACCATAAATGCATTATTAAGAAACCAAGTAATATTAGTAATTGATATCATTTCAATCTAGGTAATAACGACTATGTGATTTAGCTTCCTCACTTAATAGAGATATTTATAAATAAATTATGAAGGAGGTTGAAATAGTACTTATAGCATAAAATTTAATTTAACCTAAAAAGCCATTGTCATTCCCCTATAGTAACCGAGATAGGAGGTTGACATAACGCACCTAGAGGGCCCATCATTATAGGTTTTCGGAGCATCATGAATCATTTCATCTCATCGATTTTCGTAATATTAAATGACGTGATTCCATACTACACCTCACTTTTTATATTTCATGATTATTAAAATTCATAAGTTTAACACTTATTGAAGTATATAGATAACCATTCCATACAATTATGCCTTAACATAAACAATTTGAAAATTATATGAATGAAAGTAATCTTATAAAATCAACAACCCAAATCACCTAACATTTGTCAAATATTTAAATTTGTTACAACCAAGTGAACTCTAATATCATACAACAATTTAAACTTTATAAGAGCACACAATTCATACAAACATATCCCCAAATTTCCTATTTGATTTACTACCATTGATCCCAACTTTTTCATAGATCAAAATCATTTCACTTAATAGAAATAGTAAGTACTCCCATATGCATGCAATGTATGAACAATTAAGTTAAGTGGAGGAAATTAAGTAAAGTATAATATTAGAATTCAAGTAACTCAGAGTTACAAAGTTAATGCATTTTCAAGAAAAGATAAGTTAAGGAAAAGAAAAATGTCGATTTATGTTAAAGTAAAGTTAGAAAATTTTAGTTAAAGTGTAGGTCATAGTTTACATGAGGAAAATAAAGTTAGAGTTTGCATGATTCCATATTTAGAAATTTTAGTGATTAATGCTCATGGTTGGGTCATTGTAATGTGAAGTAAGAAGAGAGAATAACAACAATTTGGTGGATGTATATGAGAGAATAATTAATGAATAGAACTTATTTATTCAAGTAGAATCTTGTGTAGTTATTTTTCTTGTGTTTTCATGTTTATCTATGTATCTAAATGAAAAGTGGTATCAGAGTGAGGTTTAGCAAGGTTTCAAAGAACCAAAGGAGTTAAGAAGGTCATGAGCTACTTCCACTAAATCCTTGGCTATTGTGAGTAGCCCGCAAATCGAAGTTTGCATCAATTGGTCCAGAAGTAATAACTAGAGCTCATTGAGAGTTTGTAAAAAAAACTACTAAAATATTAGGGTGAGTACCCTAGAGAGCCACCACCATATCAAGAGGAAATACCCATCACCACTAACCAAAGAAGGATTCTCCACTGTAAGTTGTAGCCATGAGCCTTCATAAGAATCTGCATAGAAGAGATTAGTAAAGTTTCTAGTAGTTGTTGGGAGGCATTGATAAAGTGAAGGTTAAAATGTTTATTTTTAAAGATAATCAAATGTATGCAACATTCATTTCTAGGAGGTTGACACAATAAGGAAAGAAGACATAAGACAAAATAAATATGACAGTCATGGGTCATAAAGCAAGACTGAAGCAAACTAAGAAAACAAATCGAAAGGAAGAGCCAAAGTATTTCGAAGAGCTCATAGAGATTCTCGCCATATTCAAGGAATCTAAAAGGAAAGTAGAAGAAGTAGAACAATTCAAGGATGAATGGATTATGATAGATCTAGTAACACTTCCAAAATTTACTTGTAAAATTTTTAATTTTTGGGAACTGTCAAAATGAAATTTTTTCTTCGATGTAAATATTTGATTGAATATCAATCTAATAAACCATATCATGAATTATGTTATGCCTTAGTATTGGATATTATAAAACATGAATTGGATGAGAATTCCTTGTGCAAGGTAGAAAAATCTACATCTTCCTAGGAAGCCTAGAAGAATGTGGGAGTAGAAGTTGGTATAATTGAAAGTGACATAAAACAAAAACTTATGTTACATTTTGTTGAAGAATCAATAGAAATTCAATTGCATATCTCAGAGTAAATGTGCAAGAATCTAGGAGGAAAACAAAGATTGGATAATCCCACTAAAATGTGGATGATGATCATAAATACTATAAAACTGAAACCCATCATGCAGACATGCATATGGATGAAGAAGACATAGAAAATATTGAAGAGTGAGAAGTTGAAGCCTCTACGTGTGAAGTAAAGCAAGAGGATATATATGCTCAAGAATCCCACTGTAACATGGATGGTGAAGATGATGGTGAATCCCACTCTGATGATAAACATGTGGATGTTGACTGCAAAGTGAGTTGTAAATTGGTGAATCCAACCATAGACCATGTTGATGATGACAAATATTCCAATAAAGAAGTGAATAACATGTGTGATCTATTTTTTTATGATCGTAGTTGATGATGACCTCTTTGCTTCAGATTTTGAAGCATTTGGGTTTGATAATAACAAAGACAATTTTTCATATGAAGTAATGGTTTGTAGAGTTGAAAGTGCATCTCTCATGAATCCAACAACAAATGATGAATTTGGTGAAGTTGAAAGTGTTAATGAGTATATGCATGCTCATATATACCACCACAGAGTGGATGAAAATTATGTTGATGAAAATTGTGGTATCTTTTTTGAGACAAGGACTGATAGTGGAAATATTGAAGGTTCCATGTTTGATGAAGAATTGAAGGTTGAGGCTACCACTATATCAACAATTTATGAAGAAATAGTTATAATTGCTCATGAAGAAGCGCATGATCTAGCATCAATTGATGATTAAGAAGAGGATAAAGTGATTCATGAGTTTTTGATGAAAATATCCACTAATATCATAATAGTGGAAGATAGCCTTAATGCAGTTGAAGAGGCATAGTAGAAATAATAAGAAGAGAAATTTATCACTGCATAGCATAGTGAATATGCTTTTAACATTGATTTTGAGTGTGCAAGTAGACAAGACAACAATCCAGTTACAGTTATAGATGAAATAGAAGATGAAGAAAAATATATAGGAAAGGGCATGGAAGTTTCTGAAGATGAAGAACAAAATAATTGAAAAATCCTTTCAACAATGGAGTCAAGAAGAGATCAAATTATACTATCAAGAAATATGGCAAAAAGAAGATCATGAAAATGAATCAGAAGAACATGGAAAAGTTCATAGTTTAAAGATCAAGAGTTATGGTAGTAGTCCATGAGTGAACAAATATTTCAAGAGGAAGGTATAGAAGATAGACTTTGAAAGCCTAAATTTTTTTTTAGAACAAATATAAAAGAAGTCAAATAAAATTTGTAGTAGCAACAAGTGAAGAAATATAGAGCTTACATCAAGAAATCACAACTGAAAATGAAGTAGTTTCAAGGGTATAGAATATGGAAGAAATGAAAAATAAAAAATTTCATTGTAAAACAAATTTGATTCATTTTTTTATTGCAAGCATACCATGCATAGTTTAGTCACAATTAAGTTAAGGTTGAATCATATGGTCATAATTAAGGGGATTTTTACAAATAGTAATTACTCCTGCATGCATGCAATGTATGAAGAGTAGAGTTAAGTTAAGGAAAGTCATTTTATTCTAATATTAGAATTAAAGTAAGCCAAAGTTAGAAGGTTAATTATTTATCTATAAAAGATAACTTAAGAAAAAGAAAAATTTTGAGTTAAGTTAAATGAAAGTTAGAAAATTTTATTTAAAGCATCAAGTGTTAGTTTGCATGAGGAAAGAAAAGTTAGAGTTTGCATGATTCCATATTTAAAAAATTTGGTGTTTATATACCTATGGTTGGGCCATTGTAATGTGAAGCAAGAAGAGAGAATAGTCATAGATAGGTGGATGTATATTAGAGAAGAATTAATGAATAATTTTTTTTTATTCAAGAATAAGCGTATGTATTTATTTGTCTTGTGTTTGCATGCTTATCTTTGCCTCTGACTAACAAGAACTTATCTCCCTACACTTTTTCATGTAAGAAAAATGTGTCATGACTTGTACAATGACCCACCAATTCATGCTAGAAATTGGGTGATTGCACACTATCCAAACCCATATAAACTTATGCATTTCCCCTTAAAATCCTTCACCAAGTATTTATCTCACATTAGCACTTATAATCCAAATGGTACTTGCTCAAATGCTTGTTTCCTTAGCCAAAACTCTTGTCGCATTTACAAGAAATTGTTTCAAATTAAAGAAGATTACATCCTTCCATTTTGAATGGGTCAATGTTCTATATTATATGGTTTTTTGAGATGATATTTTTGAACAACTCGTCTCAATATTCATTTCTTCGCCTTTGTGCTCACCTAACTCGTGCTATCCCACCATGACAATTCTAGTTGATTCAGCTCATTCTAATGGGTGCCTCTATACATGTTTTCATGCTACCCTTATCCATTCAACCCATGTGCTACACATTACCCTTGTCTTTAGACTATACTTGTTCAATCATCTTTGGTGATCCCCTTGATGCTTCGCATTCCATAAAAAGGAAAAAAAATGTCTAAGGATTGTGCTTGTTATCATTCCATCATATGTTTACTACTCTCATTTACCTTTGATTATTCTAAGTATCTTTATTTTCATTCCAAGTTTGTAAATTTGAATTGAATTGTGTTTTGCAGTACGAGATAATATGAACATATACAAGGAGAGGGAGACTATTGGGATTCATCTCCCAATGTCTCTTCGTTTTCTAACATCCTTTATTTTTTTCTATTTACAATATTTACATAATTTTTCCTAATACAAAATATTACGTGTCAACATCCCCCCCCCCCCCCCCCTCCCCCCCTTAATTTGGAGGGATGTTTGTGATTCCAAGCATCATTCTGAATATTTCAATATTTTACCTTCCAAGTGCTTTGGTGAAGATGTCTGTAATCTGCTCATTTTTGGAAAAATGTCATAGGTGGATTGTTTTTGCCTCAACATGATGTTGAATAAGATGGTATTTTTTATTGATGTGTGTCGTTCGATCATGAAAATTTGGGTTCTTGGCCAACTTTATTGCAGAAGTTTTGTCAATGAAAAGAGGAGTTAGATGTACCTGTTTCTCCTGCAAATATTCCATAATTTTCCCGAGACACACAATTTCCTTTGTTGCTTCATTTATTGCCACATGTTCCACCTCGGTTGTGGAATATGATAGAATTGAATGTTTATGTGACCTCGAGGAGAAAAATCATAATCCAAGACTCATAGCATAACTTGAAGTAGATACTCTGGTTTCTTTATCTCCATCAAAGTCTGAATCAGAGTATCCAATCAAGTTGAAGTCACCTACCTATGTATACTTGAGTTCAAAATCTTGAGTTACCTTCACGTACTTTAGAAATATCTTTGCAGTAGACCAAAGACACTCACAAGGCTTTAGCATAAACCTGGAGAGGATTCCAACAACAAATGAAACGTCTAGTATGGTAGTTTTCATATAGTTGAGACTTCCTATGACCTATCTATACTTTACTACATCCTCAAATTATTTTCCTTCAATGGATGTGGGATTTAAATTATGTTCCATTGGAGTAGTTAAAGTATTACACTCATCCATGCCAAACCTATTCAACATATCCCTAATTTACTTCTTTTGAGATAAAAATATAAACTTCGGAGGTTGGGTTACTCCAATACCAAGATAGTAGTGATCATAGCCCAAATACATCATTTCAAAACCTTTCCTCCGTTATTTCTTTATGGATGCAATATAGTTCTCATTTTTCCCTGTCATCAAAATATCATCTACATACACCACAATATACACAACTATTTTTCCAACTTTATTGAAAAAAAAATTGCATCAAAAGATCATAATGTTTGAAATTCAGTTTCAGAAGATGCTCAATCAACTTCTCATATCTGTATCATGGTGCTTTCTTAAGGCCATACAAGTATTTTAAAATCTTGCATACTTTGCGTTCATGACCATTCACAATAAATCCTTCTGGTTGGGAAATAAAAACATTCTCTTTCAAATATCCATTCAAGAAAGTAGTTTGTACATCTATTAATGGAATTTCCAAATGTTCTAAGCTTCCAAGGCAAAGAGTGTCTAGATGGTAGCCCATTTTTTTGTGGGGGAAAAATTATCCTCATAATTGACCCCTTCTTTCTTTGCAAAGGATGTTACAATTTCAAACAACCATAAGACGGATAAGATTATATGCTATCATTACTTTTTAACAGCGTTTCAAATCAAATGTGAATGGAGAGGACTTTGCAATGGTTTTCTGTGAGGGTTGAGAGTTTCTAGGCTTTGATATTTTATCATAATGGTGGCATGAGGAGGTTTTATCCAATGCAATGTGATTATAAAAGGTGGATTCAGTTTTAGGTTTGGCCTTGGTGAATATGTGAAAATTTATAAGCTTTGTTTTGGTGAATGGTGAGAACAATAAAATTTGTTCTTTTCTAAGGAAGAGCATAATAGAATAATTTTCTTTGGTGGTAGCTATACACAACAAGTGGACACTGGAAAATGCATCTGTGCCTTTTGATGCCATTTTAAATGACATTTTATCCTCAATGGGTTTTCTTGTTGGTTAGCTAGTGTTAGGGCACAATATGATGCATACAATTAAGGTTTGGGTTCATTGGTGTGATGAGATTCGAGATGTCATGGGCCCTGCAGTCATTTTTCTCTTCGTATATGCTAGTGTGGGTTGTTGTTGCATCGGGGTGGCGATGGTTGGGGCTTCACGATCGTTTTGGTTCCTATCACATATGCTTTTAATGTTGGGTGTGTGTTATATTATTTCCATGACTAGTCGCATGTAGGGGGTCACAGGGAGGGTGGCAGCCCCTTGTCGGGGGTTTACAGGGGGACGGTAGGCCCCTTTCACAGGGTCTGGCGCATTGCCCCGGGAAATTTATTTTTCCTATATATTTGCGGACCCAAGGATGGGGGGTGGACCCAAAGATGGTTAATGCTATGTTTTAATCCAGGGTTAAGGGATTGGGGTTTATGAATTCTTGAGCATGCATGTATATGAATTGTAACATTGTTAGGTCCCTATATTACTAGTATAGTCCCTTATTGCTATTAGTGTAACCCCCTTATTGTTATTATTGTACCCTTGTAACCCCCATTTTTTTATTATTGTGCCCTTAAATTATTATTGTTAGGTCGGCTAGGATTACATTGTGGCCCACTAGGATTACATTATGGCCACATGGACTCCTATATATAGAAAGGAGGTTTTATAAATTGTATCATCCAAGAATTGTTCATTCATGTAATGTATTGGAGGTTTCCCCCTCAAAGTGGCTTATTTCTAAGGTGTTTATATCTCTTTTCTTCTATTTTTGGAGCCGGTTACACAACATTTGGTATCAGAGCTTTGGATTCTAGGGTTTCGCTGCTCCAAACAGGTCATCGTGGAATTTTCGCTATAATTTTTTTCCTACGAAGTTTCAGAAGCTGCAATTTTTAGGGTGTGAAGAAAAACCCTTGAGGAAGAGCTTCTAAAAATTTCAGAGCTTGGTTCACAATAGTTTCAGAGATATGATCTGTGGAAGTTAGGTCTTTTTTCAGGCTCCTAAACAGGTCATCGTGGCATTTGCGCTATAAATTTGTTTCTACGAAGGTTCAGAATCTGAAATTTTTAGGGTACAAAGCTGAAATCCTGAGGAAAATCTTCAAAAAATTTCAGATCTTGGTTCGCAACATTTTCAGAGATATGATCTGTGGAAGGTAGTGCTTTTTCAGGATCCTGAATTTCATCTCAAAGAGGTGATCGCTGGAAAATCTTCATAACTATCTCTCTGAGCATCAGATTGGAGTGCCGTAAAAAGTGGTCGCAAGTACACAGACTGTAGTTTTTTTTCTATCAATTTCAAAGCCGAATGGTGAAAAAGTGACACGTGGAAAGTCGTACAAGTTTGTTGTACTGAACCAGTCCATAATTAGGTCACTGTGGGAGATTGGACACAAATTTGTCTTGGAGAATCAAAATTAGGTCATACATATGGCATTAGAAAGATAATTCAGAGGGCTACGTCGGTAGTGAAATTAAAATATTGAAGTGCTGCAATAATAGAGATAATCCAATTTAAATATCGAGCTCCTCAAAAGCAAGAAAAAGGCGTATATTTTTTTGTGAATTTCATAAGTCTTGTTTGAAGAATCAATTTGAATTGATTCCAAGGGAATATTGTAGAATAGATATCAGTATTGGGTTCTAAAATATGCCTCGTAAAAATAATTCAACACCCATTAAGCCTGTAGAAGGCTCTACTATGACTCATGAAGATGAAGAATTGCAAGGTGATCTATCAAAATTACAAGAGAAAGTGCAACAAATTTCATTCTCACAAAGAGCAACAAAAAATGAAATGAAAGTTTGGAAGAAAGGCATGGAAGCGAAGATGGACAGTTTGAAGAAAGGCGTGGAAGCTAAGATGGATGGCATGGAAGCTGGCATGGAAGCTAAGATGGATGACATGAAAGACAACATGGAAAACATGAAGAATGATCTAAAAGCAGACATCGAAGGTTTGACAAATTTGATACAAGAAATGTTTCCTAATGGTGAAAAGATAGTAGAAGAACCTCATGATGAGAACAAAATAAATGTTAATCGTGATTTCATAAACTCTAATGTTGGCGGGAAGAACCAGCATATTCCAAAAATGGATATGAGGAAGTTTGATGGAAAGGATCCTGTAACATGGATACTACAGATGGAGCAATATTTTGATCTCCATAATGTGCAAAACACACAAAGGTACGCATTGCAACTTTACATTTAGAACAAAATACATTTGTATGGTATCGATGGCTTTGCTCCCGTAAAAAAATTGTCACTTGGTCAATTTTTACGGAGGAAATGATAGCACATTATGAGGATACAAGGAGCAACACCTTCTTTAGCCAATTGATAAATCTCAAACAAAAGGGTTTAGTGGGGCAGCACATTGAGGACTTCCAAAAATTGAATATAAGGGTAACTGATATTCCAGAGGAACACAGGATCGATCTCTTCATAGGCACTTTAAAGGATAACATCCAACATGAAGTTCTCATTTTGGAACCGGATTCATTGGAGAAGGCATTCATGTTGGCAAGAAAAGTTGAATGTAAAATAATGGCGACAAGGAATCCTACCACTCAATTCTATAAAGAAGGAAGTGTTGCTATGCCTAGATTTCCACAACCTACAAGGTTGACACCACAACAATTGGAAGAAAAAAGAGAAAAAGGGCTTTGCTACAGTTGTGATAGCAAATACACTAAAGGTCATAAGTGTGCTGATAAGAAATTATTTTACATAGATTGTGAAGAGGAAGAAGAAAATGAACAAGAAGAGGATATACACCAGGAACTAGCCCTAGAAGAGGAAGAAATGAATCCGACCATATCGTGTAATGCACTGGCAGGAATTACCACTCCTCAAACTCTCAAGATAGAAGGACACATCAAGAAGAAAAAGGTAATAGTGTTGATTGATTCAAGTAGCACCCATAATTTTATTCATTGTAAGGTAGCCAAGGAATTAAATTGTTTCCTATACCCAGCACCAGAATGTCAAGTGATGGTTGCAAATGGAGGAACTATAAATTTCTTTGGAAAATGCCATAATATCAAGCTAACCATGGGGGAATATGTATTGACTAGTCCAATGATTTCCATTCCTATGGGAGGTGTTGATGTTGTGCTAGGAGTAAAATGGTTACAATCTTTGGGGATGGTAGCTTTTAATTTTCAAAAACTTTTCTTGAAATTTTTTTCAAAAGGAAAGTAAGTCGAATTACAAGGTATTGCAAGGAAGCCGGCAAATATCATAAGCTCTAATGTCATGAAAAATCTTCTAAAGAAATAACAATGAGGCGTAATTGCACAATTATGCTCACTAGAAGTTCCAACATCAAAATCATCTATTTCTGTAGATCTCCAACAAGTATTGGATAATCATTCCAAGATGTTTGAAACTCCCAAAGGACTCCCACCTATTCATGATCATGATCATGCTATTCATTTGATTCCCGGAAGTGTTCCTCCAAACATTAGGCCTTATATATATCCTTACGTCCAAAAGAACGAAATTGAACGTATGATTGCAGAAATGTTAGAGGCGGGTATAATTCAACCTAGTCAAAGTTGTTTCTCTACTCCTATAGTATTGGTACATAAGAAGGATGGATCATGGCGAATGTGTCCGGATTATAGGGAACTCAATAAGCTCACCATTAAAGATAAATTTCCCATTCCTGTGATTGATGAATTATTGGATGAATTACATGGAGGAATTTATTTTACCAAGTTGGATCTTTGTTCAGGATATCATCAAGTTAGAATGAAGACTGAAGATATTCCAAAAACAACATTTCAAACTCATGAGGGTCATTATGAATTTTTGGTCATGCCTTTTGGCCTTACCAATGCTCCTTCTACATTTCAAGGGTTGATGAATTCCATTTTCAAACCCTTCCTTAGAAAATTTGTTCTAGTATTTTTTGATGATATACTAATCTATAGTAGGTCTTGGAAGGATCATGTTGAACATGTTGACAGGGTACTCAAACTATTGTAGGAGAAACAATTATATGCAAAATAATCCAAACGTTTCTTTGGAGTACAAGAGGTGGAATATATGGGTCATATTGTATCTCACGAGGGTGTTAAAGTAGACCCTAACAAAATTAAAGCCATTAAGGAATGGAAAGCCCTCACAACCATAAAGAAGTTGCTAGGATTTCTCGGGTTAACGGGGTATTATCGCAAGTTTGTTAAGAATTATGGGAGAATAGCAGCACCTCTAACAACATTATTGAATAAAGATGCATTTTCATGGACTCCTGAAGCAACTAAGGCCTTTGAACATCTTAAAGAGGAAATGTGCCTAGCACCGGTCTTAGCTACGCCAGACTTCACAAAAACCTTTATTGTGGAATGTGATGCCTCAGGAAATGGAATTGGTGCAGTTTTAATGCAGGAAGGAAGACCCATTGCTTTTGAAAGTCGTCCAATCAAAGGAAAATATTTACAGAAACCTATTTATGAGAAGGAAATGTTAGCAATACTATATGCACTAAAGAAATGGCGAACTTACCTAATGGGAAGACACTTCAAGGTAAAAACTGATCATGATAGTCTTAAACACTTTTTGGAACAAATACTATCTTCAGAAGAGCAGCAAAAATGGGTCACAAAGATGTTGGGTTATGACTTTGAAATAATTTACAAAAAAGGGAAGCTAAATGTTGTTGCAGATGCACTCTCAAGAAAGAATGAAGAGGTGGAAGCATTGCTTTGTGCCATTTCTATTATCCAACCAGATTGGATAACCGAAGAAAGAGATGAATGGAAGAAGGAAAAAAATGTATGGACACTCATTCAAAAGTTGCAGCAAGATCCTAGTACATTTGATACATTTAGTTGGAAAAAATGATTCCTTATGGTACAAAGATCGCTTATATCTTTGTAAGAATTCCCAACTAAAACAAAAGATTCTTCTGGAATTGCACACTTCTCCTTTAGGAGGACACTCAGGATTTTTATAAACTTACCACAGGGTGAAGAAAGAATTTTTTTGGGATGGCCTTAAATCTGATATTCGAAAGTTTGTGGCGGAATGTTTGGTTTGCCAGCAGAATAAAGTGGAAACAATTAAGACCCCATGACTTCTACAACCTTTATCCATTCCAAGTCAACGTTGGGAGGAGATTTCAATGGATTTTATCACAGGTTTACCTAAGTCCGAAGGAAAGAGTGTCATCATGGTGGTAGTTGATAGACTTACTAAGTATGCACACTTTTGTGCATTATCTCATCCATTTAAAGCAAGTACAGTTGCTACTACATTTATGGACAGAATTCAAAAGCTACATGAAAGCCCAAGGGTTATTGTGAGCGACAGAGATCCCATTTTTACTAGAAATTTTTGGATGGAGTTATTTTCTTGTTTGGGTACTCAATTAGCTCATAGCTCATCTTATCATCCTCAATCTGATGGTCAAACTGAGATAGTAAATAAATGTTTTGAAGGATATCTTCGTTGTTTTGTATCTGATAAACAAACACAATGGGTCAAGTGGTTACCTCTTGCTGAATGGTGGTATAACACTTCCTTCCATACTGCAGCAAAAATGACCCCATTTATGGCACTTTATGGATATCATCCACCATCCATCACATCATCTTTAAGTGAAAATTCAAAGGTTCAAGCAGTGGAAGATCACATCGAGCATCAGCAAGAAGTTCTCCAACTCTTAAAGGATAACCTGAATTTGGCACAAAATTGAATGAAACAACAGGCAGATCAACATCGCAGCGAGAGAAGTTTTGATGTAGGAGATTGGGTATTTTACGGCTACAACCATACAAACAAATGTCCCTCAAGCAAGCTAAGAAGGATAATAAATTATCGCCAAAGTACTATGGTCCTTACAAGGTGTTGCAAAAGATTGGTACCATGGCATACAAATTGGAGCTTCCTGCTTCTTCGCGAGTACATCCAGTTTTCCATGTTTCATGCTTAAAGAAGGTTATAGGTGAAAATGTTCCAGTTCAAACAATATTGCCAGAACTTGATGAGGAAGGAAAAATAATATTGGAACCTGAAGTGGTCATGGAAACAAGAACTCGACAGCTACGGAATCGATCAATTTCACAGTATCTCATCAAGTGGAAGAACTTACCCACTGAAGATTCTACATGGGAGGATGAGAATTTTATATAGAAGCACCCAGAGCTACTCAAGCGTTGAGGACAACACTTTTTGAAGGAAAGGGGCATGTTAGGTCCCTATATTACTAGTATAGTCCCTTATTGTTGTTAGTGTAACCCCCTTATTGTTATTATTGTACCCTTGTAACCCCATTTTGTTATTATTGTGCCCTTAAATTATTATTGTTAGGTCGGCTAGGATTACATTGTGGCCCACTAGGATTACATTATGGCCACATGGACTCCTATATATAGAAAGGAGGTTTTGTAAATTGTATCATCCAAGAATTGTTCATTTGACATGTAATGTATTGGAGGTTTCCCCCTCAAAGTGGCTTATTTCTAAGGCGTTGATATCTCTTTTCTTCTATTTTTGGAGCTGGTTACACAACAAACATTGAAAGGTATATAATAAAAAATCAATATGGTAGTCTTGGTTTTTGGATCCAGGGGAAATATATGTGTATATTTTTTTTATGTTCTCACCATTGTTTATTTTTTTGTTTTAAGAATTCATTTATAGGTAATTTCTGTACAGGGTTAAAACCTACACTGGTTTATTCCAAGGTATCTCTATTGGTGGCCTTGTGCCATTTTATTCATAGTTATATATTGGGGTTTTGACATGATTTTCAATGGTTTGATTGCTATCTTTCGGAATTTGAGAGATGCACCCTTTTCTAAGGGTTATTTAATGTAGGCCTATGCGCCTAGTTTTCTAGATTGATAAGTGGTTTCTCGTTGTTTGGGAATTTGAAAAATGTACCCTTTTCTAAAGGTTTATTTATGTAGGCTTGCATGTCTATTTTTCTTGATTGATGGGTGGCTACCCGTTGTTTGGGATATATCTAGTGTTTCCCTACAAGGTTTCTTTGAAGTTCCTGTGTGTCTCGTAACTTGTTACCAGTCATATGTGCATTGGGGGTTATTCTGGAACATATGCTATATGCAAGATTATGTAACCATGTTTTTATTTTAATCTACTAAAATAGTAATTGTTTTATTATAACGGTGTATTGAGAAAGGGAAATTTAGTGAAAGGATTTTAGGAGGTGTTTATCAAGGTCTACTGATTAGGCTTATTCTTAGTATCCCAAAAACACACATGTTATAGGTTGATTAAGTGGAAACTCAATTCCATGATCCCATCTTCATCTGTTACATTATGTGTGCTAGAAATCCTCGTCTGTGTGTGTCATATGATGTATGTATCCATGAAGTGTGTGTCAATCTATCACACAATGTGTGTTCTTGTGTCCTCATCTTGATTAACCACATTATATGTGCACCCCAAACTATCTATCCATCCATAAGTGAACCCATTAGCATGCCACATGCCCAAGGTAAACCAATTTCTATGCACTAACTATCCATGTCAAAATTTATCATGTTTTGCATGCTAAATTTGTGCACTTATTTCCTTAGAGTATTGTGCAAGAGCGTGTGCAAGATTATTTCCTCAGAGTATTGTGCAAGAGTGTTTCCTAAGATTATTGTGCAGTGCATATTCAATCATAAAGACAATTTTGTAATGAATAGAACACCTACAATGCATTTATAATCATGAGTAAATATCCTCCATACAATACCTACATCAATTTTGTTGGTAAATAAGAGACATATTGATATGACATCTTCCTTCAACCATATTATCCTACTCTGATCAAGTACATCATGCATGCACTATGCACATCAATTCATATAATCTATGAAAGAATCAATCATCAAGATAGGGTCGACATTAGAGTAGGTTTTCATCAAGGACAACACTAGAGCTATAATGAAAACACACCAATGTTCGTAAGAATTGACATCACCATACAAACACACTTCTTTCTCTCCACATCGTCTCAACCCTCCGAAATCTCCAATCTATAATACATAAAAATCAGTCTTAACACCTTCCCTTCAAGACACCTCAGATAGGATCACTCTCACCATTGTGGTAGCAAGCCACCTTTTGTGTATTTTGAAGATGAAGTGAGATGGCTACATGAGTCATCATATCCATGATTAAATTGTTGCACCACGATATGGGAAGCTATATCATACCTCTCTACCAAATACCGAGGAGAGACACATTGGAAACAATTTTTCCATCACACTCCTCCACAATCCACTTATTTTCTCGATTGTATGGTCACTCACCCCCAAGAATATTTGTGCTTAATGCAAATTCCTCTTTGGCATGCCTATAATAAGGTCACAAATGCACCTAGTCACACAATTTATATGTGATCTATTCACTTATATGATCCTTGAATCATTCTAACATCCTATCATCCACAATCTTCATATAACTTATTGTGAAATTAATGTGCATCTACTAGCATCTCCATGGATATAATCGTGTCTTCCAAGCTATCCTCAAGCTTATCAATGCGCCACTTTAATACTGTCAATGTATCTAAATCAATTAATACTTAGTTAGTAAGAAAATACCCATTACGCTCAATCCAAGGTATATTTTCTTGGAGGAAAGATGCACCTGCATCAACTTGTATTGTGCTTAACATTTCCAGGTGGTGTGTGTTAGGTCTGGGTCGTCCCATATTCAAATTGAGGAAATTCTCCATACTCCTTTCCCTCCTCCATTTTTGGGGTTCCTAACCCTTTTATATATGTTGTTGTCTTTCGTTTGAAAATGGAAGCAGAAGGTTTCCATTTCCATTGTGCATGTGAGGCACATGGGGATCAAATCTATAGTGCATGAGTAATTAGAGTCATAATAATATATATCTCCTCCAAATATCAAGTGGCCTCTCAGAGTGTGGAAATGATGGAAACTATGTCCAAGTAGAGGCAACATATTTATCATCTTGAGGCTCATTGAATTATTCTCTATTAATTGGCCTTAGGATTGGCCTATGGAATAGTTACCAGAGAAAACACACTCCTTTCCTTTCCTATATAAAGCCCCCTTGGTTTTCGAATATTAGAGTTGGAAAGATATTTTTTCAATTTGTTAGAAAAGTGTGTAGCTCTTTCCTGACAAAGAAGGGGAAGGAATTTCCTTAAACCTTATTTATTCAATGATCTTACTAGCAGGTACAAAGCTAAGAGAAGGATATAATGAGGTCATAATGAACATGGCATGGAAACTGTGAGAGGATCACTAGTGGTAGATTGTGTCAATCCATTAGTATTTATGATGAAATATCTACTTAACTAGTTCAGTGGCTTGATGAATAGATCTAGTTTAGTGTCGAATGATGGAAATAACACTTAGAATCTTATGAGAAAAAAACCTAAGAATCTAATACCAATCCTTGATGCAGAAAGTGAAATTCGAGAAGTTCAAAATCAAACTAACATATTCAAATATATAAGTGGTCATTTATATAGAGGGAATGAGAATCATATTGAAATAGTTGGAACTCATAGCTACCTCATAGCCACTCTTGCAATGATGCCACTAGGAGAAAATGATTTTTGTCTCCCCAACTATAAATTGAAGGAAATGAATGAAATTATGGGAATGACGATATGGCTTTACCTTAAAAGCGAAATGAAGTTCTTTAGGTGCCTTCCATTGATAGGAAATTCAAACCATTATCCATTGAGGTTAGCCAAATGGAAAGTACGTAGACTCTTAACCATATATTATTAAACTTGTCATGATTTCTTGAGTCCTCATGTCTCTTGTCCCACTGTAACTCTAGGTCCCCCTTTTGGAAGTCACTTAACTTGACCTTTTCGTCAAACACCTCCTTCCATACTTTGTTTATATTATTTTCTCTTGTTGTGCACCTAACTTGTCTTCTCTTGGACCTTGACCAACTAATTTCTTCTCCTTTGGATCTTATCTAGTTTTGCTACTAAATATTGTAGCAGCTTCATCATAAGTAGCTCAAGCTAAATAGGTAACACTACCTCCATGCCATACCAGCTGAAAAGGAGATTTCCATATGGATCTCTTTGTTTTGATCATGTCCACCCATAGTGAATACCTAAGCTATGATTCTCATGCCTTGTTGTTCTTTGCTAAAGTAATATTGAAAATTTTAATGAGATTTTTGTTTCAAGATTCAACTTGGCCATTCCCATGGGGGTGGTATTGAGATAAATAGTTGAGGATGATTTTGTATTTTTGACAAAAAGATAACATATTCCTAAAGGAGCTAAATTAATTAGCGTTTCTAATTACTATTTTTTTAGGAAAACCAAACCTATACAAGATGTTCTCTTCCAATAATATAATGATAATGTGGTCAATGGCGTATTTGGTAGAGGCAGCCTCTACCCATTTGGTGAAGTAATAAATAGTTGTAAGGATTAATTTATATTTTCCACTGAAAGGGGGGATGTATTTATCCTATGAAGTAAAGGCCCCACTATCACAAGGGGATTCTACTTGGAAATGCTTCAAAGGTAATGCATAGAGATTCTATCTTCCAGCAAATGTCTAGCATTCTACGTTAGCCCTAACAAATTTATGAAAATCAGAAAACATGATAAGATAGTAGTACTGAAATGTTTTAATTTAATTAGTTGTAGCCCTTGCTACAAAATTACCGCCATAGATCCCCTAGTACACGTCCTAGATCAAATTTTCAACCTCATATTCCATCATGCATTTTAGCTTTAGTCCCTTAGGATTTATCCACTGTAATTAAGTACCTACATGATAGTATCTAGCAACCTTACACTTCAAGGATATTCTTTGATATTTGTCCAAGCCTAAAGGGAAAAAATCTCCATGGTCAGTAAATGGGATATGCCTTAATAGAAAGGAGAGTGGTGATAGCATACTTTTCAAACATTGCTTCATAGAGACTCCCTCCCAACCATTCTTAAAACTTATGAATTTGTGCACTTTTTCTCAAAACTAATTTACATAAGAAAACTTTATGATCAAATAAGTTACATTTTTATCATATTCCCTACAAAGAATTCATATTCTAGGGTCATTTTTAGATTTTTTTTTTTAATTATTTCCTATTAGTACTTTTTTCATTAAGAATAGCCATGATTTTTTTGGGGATTTTTTCAGTGCCTTAACCTTTCATAACTGCTTCCACCACCAACCTTTTTTTGAGGCTTAGATGAGAAATTTCCTTGATACCCATCATGGACAAATACTAACCAAAAGTTGGTTTTTTATCATACCACTATATCTTCCTCCTCTAAAATTTTAACATGACTTCCCTATAAAATCATCCCACTTTATGGCTTCATATTATACAAACACTAGATATTTTTACTTCTTCCACCTTTTATAACAAATAAAAGTATTGGTTTGGTCCACTATGTGATCAAGAGTGAAAATTCAAAATTCCACTTCCCTACACCAATTTTATCAGTCTTGGAAGCCCAAATTCATTTTGGCACCCAACACATGAATTCGTCTCTATTGTTACTTGTTCCCCATTTCCTTCTCTACAATGTTGCTTGTCTTCCTTTGATTCCACCAATCTATGGAGATGAATCTCCATAATCTTTTAGCTACAAAATACTTCCCAAAATAGATTTTTTTTCCGATAGCCATTCTTCCTCATATTTTTTTTTTCCTAATGTCTTCAACTGAACTGGTGGAACATTTTTATTTTTCAAAGAAATATAAATACCATTTTTCTTATTCTCTCTAGAACTCCTATGATAACATCTAATAGGTTTGAAAAAACATGGGAATTGAAGGGATAGTACCTTATTCCAAATCCAAAGATTTGAAACTGGGAGCTAATACAATAGAAGTAATATTACAAAATCAAACACACAAATGACTTGATTACAAGTTTCTCAGAGAATTGACCACAATACACTTCTCCAAATTGATCGATGGGTTTGAAATCATTTTATACTAAGAGAAACCTGCAACCAAACAAACACTCCCATAGGAATCTCAAACATGAATTAATGATAGCCAAAGAAGTCATACAAATATACCCTCCTCCCACATCTACCCAACTAGTCGTCCAACCAGGGTAAACATGTGGTGAAGAGCTACTATGATCTTATTCAACCTCATAGGTAACCTTAAGGAAATGGAATCGATGGAAACACATCAAAAAAACCTTCCACATCAACAACACAACTCCCAAGACCTATACCAACCACTCAGGTAACCAACCCCTGGGTCCCACTAAGGTTTTAGACCATTAAACCCCTGGATGCTCCCACATTATAGGCATGGGTGTGTATGGGACGCTCTATATGCTCCCACAACATAGGCATGCAGGTGCCCAGGAATTTTTTCCCAGAAACCTGTCTCATATTCCTTGATATTTGAGCCACTTTTTTAGGCCTAGGGCCCATATCACTGCACAGAACTCAATGCCAAGTTTAAGGAAATGAAATATAACAAGGGAATAGTGAAAAAACAAACGGTCAAACAAGGACTTGAAATTTTGGAACCCTACCCCACAACGTAGGCAAATTTTCACCCCCAAAAATTTCACAAATATGTAATCTATTGTAACAACCCTAGTTAAAATTCCATGTAACAAAAGTAAAAAATAATGACCACAGTTGATGGGACACTTATTCCAAGTTGAATGTTGGTAAAAACATCCTATTGGGTGTTCATTTTGATTAATATGGCTAATGAAATTGGCAAATGATTTGGAGAGGAAAAATGGTATTTTGGGCACATTTATTTATGAAAATAATGGAAATTGGGAGAAAAGGTATGTGACAATTCAGGTTGCATGTGAGGAGGAAAATGAAGGAAAATAATGGAAAATGAAGAAAACAGAGGCCTCATCAATAAAAAACTATTTCGAGGATCACTTGGTATCATTTGTCAATTCAATTTTGGAGCTCTCTCATCATTATCTCTCTCTCTCTCTCACTCTTGAACACTTCAAGTTTTCTTGCAACACTTTGGCATTGGATCAACAAAGGAAAATAAGGCAAGATGAAGGAAGGAGCAAGCAAGGAAGAGCAAGATCAAGAATCTACATCATGATTCTTTGCAGGCATTGATTTGCATGTGTGATTTCCTTGCTATATTTGGGATGCATGGTATTGCATGTGGTTCTTTTCTGTCATGGCATGGGTTTTCAGTGTGATAGCTTTTTCATCCTATGCTTTCAATTTTTGGATAGGCATGGTGTGGTTCAAATATCATGTTTTGGTTGAGATGGATTGTTAGACGGATTCGAATTTGAGTGAGGTGGATCTCTAAATGAAAGAACACATGGCCTAGTAACCCCCAGACAGTTGTGGGTTGCGGTAAGAAGGATGGTTTGTTTCCTTGGTTTTAGGGCCTAGTGATCATGTGTGGATTCTCTTGATGAAAGCTTGAGATTCTAGGAGACAAAAATCCTCATGGTGTAGCTAGATAGCTAGAGGAAATCTCGGCAGTGGCATCCTGTTGAAGCCTAGAAAATGGGGTCTAAAACAAGGGGGATACCCACAGTCGGACCTTGTTTAGTAGCTCCTTTTCTTTAGTTTGGTGTAGTGAGTTCAAGCAGGGATAATGGGACCAGTTTCCCAATATATGCATTGTGTTGAGATTTGATATTTCTTTTCTAAAATTTCTAAGTAAAATGATTTTAATCTATTTCTAATCTATTCATATGCAAACTGTATTCTAAGAAATATCTAACTCTAAAACTAACCCGGGATGTAAATCTTTCTATTTATGTGATCTAAAATGATTTCAGATAACAATCGATAATAAAGATCATTAAATTATTATGAGAAAATAATTCAATAAAGATAAACCATTTCATATAAAAAGTTAGATGAAACAGTTGTGAAAAACATATCGCATAATAAGCTATTCATACATCAAGCAAAAATAAATAGATATCACCGTACAAAAATGCCAAATGATAACTCAAGTATTCAAACATCAATATATAAATAATTGAACATAAGTATCACTTTTAACACAGAAACAGAAACAGTTAAGAGATAAAAGTACCATTTATAACTAGTTCTACTCATGAGCTAGAAGCAATAATGATTTATCTCTTCCTAATCCAACATCCATTAAGAGTACAGAAATGCAACATCAGTAACAGATATTAGACACAGATATCAATAAATCTTGTTCCATTCATTCATCAAAACCTCCTCTGAGGGTGCAAAAATGCATGTTCTGAGGATAAGTTTTTGACAAATTTCAGGACTCCTCTCTAAATGCATGAGAAGGGTTTAAATACTACTAAATAAATATAAAAATAGTTTATTACAAAAATTTAGGATTCAGTTTAAATGACCGTCCTTTTTCTAGGCAAAAATACAGTAAAACTTAAAGTTAAATCTAAAATTGAAAACTATTAACTAACTACATATGAATTTGATCTCTGAATTTGCAAGCATCCAACATTGTTTTCAGAAGAGGTGGTTGGCCGACTTCAGATTTCAACTGCCCTGAAAAGATAGAATCAGAAAGTGTAGGCGCAATATTCTCAGCATAATTAATGATGCAATTAAGAGTGATGCATTGACTGTGTGGTTTTACTAGATATGTCGAGTAAGAATCCAAATTTAATCTTGTCAACCCTTGAATTGATTTTGCTTTTTCTTCTGCCCTTTGTTTCCATTTTGTTTGCAATTGTTGTGCCTGTGGAAGATATCCCGGAATAGTTTCTGAAATCAAATTAGCCTTGTGAATATTCTCATTTACACAATGAGTAATATTTCTTGCTGTTGTAGCTGACTCCTCTGCCGCCTTCTCTGCTTCTCTGATCTGTGCATCCCAATTATTGAAAAGTATTTCTTTGTGACTGTTATTGATAATTGGTGCACCAGCTCTTTTTCCTTCCTCTGTCTTTTTCCATGCCAAGTAATCAGTAACTCTTTCATTAGTTAAATCATAATCATGTCGTAATTCTACGACATGATTAGTGATTTTATCACTTTCTAGACAAAAAGAGTTTCATTGTGAGATTTTCTGGCATAATACATCTTGTTGTTGCAGTAGTTGGTTGTTTAAAGAAATAGATTCTAAAATAAACTCTGGAATTTTGGGATCGTATTTGTGCTCTTCTCGGATAATCTGTATTTGTTTCTCTTTATCGGCCAAACTTTTTTGATATCCGATTTGCAACTCTTGAAGCTCTTGCTGTAACTTTTCAAGTTTCATCTGTGCTTCACTGCTAGCATGAGCTTGTTGTAATTGCTGTTGTAGAAATTGTATCTGATCTTCTTTTTCATTTAATAATAGCCGTACCTCAGATGCTTTGTCAATAGTTGCGGAGGCATAAGCTCCTGTAATCTGAGATAGCTTGGTAAGATTCTCAGTAGGATCCGTAGTAGGATCTTTCCATAATACATCTAATTGTTCTGCATTAGTAGAGATTGTGCCCTCTAAATTTCTCTTTTTCATTTGCTTCCTCACTACTGCTTTATACTGCGGGCTGTAGAATACATCCAGAGGAGGAATGTCCTCTATATTAAGTACAATTTCAGAAGAGGGAGTGATACGTATATGCTCAGTTTCTGTGACATTGCCACTTATTCCCGTGCTTAAAAAATTTGTTGTCTGTACAGGGGTTTGTGTATTATTTCCTTCAACATTAAGCAATTGATTAAACGTTTCCCATTCTTTATCTAATTGAATGCTGGTGGATGGTTGATGTACAGTGGGAGGTGGAAGATTCAACTGTGGAGTGGTTGAAGTCTGTAGTTGTGAAAGCTCTTTTGACTGAGCTGTATCTTTTACTGAGCCTTCATCTATATCAGACTTTTGAGAACGTTCAAAACTTTCTTTGTCAGACTTTTATTTAGACCTATCAGTATTTGAGCTATCATTGAGACTGACACTAGGATTTGGTTCCCTTGCGGGTTCCAAGCGTAAATTATCCAAAGGGATAGTGGTCAATCTTCTTTCTCTGTAGATTTTAAATTCCTGAAATACTTATGGGGAAAACTGTGTTTGAGCTACATGCAAAATTTATTTAAATGAACATTTTTCTTGAAACATATCATCAAAAGGATCTTCTTCTCCAGAAAATACTCTCACCTTAACTGCAGTGGTGAAATCTTTGACAACATCATATGGATCAAATAGCCTTCTCGAAAACTTGAACAGTTGTAAGCATGTAATATTTCTTACCTCTTTGAATGCATGACCAACATCAAACAATGAAAATGCTCCACAGGCTACGGGAAATTGTGGCCAGATGGCCTTATTCTTATCCTTTAATTCCTTTGTCAAACCTCCTTCACCACAGGTTTGGTATGCAATTTCCCGAGCTATAAGTTTATCCGGAACATACAAGGGTAAAACATGAGGAGAAGCAGAGCTTCCAAAAACCCTTACATAGGTAAACAACTCTTCTCCAAACCACCGTGCGACAGGGAGAATGTCGACTTCTGCTTCCGGAGAAAACCTTGGGGCATCCTTATTATAAAATATTTTGTACAGTGGCAACATTATGCCATTGCAAATTTTGTAAAAATGAGGAACACATTTTTATTCCCACAGTTCTTTGTGATACACATGAATAGGCAAAGGATCATGAATTGTCCATTGCCAGCCCATTAAAGGGAATTTAGAAACAAAGCAGATAGAATCCATAACATAGGAAGATAGATAAAAAGGAGGATAAATCCTCTTAGAAACAGTCCATTTAGACCGGTAATTGAAAATAGCAGTGGCTAAATTATCAGAAAGTATTTTGGCCCAGTCTACAATGGTAGCGTTAATAGCAGCATTTAATAATGGATGCCATTCAGGTAAGACCTTATTTATGTCAGGCTTTCCAAAAAGCCTACATAACATAGCAGCAGCAAAACAATAGGGAGAGGTGAGTGAACCAGTACTGTACATACCGTGTTTGTCTTTCTTCAATGGTTCATCTCTTTTGGTCCATTCCTTTGTGCATTCCACCAAATTTGCATTTTCCCTGGCAAATTTCTCCATAAATTGTTTGTTGTAAGTCACCTGAGGCTCCGGCAAGTGATACATAAGCCTCAAATCTTCTGTAGTGAATGACCCGATGAGCTCTTGATCTGGAGTTCTAAATTGCCTGTCTGAAATATCGATGCTATCTAGCACCCATTTTACCATATCTATATACGAAATAATTCTTGGTCTTGTTGCTATTCGGTGCAAAAATGAACAAGCCAATTCTGTAAGAGATGCTTCAGATGAATTACTTCAACCTGCAGTAGCCGCGACTTCCATTACCCTGGGATTTTATTCTTCGAGAAGATTATGCATTCCCTCCCAGGTGGTGATACTGGTATCCTTGTTGCAAGCAATATCTGCATACAGGGAAGCCATCTCTTTGTTTTCAGAATTTGGAGTTTTCTCTTTCTTTCCCATAATACTCTGTGAATGCTTTGTATAGTCTTCTGCTCCTTCGCGCCTGCGGTTTTACGAATTAAGTGAGAGTAATGACATGAGAAAGGTGACGAGATAGTTTTAAATGCTGAAGGCGGATGAAATATATTATTTTAACATGAAACAACCTTTCAATCAAAACAAAATCCTTTTTATCGATAATTGAAAATCCATTTATTAATTCAATCATTAAAGCGCATAACAGATACTGATTTATGAAAAGATTTTCTTTGGACAATGAGCTTTTAAGAATCTGCGACATTGCGATCTGCGATTTGTTGTGCAATATCATAATGTCGCAATATCACAGATCGCAATTTTCTTAAATCGAAATCATCGTAAGATCACAATTATCGCAAATCACAATATTTACAAATCGCAGTCTCATAGCATCGCGAAATCTGAGTATCGCAAAATCGCAATATCGCAAAATATAATATATGAAAAGTATTTGTTAACATCTTTTCTGCGATATGCGGTTTGTGATCAATATTTTAATGCACAGTTTTTTGGGATCGCACTATCACAATATCGCGAAATTGCAATTTAGAAGATTTTGCTTCACAAAGGATATCCACTTTTTGCGATGGATGCGGTATTTTTCTTCAAAGAAAGATTATATTCTAATCTATCATAAACTTAAGTTTATTTAGAGATTTTCGAAGGAATTTCCCTAAGTTATGATAGTAAGTTTTATTTGAGAAAGGAAACAAGCACTAATTAATTTTTTGGATTTTTTTGACTAAGGGTCCCCTCATATTTAGTATTATTACTAATACTTAAATAAAAAATGGGGGTTGTTGCTGGCCACAACAATTGGCGATTCACTTGGAAGAACCAGTTATCTCTGCATTTCTTTTGAATTTTCTAAACTTTTCAAAACATAAAATTTTCTAGAAAAATCAAACTTTATTATGAAAAGACAAAGTACATTATGCTTTAATCTATAAATGATATTTCATTTCTTCTATATTCAACTTTGATTATTCACTTCCTCAAGCTGGTCCTTGTATTTACATCATTCATTACTTAGTTCATAAAGATAAAAACAAAGGCTTCTCTGTAAATCAATTTACAATATGCTCATTTGTCGTAGGTAGAGCCACTGCTGCCAGCAAGCGTTTATAGCCTTGACAGGGTTACCTGTTATCCAGCAATCATCCTGTATCCTACTTAGAGAAATATACAATTTTCAAAGAGAAATCCATATTCACACTTATTACTTTTATTTTTTATTTATTTATTTATTTTTTCTTAAAGAACAATGTCTTGGTTTGGTAGCCAATTTATGACAGTGCCATTCACTTGATTTATAACTTTGCTGAACAAGCTGGCTCGTGATGAGACCCCTTGTCTTTTGATTTATAACAATCTTGATTCATTGCCCTGTTGTGGTATGCAGTATTGGCAAAGTCAGCAAGCTATAATATCTATGATCATGATAAGTCGGCTCGTGATGAGACCTCTTACTCTTTAAGTTAAGTGTATTATTGGATAATTCCCTGAACGTTGTAATTTCCTAAGTGGGGAGGAAATCATTGTTTCCTTAAGATAGCTCTGGATGAAAATGGTAGAGTTTTTGGAAAGAATTTTTCTACAGAGAAACTTTGTTTTGTTATTGATACCTTTCATTGGACTGATATGAAACAATCTTTCACTAAAAGTTTCCTTTTATCAAAGTTTTCAAAGTTGAAACTAGTATCATTTCTAGGCTAAAGTTTTTAACTGTATCTTTGAATAACAATGATCAATATTCTAAAAAGAATTCTATTTGTAAAAGTGAAGAAATAAAATATGAAAAGAGAATTTATATCTTCTTCGTGAATTCCAAATGTAACCATTAACAACTCGTCTTATTATGGAAATAAAGAAAACTAATATACAAAATAGAAGAATGGTCTCCTATGGAAAATATTTTTTGAGAATTTGTCCATTAATAGGCAAAGACTCTCTTTTACCTGTTAAATCCTGTAACATAAAAGTAGATGGACCTATGATTTCTGCAATTTGGAAAGGACCAAGCCACATTCGTTGAAATTTCGTATGTTTTCCTTTTTCCTCATTAGCCTTGTCCCATTTTAAAACGAGATCTCCAACTTGAAAGTCTTTTCTGGTTATCATGTTTGAATCAAAGGAATATTTTACTAATGCTTGATGATGAGCATGAGTTATTTTGGCTTTTTCTTGTTTTTCTTCTAACTTAAATATTTCCATATGTCTTAGTTGTATGGAAGAAGTTGGTGCTTCATCAATATATTGAACTAATGCCAAAGAAGGAATTGCTAAATGAGTTGGAAGAACTACTTCTTTCCCATAAACTAAATTAAAAGGAGAAGTACCAATAGAAGCCTTCTATGTTATTCGATCTGCCCATAAAGCATATGTTAAAGACTAATGCTAATTTTTATGATTTTGATCAATGGTTCGCTTAATGATTCTAATTAAGTTTTTATTTGTGGATTCAGCTAATCCATTTCCTTGTGGATAATAATTGGCAGATTATTTAAGTTTAAAACCTCTCTTGAGTGCAAATTCAGTCATAGCATTACCAGAAAAATATGATGCATTATCAAACATTAAAGCAGAAGGTAAACCAAACCTGGTAATTATGAACTGATCTATGAATTCGATGAGATATTCAGCATTAGCAATCTTGAGAGGGACTGCTTCTACCCATTTCATAAAATAATCAGTTGTTGTAATGATATACCTATGTTTCTTAGAAGAGTGAGGAATGATCTCACCTATTATGTCCAATCCCCATTGATCAAAAGGTTGTTCAATGTTCACTGGTTGTAATGGAAATGATGGTTTCTTTTGTCTTCCAGCTGCAGTTTGACAAATTTGACATTTTCTTACATAGCTATGTGAATCTTTGAATAATGTAGGCCAGTAATAGCCTGCACGAAGAATTTTGTGTGCAGTAGCATCTCCAGCATAATGTCCTCCTGCTGGCCCATCATGAAGTTCCTGCAAGACTTTTTCAGCTTCAGATTTCTCCAGACATCTAAGAAGAACAAAATCGTAATTCATTCTAAAAAGAACATCATTTACAAGCTGATATTGTTTAGCCTTCAACCTTAGAGCTCTTTTCTTGGTGTGATCGAGATTTGGAGGAGCATATCCATTCTTTAGATAAAAAATGATATCAGCATATAATGATTCAACATTGTTTAGGCTTACCTCATACGTTTGTATCTCTTCAGATGATTTCTCAGAAATCTGTGATGCTCCAGCTAGTATTTTGCAAAAGCCTTGACCTCTTACAATATTTGCTGGTTTGATCTCAACATCATATTCTTGTAAGGCAGTAATCCAATTAGCTCTTTTCTCACCCACATATTTTTGGACTAAAATATTTCTTACCGCTGGGAACGGTACAATGATTTTCGTATGGGTTTTAAGTAAAAAAGGTCTGAAATACTTGATTGCTTTGAAAACAGCATAAGCTTGTTTCTCTATATCTGAGTAATTTAGCTCAGCTCCCTATAAATTTGAACTGAAAAAAGCAATTGGGGCTTCTGCTTTGTCTTGATTTGCTTGAGTTAGTATCGCAGCATAAGATTTATCAGAGGCAAATGTATACAAAATAAAAGGATCGGAAAAATTTGGAGTTGCTAAAGATGGAGTGTTAATGATTGCTTGTTTAATCAGATTGAATGCCTCATATTCATCTTGGCCCCACTTGAAGTTTGAATTCTTTTTAATCGTTGCTTGTAAAGGAGATACAATTCTTGAAAAATCTGGTACGAATCTCTTTACAAAATTAATTTGGCGAAGGAAAGATTGCATAGCTTTCTTGTTGTGTGGTAAAGATATTTCAGAAATCTCCTTGATTCTATCAGGATCAATATGAATTCCAGATTTTGACACTATGAATCCAAGAAGTTTTCCTTCACTTAATGCAAAAAAGGATTTTTTTGGGTTAAGTGAAATTCCATACCTTTGACAATGTTGGAAGATCTGCTTCAAATCTTTAAGATGATTGCTTCGTTTTTTGGAATATACAGTTATATCATCCAAATATATTACCACTGATTTGTTAACTAATCCCTTGAAAGCGATGTCCATGGCTCTTTGAAATGTGGCACCAGCATTGATCAAACCAAAAGGCATCTTTTGATATGCATAAGTGCCCCATTTGGTTCTAAATGTAGTTTTCAATTGATCTTCAAGATGGACTAACATTTGATTGTAGCCAGAGAAACCATCTAAGAAAGACATTAATTCTAATCCTGCAACTGCCTGTAATATTTGCTCCATTGGAGGCAAAGGAAAATGATCTTTTTGGCAAGCTTTATTAAGATTTCGAAAGTCAATGCAAATTCTAATATCTCTGTTCTTCTTTCTAGCAGGAACCATATTGGAAACCCATTTAGAATGTCGAACAGGAAAAATAATTTTGGCTTTCAATAACTTATTGAGTTCAGATTTGATTTGATTTTCTAGATTGGGATGGATTTTTCTCAGCTTTTTTTGTACAGGTTTTTCATCATTTATCATTGGGATAGTATGTTGGATAATAGAAGTGTCATAAGTTTTGATTTCATCGTAGTTCCAAGCAAAAACACTCTTATATTGTTTCAAAAGACGAACATATGCTAATTTTTATTCAGGAGCTAGACCAAGGCCTAGGTTGATATTCTGTGGTTTGGTATCAGTTCCTATATTTACTAATTCATAATTCAAAGTCGAAATTTGTAATTTTGAATTGGTAGATATTTTAAATCGATCTTTCAAATCATAAAGGCCTTCTAACTTGACTATTGACTTTGGAATAGCATTATTAGTGCTATCATGTTGTATTTGTTTGTCATGTTGATCTTCATCAATTATCTGATTGGTATAAGATCCTTCAGATGTGAGGAAGATTACAATATCAGGATCATCGTTGAAAATTCTCCAATTGGTAGCATTATTAGGAATCAAAGGTCTAAACATTAATTCAATTGAAAATCGATCAGGACTAAAGTCTTCTGCAGGAATAAGCTTAGAGGCTACATTGGCTAAGAGGTCTGCACTAGCATTCTGGATTCTAGGAATTGGTGAAATATTAAATGCTATAAAATGTTCATTCAGATCTTGAACTAAACATTGATAATGCTTTAAATGACCCGATAAACAGTGTATAGTATTGCGTACCTGTTTGATTACAATTTCTGAATCTCCGAAAACTTGTATATATTTGATATCTAATCCGATTGCTTTATATAATCCTTGGATTAAAGCCTCGTATTCAGCGGTGTTATTAGTGCATTCAAACTCAAGTCTACAAGTTAGCATAATTTTGTTTCCCTCTGGACTAACCAACACACATCCTACTCCTGCTCCTTCATTAGAATTAGAACCATCAAAAAATAATTTCCAAAATAAATATTTATTTACAGGAGTATCTACAAAATTAATACATTTAGAACTATCTGTCTGAGAAAAATTTTCTATTTGAGATAAAAAAGAATGTTATAAATAAGGTGAAGTATGAGCATTGAAATTTCCTAAGAAAGAATCAACTGAGTAATTGCCAATGATATTACTGTTGTATGCAACTCGTTCATTCTCTCCTTCCAATTCTGTTACTATGTATTTCTGATGCTTTTCTCGTTCAACCTTTATCTGATTTGGTTTACCATTGTAAGGAAGCCACATGTGTGACCAATCGGTTGCAAAGTATCCATGAAAATTTTCTGACCAGTCTCTGCTAAGAATTAAGCCATAAAATTCTGGAATATCTGCAACTAAAATATCAATGACTTGACATACCTTTGGATTTGATGACAGCCGTATGGTAACCTGGTTTAATTCGCCAATCACTTCAACCTGCGATCGATCTAATTGAACTATGCGTATATCAAATTTTTGTGGTTGAATGTTTAATTTTGTACATATTGATTTTGGTAGAATATTAGATGAAGCTCCAGAGTCCACTAAATAGTTATGCAAATTTTTATTGAAAACTTCATAAGTAAGAATAAATGGAGGAGTATGAGATCTCGACCTTCCTCCAATTAAAGTGATATTTTCAAGATCAACTTTACTGATCGCATTAGCTGGAGGTCTTCCCATCTCGTTGGAAGCTGGAGAAATTACAGGATCGGGCAAAGGTTTTTCTGGTACAGCATGTAATTCTTTCAAAAGTACCTTTTGCTGGTGCTTTAACTTGCTCAATTCATACAAAGTGATGCTAGCCCTAGTCTTCTTCATATCTTCTATAATGTTATATTCCATTTCATCCGGAACAATCAGTGTTATTGATGGAATTCATGAATCTGTTTGGACTGGGCTAGTTTGAATTGCTTTAGATTTCGTTTTCTTGGGTACAATTTTTTACTTAGTCAATGGGCTTGCTCTCTTTGACTTATGAGTAGTTTGAGGACGATTAAGCTGATTTCTACTTCGAGTGCTAACTGGGGATGCTTCTTGATCTTCCTCATCTGGGAGGATGAAATCCCACATACCTTGGACTTCTAAAACTTCTTCTTCATCAGTTGTTTCTTCAGTAGCAGTTTCTTCTTCTTCTTCTTCTTCTGATTCAGCATTTGTAATAGCATTTGGTGGTTTTGAATCAGTTGAAGGATTTCTTCTAAAAGTCTTGAATGAATTTTTAGAAGATATTTCTACCACTTGTTTCTTAATGTCAACCATTTCGTTAGACATGGTTTTCAAAACTTTTTTCAATCCTTCTAAATCAAATGGATCTTTTGGGTTGTTTTTTCTTGGGGTCTTCTTTAAAAGTGACCTTCTTAGATTTTCATTCTTCTATTGCATTTTTCTTTTCTAAAGCAGTGATTCGTTTCTCTACTGCTATTGCTTCCTTCATATTGTCTACTAAAGTTGTTTTGTTAGCCCTATCAACAAAGATTGCTATGTTTGATGGAAAAGCAGAAAGAAACCATTCACTTCGCACTTCTTTGCTAGGCTTGGAAGCAGTAGGAATTTTGTTCAACAATTTATTGACGCGTGAATTGAAATCCTTGACAAGTTCTTTTGAATCAGCTCTAAGATTAGATAAATCATTGATCAATGTTGATGTAGACCTATCGTCACCAAATTTAGTTAAAAATTGATCTTGAAAGATATCCCAAGTAGTGATATATCCAGATGGTCATGAGAAATACCATGATCCAGCTGCTCCTTGTAGGGTATAAGGAAAAATTCGGACAACAACATCTTCATTAATAACTCCATTAATATTTATAGATAGCATAAAGTTGTTTATATGTTCTTCTGCTAGCATGCCTGCTTCGGGATTAAACTTAGGCAGCCATTTTTCAGGATGGGCTGGTAATTGACTCAAGGGTGCAGGCATTAAGACCACCCCTAGATTATTCCATGGCATTTGGGCCATCGCTAAACTATTAATAGAGGAAAGTGCAGAAGATGATATTTGTGACTGAGAAGATGAAGATATTATGATCTGAGAAGGAGATGTGGAAGATTGAGTGGACTGATGGACAGTAATCTGGAGTGGAGGAGTGGGTGGTTGACTTCGCGATGAAGTGTTCGAGATGGATGATGATGATGAAAGAGTCTCAATATCAGATTCTTTAGGTGATTTCCTAGCTCTTTTTCTTGTAGGTAGAGGTAACTCAGTTGGCTGAATGCCAAGCTTTTCACTCTGTAATCTAGTGAGAGGATGAGCAGGATTATATTATGAAGTCACACTGCCTTGAGATTTATCAAACCTTTGAGGTGATATTGAAAATTTCTGAAGTTTATGAATCAAAGATTCAACTTCCGAAGGTTCAATAGCAGATTCGTCTGAAAATTCAGGGTTTGAAGCAGTGTTTGTTCTTCTTTCGACTTCTAGTTCTAGATTTAAAATTTATGAGTGTGATGGAGAAGTTGGGGAAGATGGTGAGGGTGATTTACGCTCAGAATGGTATTTATATTTAGATTCACTTGCCATTCATAGTTCGTGGCCCCTCCTTCTAGCGCCAAAAATGTTGAAGCCCAAAAAATCGGGTCTACAACAAGGGGGATACCCACCCGGTCCGGACCTTGGTTAGCAACTCCTTTTCCGTTTGGTCTAGTGGGTCCGACTGGGGATAATGGGACTAGTTTCCCAATATGTGTGTGTGTGTGTGTGTTTGAGATTTGATATTTCTTTTCTAAAATTCTTAAGTAAAATGCTTTTAATCTATTCATATGCAAACTATATTCTAAGAAATATCTAATTCTAAACTAACCCGGGATGTAAACCTTTCTATTTATGCGATCTAAAATGATTTCAGATAACAATTGATAATAAATATCATTCAATTATCATAAGAAAAGAATTCAATAAAGATAAACCATTTCATATAAAAAGTTAGATGAAATAGTTGTGAGAAACATATCGCATAATAAGCTATTCATACATCAAGTACAAATAAATAGCTATCACCGTACAAAAATGCCAAATGATAACTCAAGTATTCAAACATCAATATATAAATAACTGAACATAAATATCACTTTTAACACAGAAACAGAAACAATTAAGAGATAAAAGTACCATTTATAACTGGTTCTACTCATGAGCTAGAAGCAATAATGATTTATCTCTTCCTAATCCAACATCCATTAAGAGTACAGAAATGCAACATCAGTAACAAATATTAGACACATATATCAATAAATCTCGTTCCATTCATTCATCAAAACCTCCTCTAAGGGTGCAAAAATGCATGTTCTGAGGATAAGCTTTTGAAAAATTTCAGGACCCCTCTCTAAATGGATGAGAATGGTTTAAATACTACTAACTAAATCTAAAAATATTTTATTACAAAAATTTAGGATTTGGTTTAAATGACCGTCCTTTTTCTAGGAAAAAATACAATAAAACTTAAAATTAAATCTAAAATTGAAAACTATTAACTAACTACTTATGAATTTGATCTCTTAATTTGCAAGCATCCAACATTGTTTTGAGAAGAGGTGGTTGGCCGACTTCAGATTTCAACTGCCCTGAAAAGACAGAATTGGGAAGTGTAGGCGCAATCTTCTCAGCAGAATTAATGATGCAATTAAGAGTGCTGCATTGACTGTGTGGTTTTACTAGATATGTCCAGTAAGAATCCAAATTTAATCTTGTCAACCCTTGAATTGATTTTTCTTTTTCTTCCGCCCTTTGTTTCCATTCTGTTTGCAATTGTTGTGCCTGTGGAAGATATCCCGAAATAGTTTCTGAAATCAAATTAGCCTTGTGAAAATTCTCATTTACACAATCAGTAATATTGCCTGTTGCTGTAGTTGACTCCTCTGTTGCCTTCTCTACTTCTCTGATCCGTGCATCCCAATTATTGAAAAGTATTTCTTTGTGACTGCTATTGATAATTGGTGCACCAGCTCTTTTTCCTTCCTCTGTCTTTTTCCATGCCAAGTAATCAGTAACTCTTTCATTAGTTAAATCATAATCATGTCGTAATTCTACGACATGATTAGTGATTTTATCACTTTCTAAACAAAAAGAGTTCCATTGCGAGATTTTTTGGCATAATACATCTTGTTGTTGCAGTAGTTGGTTGTTTAAAGAAATAGATTCTGAAATAAACTCTGGAAGTTTGGGATCATCTTTGTGCTCTTCTCGGATAATCTGTATTTATTTCTCTTTATCGGCCAAACTTTTTTGATATCCGATTTGCATCTCTTGAAGCTCTTGCTGTAACTTTTCAAGTTTCATCTGTGCTTCACTGCTAGCATGAGCTTGTTGCAATTTCTGTTGCAGAACTTGTATCTGATCTTCTTTTTCATTTAATAATAGATGTACCTCAGATGCTTTGTCAATAGTTGCGGAGGCATAAGCTCCTGTAATCTGAGATAGCTTGGTAAGATTCTCAGTAGGATCCGTAGTAGGATCTTTCCATAAGACATCTAATTGTTCTGCATTAGTAGAGATTGCACTCTCTAAATTTGTCTTTTTCCTTTGCTTCCTCAGTACTGATTTATACTACGGACTATAGAATACATCCAGAGGAGGAATGTCCTCTATATTAAGTACAATTTCAGAAGAGGGAGTGATAGGAATATGCTCAGTTTCTGTGACATTGCCACTTATTCCCGTGCTTAAAACTTTTGTTGTCTGTACAGGGGTTTGTGTATTCTGTCCTTCAAAATTAAGCAATTGATTAAACGTTTCCCATTCTTTATCTAATTGAATGCTGCTGGATGGCTGCTGTATAGTGGGAGGTGGAAGATTCAACTGTGGAGTGGTTTAAGTCTGTAGATGTGAAATCTCTTTTGACTGAGCTATATCTTTTACCGAGCCTTCATCTTTATCAGACTTTTGAGAACGTTCAGAAGTTTCTTTGTCATACTTTGATTTAGACCTATTAGTATTTGAGCTATCATTGAGACTGACACTAGGAGTTGGTTCCCTTGCGGGTTCCAAGCCTAAATTATCCAAAGGGATAGTAGTCAATCTTCTTTCTCTGTAGATTTTAAATTCCTGAAATACTTCTGGGGAAAACAGTGTTAGAGCTAAATGAAAAATTTCTTTAAATGAACATTTTCCTTGAAACATATCATCAAAAGGATCTTCTTCTCCAGAAAATACTCTCACCTTAACTGCAGTGGTGAAATATTTGACAACATCATATGGATCAAATAGCCTTCTCGAAAACTTGAACAGTTGTAAGCATGTAATATTGCTTACCTCTTTGAATGCATGACCAACATCAAACAATGAAAATGCTCCACAGGCTACGGGAAATTGTGTCAAGATGGCCTTTTTCTTATCCTTTAATTCCTTTGTTAAACCTCCTTCACCACAGGTTTGGTACGCAATTTCCTAAGCTATAAGTCTATCCGGAACATACAAGGGTAAAACATGAGGAGAAGCAGAGCTTCCAAAAACCCTTACATAGGTAAACAACTCTTCTCCAAACCACCGTGCGACAGGGAGAATGTCGACTTCTGCTTTTGGAGAAAACCTTGGAGCATCCTTATTATACAATATTTTGTACAACGACAACATTATGCCATGGAAAATTTTGTAAAAATGAGGAAATTTTTTTGATTCCCACAGTTCTTTGTGATACACATGAATAGGCAAAGGATCATGAATTGTCCATTGCCAGCCCATTAAAGGGAATTTAGAAACAAAGCAAATAGAATCCATAACATAGGCAGATAGATAAAAAGGAGGATAAATCCTCTGAGAAACAGTCCGTTTAGACCGGTAATTGAAAATAGCAGTGGCGAAATTATCAGATAGTATTTTAGCCCAGTATACAATGGTAGTGTTAACAACAACATTTAATAATGGAAGCCATTCAGGAAAGACCTTATTTATGTCAGGATTTCCAAAAAGCCTACATAACATTGCAGCAGCAAAACAATAGGGAGAGGTGAGTGAACCAGTACTGTACATACCGTGTTTGTATTTCTTCAATGGTTCATCTCTTTTGGTCCATTCCTTTGTGCATTCCTCCAAATTTGCATTTTCCCTGGCAAATTTCTCCATAAATTGTTTGTTGTAAGTCGCCTGAGGCTCCGGCAAGTGATACATAAGCCTCAAATCTTCTGTACTGAATGACCCGATGAGCTCTTGATCTAGAGTTCTAAATTGCCTGTCTGAAATATCGGTGCTATCTAGCACCCATTTTACCATATCTGTATATGGAATAATTCTCGGTCTTGCTGCTATCCGGTGAAAAAATGAACAAGCCAATTCTGTAAGAGATGCTTCAGATGAATTACTTGAACCTGCAGTAGCCGCGACTTCCATTACCCTGGGATTTTCTTCTTCGAGCATATTATGCATTCCCTCCCAGGTGGTGATACCAGCATCCTTATTGCAAGTAGTATCTGCATACAGGGAAGCCATCTCTTTGTTTTCATAACTTGGAGTTTTCTCTTTCTTTCCCATAATACTCTGTGAATGCTTTGTATAGTCTTCTGCTCCTTCGCGCCTATGGTTTTACGAATTAAGTGAGAGTAATGACATGAGAAAGGTGACAGGATAGCTTTAAATGCTGAAGGCGGATGAAATATATTATTTTAACATGAAACAACCTTTCAATCAAAACAAAATCCTTTTTATCGATAATTGAAAATCCATTCATTAATTCAATCATTAAAGTGCATAACGGATATTGATTTATGAAAAGATTTTCTTTGGACAACGAGCTTTTAATAATTTGTGACATTGCGATCTGCGATTTGCTGTGCAATATCGTAATGTCGCAATATCGCAGATCGCAATTTTCTTAAATCAAAATCATCGTAAGATCGCAATTATCGCAAATCGCAATATTTACGAATCACAGTCTCATAGCATTGCGAAATCGCAGTATCGCAAAAACACAATATCGCAAAATATAATATATGAAAATTATTTGTTAAACATCTTTTCTGCGATATGTGGTTTGTGATCAATATTTTAATGCACATTTTTTTGGGATCGCACTATCGCAATATCGCGAAATCGCAATTTTGAAGATTTTGCTTCACAAAGGATATCCACTTTTTGCGATGGATGTGGTATTTTTCTTCAAAGAAAGATTATATTCTGATCTATCATAAACTTAAGTTTATTTAGAGATTTTCGAAGGAATTTTCCTAAGTTATGATAGTAAGTTTTATTTGAGAAAGGAAACAAGCACTAATTAATTTTTTGGATTTTTTTGACTAAGGGTCCCCTCATATTTAGCATTATTACTAATACTTAAATAAAAAAGGGGGGTTGTTGCTGGCCACAACACATCCATAATTGTTTTGGCCTAGTGATTGGGTGGAGATCATTGTAAATCCTATTATGACATGTTTATTATTTTGTCCTAGTGATCTGGTGTGGATTATGGTAAAACATGATTTATATTGATGAGGGTGAGTTGGTTAAGCCTGTGGATGCTCTGGTTGGTTCCTTCAGTTTGAGTCCCACATTCATGCTTGGAATATGGCACGGGGGTGACTGGTTAAAGAGATAATTGGCTCATCCAATCTATGTCCAAGTGGAACATGGTAGTCCCATCTCCGGTTGGTTTTTTTACATTCATTAATGAGAATTTCATTTCCTTGGTACTTGATGTGTAAATGTACTAGTTATATGTGGATTCTATGGTTTTTGTATACTTAAGATTTTTTTTGTTATTATGCTAGTTATAAGCATGTATTATGATAATGATGATGTATGGCTCTCCTCATGTTTTTATTTGTAAATGAATAAACAATGTATATATGACCTAATAGATGATACTGCAACTAATGATGTAAGGGAACAATTCTTCTTAGTGATTCTCAGATAAGTATGAGACCCCTATGCTCAGATTTGTTGTTTACACCTATAGAATACATGTTTGTGATATGTTTGACGAAATGCTTGTTATGGCTAATAGGGATCTTGTTGGGGTTCCTGTGTTTTGGCGGGTTTGGCAATTCCAAAAGACAAGACAACATCAAACCACTTTGAGATCTCAGGATCTAGCCCTCCTGGATCCAGAGAGGGATCTCTCTATAAAAGGCAAGGAAATATATGTCTTTGAAGTTCGAATTCAAGGTATTAGGCTAGTTATTGGACACAAGGGTTTGTTGTTTTTTTTGTTTGGTTGTTGGGAAACATGAAAGAAGGGTTTAATGTAAGACAAAGGGTGAGCAAAGAAACATTTTTTGCAATGGGGAGATAATTCAAAGAAAACTCAAGTCCATTGGGCAATGGGGTCATAAAAGGGTTTACTTGCAATTCAATATCCAAGGCTTTAAAAAGGGCTAGTCATCTAAAACAGAGGATCTCTAAAGATGATAGTATGGGATGAAATGATAGGAGATGAAGGTGCATGACAAAGAAACCTTCCAAGGTGACCACTTAGGAGTAAATCTAGGGATAGGGCATGCCTTAAGCATCTATGACCAAACTCCTAATGAGGCTAACTCTTCAAACAATAGAAAACGCTTAAGAATTTGATACAAAGTGAAGCCTAAGAGTAGAGAAAAACTTCTAAGTTTCAATGCTTTTAACATTCAACTTAAGGGATCTTAGAAAAGCTTAACTATTGGAAAAGGACCCTAGTGAGACAGAATCCACTCTAAATCTCCTAGTATCCCAATTCTTTCAGTTAAAACCAGACAAGAACATCTAAGAATAGACTCTTCAATTCACACATCAGTAAGCAGGGAGAACCAACTGTTATATTGGCTAAATTATCTTGAATATGTTCTCAGATTACACAATTAGTAGAAAACATCAAAAACAAGAAGAGAAGGAAGCTTTAGGGTACTTTAAAGCAGTATATCCTAAGCTAGATTACTGATTCTTATCAGAGAAATGAAATATGATGAATAACAGAGAGAAACATTGACAAAGATAGAACACATCACCGCTACTTTAAATCAGGATCCAATGAACATGCTTGTCATATTAAAGAGCAACACCAGTCACATACATCATTTTCCAACAGCTTGATATTCAGTCTGAAATCATCTCCTCGGCCTATTTTACAACTAATACACACAAAACTCTATCTCAAAGAAACAGCTTACAATTCACGGTTTTCCAAACAACAACCTTTACAATGTATTTTTCTTGAGTTCTTATAGCTAAGAAAGTGGCAGTAAAGGTAGATAGAAATTTAAATGAAACATTAAAATGGAGGAAGAAGAGTGCTCGAGGCCCATTCTATTTTAATATCCCTGCATTGAATTTCAGTACTCTTTGGATGAAAGAGTGGTCTTTGACAGGCTGATAATAACTTCAGAGGTATGTTCTTTGATGTACTTTTTGGTTGTTTGTACTATGTTAGTAATCTGGGACAAGTAAGGTAGTTAAATGACTTCAGGCCTGCCATACTATGTAAATAATGCTCTGGAAATCTTAGGACTACTGTTAGGGTGGTGATCTTCTCAGGAACATTGATGAAGAATGAAAAACATTATGGGAACTCGTCCTTTCTTGGGAAAGAACATTCTGCTGATGTGAAACATTGATTAAGGTTTGCTTCATGTGCTTTAGGCCTTATTAGCCCTCCTGTATTATTCATAAGGTCTTCAATCTGTATATTCGTCCTTTTAATATAGGATTGTAGCATTAAATCTTCAATAATAAGCTTTAGACCCTGTAATTCTTCACTGATACTCTTTGCCGCTTCACTTCTATCTTGTCTGTGGATACACAGGTTTCAATGTCACCAGAATATTTGTAACAGAGTTCATAACTCTGATTTGGATAAAAACATGTGTTTAAAACCCCTTCAGGATTTTTCCCTGCGATCTCTAGCTCCAAAAATGGTGTTCTATGCTCTAGATTTCCCTGTCTGTGATGGTGAGACAGAGAGCGATTTTCATCATCTATAACCCTACAAAACACAATAAAATTTGTTAAGAAAAATCCCTGGGAGTGGAGGTGGATGCTGTGGAGGCTCGTGGAAGATGGAGGCGCAGTGACGAAAATGGTGGATGCAGGTGAAAAACGGCTGAAAACCATGCAAAATGGAGGAGAAACGGGTCTGATGGAGATCTGGTGCATGGACGGTTCTAGATCATTGGATTAGATCAGATGGTGGTGATCGACGATCAGAATTCATCGGTGGGGTCATTTGGAAGAGTTAGACGGAATGAAATAACTTTAGTGTAAAACACCAAAGTTTAGTGTTTGGGTGAATTACAAAGGAAAAGGGCTAAAATGTAGGAGATTAGAGCCTTTGGTGGTGGGACCCGGAGGGTGGAAGGCGATTTGAATGTGGATCGTCGGATCACGGGAAGAGATCAACGGCGGAGATCTTCCGATGGAGTCTTTTAGAAGGCCCAATTCAAATAGTATGGATGGGAACGTGATGAAACGTGGGTCGTTGATCTGGATCAAATGAATGGACGGGATTTAATGAAGGCCTATATCGGGGAGGGGTGGTTTTTAGAAGAAAAATCTTGTTTTCGTGCAGCTTTGGAGTAGTTTTGAAAATTTCCCAAAAAAACGCGATATACCTTGCCGCCTGACACGTGTCCCTTCTAAAACAACCTTTATTGCGTAAATTTGAAATGTTAACTGTCGGACACTAAAATCACGCGATATGCACCTCAGCCGTTGGATGTAGGATGGGGAGATCTGACGGTGCAGGATGGAGCGCGATATGGAAAGATGCACGGGTGGAAAAAGTGCGAAAAGTCAAGGCCGGGTTCACTGTGGACCATCAAATCTGTAGAATGGATGGTCAGGATCAAAGGTGGGAGCACCAATTTTCCAAAGGGAAAAAGGTTAGATGGATGGGCAGAACGAATCCAGACCATTGATCTATTGGGATGGACGGTGGAGATTAATCCGAAGATCAGCGAAACAGTGAAACGGTGGAAAGGGAAGGCGGGACGCAATGCAATCTGGACCATTAGATCTGGCGGAATGGACGGCGGAGATTTAATTGCATTGGAGAAAGACAGGGGGAAAAAACTCCGTGGTTCACATGATCTTGCGATTTGCAATTTAGAGCGGACCATTGGATCATGAAAGAGATCAACAGTGGAGATCTGATCGAAGGGGGAATGATGGGGGGCACAAGAGGTGGAGCGCAATTAAATCTGGGTCGTTGGTTCTTATGGATTCAATGGTCCAGATTAAATCGGCGGAGCGATGATGGGCTCCATGAAAAAAAGAGCAAACGAATCCCGACCATTGGTTCTTGTGGATTCAATGGCTAGGATCTAATTGGAGAGCCGACCATCAGGGAGAAAGAAGAGTGGGCATGCTAGGTTAGCGTGATGTGATTTTGTGCCAGCCGTTGGATCTAGAAAGGGATCAACGGTGGATATACAATCGGAGGGGCATTGGAAAGGTGCGATGGGCATGGTAAGATATTAGCGCTGACCATTACATCTGTAAAGATCAATGGTTAATATTGTAGTGGATGGCCAATCGAACAAATTGTCATTGCATCGGAAAATTTCAATTAACAAAGGGAAAAGGCCAAAGGGAATCTCCGATTGCGATTAGCACCCCAAGGCTTAGCGCCTGGTCCTGGGCGCAGGTTATATGCAGGAAAGGGGCTAAAGGCTAGGTTGAAAGGGGCCTAAGCCTGCTATAAGGTAAAACGTGGGTTTTTTGGCCAAAAAACAAATTTTTTAAGGCTAAATGGTGGGTTCTGGTAAAGGGAAAAAAGGGACTTTTAAACCAAATGATGGGAGCCACAAGGTTTAAAAGGGGAATTTGATGATTTAGAGGGCTAAGGAGGGGATTTTGAGGGTTTTTGGGGAAACTTTGTGAAGGGAAAAAAGAGGTGAAAATGGGGAATTTGTAGGGATAAACTGGAGTAGATGGAGGCTTTTCTGAGCAAAATTCTTTCACAATCAGTGAGGATTTTTCAATGGAAACAGTAGTGAGGGCTCTTTAAAAGATAAAAAACACATGGAGGCTTCAAGAATGATATGTTTTTAAAGGAAATGTATCTCTTCAAGACTCAGAAACAAATTTAGCCACTTGTTTGCTTGACAAAAATTTATAGGTGGCTAATAGTGGCTCCACATGGGGATGACATCTTCTTGAAGGTGTCAAGAATCTCAGAAAATAATATTTGGAGTAGGCCAGATGCCTATTTCTTTGACCATATTTCTTCTTCTTTGATCAGCTGCTACAAACATGATGGATATTAAGTCAGCAGAAAATATTCTCCCAAACAATCTACCTACCCATCCTACAGTCCTAACATTTTTTCTTCAAGGTGCCTTTAGACTTGCAGACCTTCTTCATCATTTTTTTTTATTGAAAGCAGAAAACACTAATCTAATTCTACCCTTATTCCTCCATGAGACCAGATTAGACAGTTGGTCTCATAGCTTCTCTAACTACACTAATATCGGCTAGGATTAAATTGTCTAGCAGATTTTATTCTCTACATTCTACAACAGAAATTTAAAAACAGTCAAACCAGGATTAGACTGTCTAGTTTGCTGTGGGTCCATGGCATAAAGAAAGCTGCACACGAATTGAAATTTGTAGGAAAGTGAAACCAAAATTTTGAAGGCTTGAAATTGTGAGACTTTAGAGCATCCTTCCTTTCCTTGTGACTCGGATTTTGAGCTTGTTAGAGTCACTTTTCTTCTTCATTTCAGCTCTAGTTTTGAGCTTGTTAGAGATGATTCTTTTTTCTTTCTTTGTTGGTTTAGGTTTTGATCGTATTAGAACCATCCTTTCCCTTTCTTTGGCTCAGGTTTTGAGCTGATTTTAGCCATTCTTTTGGAACTTCAGAGGTTCAAGTTTTGAGCTTGTCTGAACCTTTCTTTCTCTTTCTTTTTGCATTTTTTCCTTTTTCATTAAAACTTAACAAAGCAATGGTATTTACAATGGAGGTGAAAGATTTAAACTGGAACTCATCAGTAGTAATGCTTGAGCATCCTGCCATTGACAGGACCGCCAAAAAGATCTGTACCATCTAACTCTTGCAGAAAAAAAGCATTTGGACCAATGGTGGATTGGATGATGTAAGGACCTTGCCACAAACTGTCAAATTTGCCATGCTTTCCTTTGTCCTCTCTCCTAGAGTCCCACTTAAGTACCTTGTCTCCAATTTTGAAGTCACGGGACTTTTTTCTCTTATCAAACAACCTCTTTATGTTTTCTTACACTTTCAGAGCTCTGTTGTAGACTTCATCTCTTGTTTGCTGGAGATGTATAGTTTGATTTATCCTCCTTACCATGCTGTCTTCTTCTGACTGCAATTCTTGGACCAATTTTATCACTGGTACCCCTAGGCTGGTAGGAAACACTACCTCTACTCCATAGACTAACTGATATGGGGACATTCTAATGGATTTCTTTTTTGTTAACCTGTCAGCCCATAAAGCGTGCACTAACGTGTTATGCCATGATTTTTTATTCTCTTGAAGCAATTTTTTGATGATGGTCACCAAAATTTTATTTGATGATTCTGCTAGCCCATTACCTTGTGGGTAATAAGTAGTAGAATGACCAAGTGCAATCTGATACCTGTGACAAAAATCAATCATCTTCTTGGAACCAAAAGCAGCAGCATTATCGGTGATAATCTTCCTAGGGAAGCCAAATCTAGATAAGATATGGTCTTCAAGGAACTTAATGATGACAGAATCTGTGGCATTCCTAGAAGGGATGGCCTCTATCCATTTTTTGAAATAGTCTGTGGCTGTGAGAATCAATTTGTGTTGGGTAGATGAATCAGGATGGATCTCCCCTATGAAATCTAGGCCCCACTATTGAAAGGGAGCTTCAAAAATTATAGGTTGTAATTGTAAAGGGAGGAGATCTCTTTTGCCCTCAAAGATCTGGCACTTATGGCAGGCAACTATAGTTTTATGTACATCTTCGAAAAGTGTGGGCCAGTAAAAGCCATCCCTAAGGATTTTGTTAGCGGTGGTTTTCCAGTTGAGATGACCTCCACACTCTCCGTCATGGAACTCATGTTTGGTCCTCTCTGCATCAAATTCAAGAAAACATTTAAGCAGAAAACCATTTGCATTTTTCCAGTATAAAAATTCATTTAAAATGCAATAATTTCTAGCTTTTAACTTCAAAAACCTTGCCTTAATCTTTGATAAATCAGGAGGAGCATTAAGATTGGTAAGCACATACAATATGTCGACATACCAGGGAGAGTTTTGGAATTGTTCTTCAATAGTAGGAGTGGGAAATCCTTCATGTTCATCCAAGGCATCTACCATGTTAATGTCAAGGGCTTGTAAGTTAGATTCAACCATTAGTTGAGCTAAGCCTTTACCTTTAATGAGTTTTGTGGGTTTGATCTCCAGATCATACTCTAATATTATAGCAATCCATTTGCCCCTCTTTCCATCTAGATCTTGGGACAAAATGTCTTTTACCACTATATTAGGCACATAGGAAATGATGTGAGAATGCAGAATATACACCCTGAAATATTTTAGGGCCTTTACCAAAGCATAGGCCTATTTCTCCATTATATTATATTTCAAGGGCGCATCCCTTAGTGCTTTGCTAAAAAATGCGATTGGCTGCTCCTATCCTTACGGTTTTTTCTGCAACAAGACAGTAGCCACAGTATGCTCTAAAGCAAAGGAGAATATGAGGAAGTCTTTTGTGAAATCTGGGTTGATTAGGATTGGTGCCCGGGTGAGTGCATATTTAACTAATTCAAAAGATTTTTTGGCCTCTAGAGTCCACTTAACTCCTACTCCTTTCTTAAGCATGCCAGTCATATTCCTAAGGAGCTCTGCTAAGTTGGGAATAAACCTCCTTAAGAAGTTAATTTTCCCAATAAAGGACTGCAGTTATTTTATGTTTCTCGGGTGGCTAATTTGTAGTATTCCCTCAACTCTTTTCGGGTCTATTTTAACTCCCTTTTCTGATATAATATGGCCAAGAATATTACCTTCTTGAAGCCCGAATACAGTCTTCTTGGAATTTAAATATTGTCCAAACCTTCTACATTTCTCAAATACTCTTCTCAAATGTTTAAGGTGCTCCTCATCAGCTTTGGAATAAATTGTTATTTCATCAAGGTAGATTACGATGAAGTGGCCTATTTCCTTTGAAAATGCTATGTCCATAGCTCTTTGCATGGTTGCACCAGTGTTCATTAGTCCAAAAGGAATTTAAACACATGAACGTGCCCCATGGAGTGGTGAAAGCTATCTTAAGATGATCTTCTGGGAGTAGTAATACTTGGTTATATCCTGAAAAGCCATCTAACAGGGAGATCCTTTTTGAGCCAATTACCCTTTGTAAGATGTGTTCCATCTTGGGTAAGGGGTAATTATCTTTAAGTGAAGCTCTGTTAAGGTTTCTAAAATCAATTCACAGTCTGATCTCTCCTATCTTTTTCCTCATAGCTACAAGGTTGGAGACCCAATTGGAAAACCTCATAGGCACTATGATTCCTGCCTCATACATTTTCTTGATTTCATTTTCTACTAGAGGCAATTGTTTTGGGTTAATTATACGCAGTTTCTTCCTAAAAGGTTTTTGGTTTTCTTTCAATGGGATCTTTTGCTAGATAATATCTGTGTCATAGGCTTTTAAGTCCTCATAGCTTCAGGCAAACACATCAACAAACTCTTTAAATAAATCAATGTATTTCTTCCTGATGTGTGCTGGCAAGGATTTAGCTAACTTAATCATCTTAGGCTTATCCTCGGTGCCTATATTTCATTCTTCAACATCAGACTCTGTGTGTTCTATAGTGGGTTTCTTTGCCACATCGTTAAAATAAAAAAGGTCCTCTAAGGGTGCTAATCCTCAGGGTATGTTCTTGTCTTTGGACTGCAGCACCTCTATGTCTTCTTTTTCTGCATTCTTGTATTCTTCAGTTTGAGTTCCAAGTTCTTTAGTTAACATGTTTATTTCTACATTATGGGGTGATTTTTCTTCATCAGGGGGCTCTTCATTCAGGAATTTTTCATCGGATTTGGAGTCTGAATCAGGAATTTCAAACTCATTCCTGCCAAGCAAGAAATCCTCTATCTGCTTGTCACCCTCAAAGACCTGCCAATACTTCTCATCATCCAGCACTGCAGGCCTATATTTTTTTTGAATTATGATCTATTTGTCACTAGGTGATTTCTGATATGAACTAGCAACGTAGGCTAATCCATTTGCAATAATGTTCTGACTCCTAGGAACAAACACAAGCTCCTATTCTACAAAGGTTATCAACAAATCCATGGCATCATTTCCGTATGCCCTCAATCTAGGATTATTCGCAGTGTACTCTCCATTCACTTGTTTGATGACTAACTCAGAATCTCCATGTACAAGTATATTTTAGGCTCCTAGTTTTTTCAATAGATTCAATCCTAGGATGAGAGCCTCATACTCTGCAATGTTGTTTGTACATTTGAAATCTAGTTTGAAAGAATGACTCTCAGCATAGTTACTTTCAGTATTGTGCAACCATACTCCAGCTCCTGTATTCTACTTAGTGCAAGACCCATCAAAGTTCATTCTCCATACGGGATTTTTTTCAGACTCACTATCATTTTCATCCCTAATGCTATGTCCACCATTATGTAATATTCTGAGGTGTACACCATGTTGTGTAATTTTTTGTTCTTTAGGATTTTCATGGATTTCAGAGCGATGAGTAATATGTTGTTTACAATTTGTGTTTTGTTCACTCTGGTCCTCTGTTTTAGTACATTGTTCTAAAGTTTCTCTCTCGTTTTCCTCTATATCTAGAGTGGCCATTATGTTAAAATTTGTGGCTTCTACTCTGTTGTTTGAATCTATGTTTCCTGGCTCTCGTTCATCAGTAAAATCATCATTGTATAGGATATGTTATCACCTGATCTGAACCCCGGGCTGAAAAGGGAAAAACAGGGTAACAACTAAACCATGCTCAGCCTTGTAGCTATCCCTACAAGGACAGGAGAGGGCTCTCTCTGTAAAAAGGATATTCAATAAAGTGAAATAATGAATCTGATATTAGGCTAGGTATAATGATGGGAAAGAAATTTAATAAATGAGATGAAATTTCAGGGATGTGTGGGATATAAAATAGGACAGTTGAGACTGGGGAATTGAATCAGGACACAGGGTATTTCATGGGGAAATATAGGCAAGAAATTTTAGCACTAAATTTTAATAAAGGTGGGATGGAAATACTGGTGAGGAGCTAAAAAGGGCACAATAAATGGATCCTTTTCAAACAGAAGAGAAAAACATAGGGTAATGATTTCCCAAGGCAGGGCATAAAAATGGATCCTACCTTTCTATCTTGAAACAAAAGGAAATGTTTATGGATGAGAGGTGAAACATAACAATTTACATATGAACACAAAGAGAGAAACAAATGCTAAATCTCATACCACATGGATCCCACAAATCAGAGCTGCGTCTCTTATTAATTCCCTGTCAAACTGTACAATGGAGCGCAAAGCGTTTCTTCCAAACTATTTCCCTACTTCTGAGTTACAGACTGCTTTATAAATGATTTACAATTGCATTAAATAGGTTTAAATGTGGGAACATGGATCCAAAAAAATAGGGAGTTGTTAAACAACTCAGAACTAAAATCTGAATATGGCAAAGAGAACCAACAATTTGCCTCTGAAAACAAGGAATAGCAATACATTTTAATCCTTTGAAAATTTGTTGTTATACTGTATGAAGGGAAAATAAGCAATCCAGAAAACAGATTTCCTACTTTGCTACTGTTGAAATTTTTTTTTTTTAAATATAAGCTTCTCGGCCTTTTTGACTTTTCTCTTTGCTTTCCATTGTTTGTTTGAGAAAACTGACATTTTAATAAAATGTTGTTGAAACAAAATGAAATGAAATTATGCTTTCGGTGAAGAGAAAAATTAATTTTGAATGGGAAAATGGAAGGGGAGGAGGTGGGGTTGCATTATAATCACAATCAGAATGGACAGAGCAGAGGGATATAATATAATAAAACACTTGCAATTCATGTTTTCAATGGTATCATCGCAATTGGGATCAGGGTCGAGAAATATACAATATAAACATGTAACATATTATGCGAGAATGCCATCGCAATCGGTGATCGAAACCAACACTTCCGATGCGATGGGCATAGGTCCGATGGGGTAATCAAATAATAGTGGTTTTTTTCTTTTACAAAGGGAGGAAATACTTTGCATATGAAAGGGCAGAGGACTAAAGTGGAACCAGGGTAGTCGGCACGATTGGAATCGAGAGATTGAGAGGGGCGTATAACATAACAAATTTCAATACCTCCGATGCGATGAGGACGCGACGATTGGGAAAAACATTTGTATAAATAAAATAAAACAAAATTTAATTTTACAAAGGGGAAAGGTATTTTGTAATGGACGGGCGAAATATTATATAGTGGGCCCGAATGTAAATCGGAATCGAGAGGTGAAAGGGGAGCAAGGGCGAAACAATATATGGATTCACCGATTGCGATGGCCCGATCGCATATGGGTCGTCGGATTGGGGGGGTTGATCAATGGTCAGGATGTGCATCGGAGGGGGTCAATCGGGGTTTTCCATCGGAAGCCGTTTAATACAATCGCATCGGAAGTTGGGCGATGGGCCAATCGGGCGCACTTACAAAATGTGCCGATGCGATGGGAAAGGGATTTAAAGTGGCGGAGTCTTATAATATAAAAATTTGTTATAAATTTTTATTATAAGGTTTGAAATTATGGTGGGGAAGTGGTTTGGAATGGCGGGGGTTTTTAATAATAAACTTTAAATTGTTTATTATAAAGTTTTAAAGTGTGGTGGGGAAGTGGTTAAATTTAAATCGCATTTGTGTTTTATAATGTGATTTTTGTAATCGGAGGGGAGGGGGGGAAGGGATTTATAAAAAATATTAAACTTTAATATAAATTTTAAGGGAAAAATCGGAAAAAGGGATTATTTGAGGATATAGGGGACTTTTACTTCACTTAAGCATAAATTTCAATCCAGAAGTCAGTTTTAAGAGTGTAATATACCATTGGAAAGCTCTTTCTGGGCTCTTTCTGATGGATCTACTTGGACGATGATTTGGCACTGAACATGCTGTGGAAAACCTCTCTGAAGGTAGGGTTATGACTTTGTGGAGATGGCAGCTATGAAATGTGACTTATTACATAGGCTAGCATGAGATTACATAATGAATGATAATAAAGGCAAAATATCATTTTTTCATGTCAAAACATGGTTTTGAGGTGAAAATTACATCAAACTAAATAAAATATATCTTTGATCCTTCAAGTGGTGACTTTGAGCTTATTGACTTCCTCATGAATTTGCTGATATTTATTGACATTTGACTCATTACTTTGACCATGGTGAGACCCTAGAAACTAATGAGACCCATCCTATGAACTACTAACATGATTTTGAGAATGAAAGTGACTAATGACTAAAGACCATACAGAGGAGAACCCTCAAGTTTCACATGAGGGGAAACTGATGAAAAAATTACTACCATCAATGAATCCATGACCTAGCGGAATGGTGAAATTTATTCGGTATGGGACTCCTAATATGCAAATGCAAAATAGAAATTTTGATCACTGATGGCAGTATGACTATACTGACACTAACATTGGCTCCAATGGGGATGGTAGCTCCTTGGAGGTGCCAAGAACACCGTATACCAAGTAGCCTTATCCATTGGGCATGGAGTCAAAATGTTGAAAACTAACACAATGAAAATTGACTCTGACTCAAGACTGAAACTGAAAACTGAAATAAAACCAAACCATACACATGAAATTCAAGTTTTATAGCCTTCACCTCGAGCCCCAAACTTCAATGACTGTGTATTTTAACTTTGATAAAAAATAACATGGTATATACAATGATGATGACATAGATTATGATCCTTTGTCTTCAACAATGGTAGTGCTTCAAAAGCCTACCATTTACTGCTCCTCCAGGGCAATCTTGGCCATCCATTTCTGAAAGCAAGAAGGCATTCTGTCCCCTACATGCTGAAATTCTGTATGGCCCTTTCCAAAAGTTGTCAAACATATCGTGCTTCCCTTTGTCTTCATTCCTTGCATCCCATTTCAACACTACATCATCCAGTTGAAACTTTTCTCCTTTAGTCTTTCGGTCATAGATCTTTTTAATCTTCTCCTGTAACTGAATTGCATTCTGTGACACTTCTTCTCTTGTTTGCTGAAGGTGGATCATCTGATTGATCCTTCACTGATTGTCATCGTCCTCGCTACCAACTTCTTGCAATAATCTCATAACTGGGACTGTAAGAGATGTGGGAAAGACAACATCAGTTCCATAAACTAATTGAAAAGGTGACATACCTATTGATTTCTTACTGCTAACTCTGTCTTCCCACAGTGCGTTGATGAGCTTGCGATGCCAATTTCTTTTGTTTGCCTCCAGCATTTTCTTAATTATATTTATTGGCAATTTGTTTGAAGACTCTACTAGGTCGTTGCCCTGTGGATAATATGTTGTTGAATGGCCCAACATGATATTGTATTTGTCATAGAAATCGATCATCTTCTTCGATTGAAATGCTGCTACGTTATCTGTTACAATTTTATATGGGCAGACAAAATGAGATAAATATTCTTTTCAAGGTTGAATAATTACCGTGTCAGTCACTTTCCTTGCTAGGACGACCTCGATCCATTTCGTAAATTAATCTGTCCCTGTCAATATCCATCGGTGTTGTGCTGAGGATGTGGGATGAATTTCTCCTATGAAATCGAGCCCCCACTGCTGAAAGGGCGCGTTCACTGAAACTAGTTTCAAAGGAAGTGGAAGCAATTTCTTCTTCCCTTGGAAAATTTTGCATTCATGACAATTCATCATTGTTTTGTATAAATCATAAAAAAATGTGGGCCAATAATACCATGCTCTCAATACCTTGTTAGCTGTAGTCTTCCAAAACAAGTGACCGCCACAATCACCTCTGTGGAAATCATGCATTACCTTCTGAGCTTCTTCTTCAACCAAACAATTGAGCAAGACGCATCCTGGATCTTTCCAATATAGGGCACTGTTTAAAATGAAATATTTTGCAAATTTAAGTTTCAAAGAGCTACCTTTACTCTTAGACATTCCTGGAGGAGGTGACAGATGCTGAAGGACATAAAAAATATCTGAATACCAAGGAGACTGTAGAAAAATGTCTGAAATAGGAACAAGCAGACCTTCATCTTCATCCTATGACATTGCTGTAATGAGGTTTATATCCAGGGTACACATATTTGATTGGGCCATCAATTTCGCCAAGCCTTGGCCTTTGATCAATGTCGTGGGCTTGAGCTCCAAGTCGTACTCCAACATAGCTGCTATCCATTTACCTCTTTGACCTTTTGGATCAGTTTGCATCAAGACATCCTTCACTGCTGCGTTAGGGACACATGCTATAGTATGTGAATGGAGAATATAGACCCTAAAATCCTTCAATGCCTTTATAAGAGCCAATGCTTGTTTTTCAATAATATTATATCTTAAGGCAGCATCTCTAATAGTCCTACTGAAAAAGGAAATTGGCTTTTCGACCTCATCTCTCTTTTGCATTAAAACAACAGCCAGAGTATGCTCAGATGCAAATGAAAATATGATAAAATCTTGAGTATAGTCGAGACTAATCAAAACTGGGCATTGGACAAAGAAAACTTTACCAGATTGAATGATTTGATAGCTTCCTCACTCCATTTAACAGAGCTGTCCTTCTTCAACATATTGGTCATTTCTCTCAAATGTTCAGCCAAGTTAGGTATAAATATATGTAAAAAATTCATCTTACCATTGAATGCTTGGATATCTTTCTTGTTTCATGGAAGATCTATGTGCTGAATTTCCTCCACTCTAGATGGATCAATAGAGATACCATATTTAGAGATGATATGCCCCAGCAATTTGCCCTCATCCATGGCAAAAAGACTCTTCTTGGGATTGAGAGAAATCCCAAATTTTCTGCATCGTTGAAAAACAACTCGCAAATGATGCAAATTCTCATCATCTGAACCTGAAAATACTGTCAAATCATCCAAATAAACAACAAGAAAAACATCTTTTTCATTGGCAAAGGAAATGTCGATTGCACGCTGGAAAGTATCTCCAACGTTCTTCAGCCCGAATGACATTTTGGCATATTGGAAGGTTCTCCAGGGTGTTGTGAAGGCAGTTTTGTCCTGGTCCTTCTCATGCACCAAGATCTGGTTGTAGCCTGAGTAGCCATCAAGTAGTGACATCCTAGATGCTCCAACTACTCTCTACAGAATATGGTCCATTTTCGGAAGTGGATAATTATCCTTTAAGGATGCCTTATTCAAATTCTGAAAATCTATGCACAATCTTATCTCTCTTGTCTTCTTACGTACCGGGACCAAATTTGAAATCCAGTCAAAAAATCTAATGGGGACTATAATACCTGCTTTGTACAACCTGTTTACCTCTTTTTTGATGGATGGCAGCAGCTTGGGATTGATCCTTCTCAGTTTTTGTCTGAATGGATTCTGATCCGGCTTGATAGGAATACTATGCTGGATTATATTCTTATCATACACTTTCAAATCTGAATAATCCCATGCAAACACATCAGAAAATTCAGAAAGTAACTTAACATACTTCTCCTTTACCTCAGGGAACAATGCCTTTGACAATTTCACAAACTTGGGTTGGTCATCTGTTCCAAGATTCACATCTTCAACGCCTTATAAATAAGCCACTTCGAGGGGGAAACCTCCAATAAATTGAATAAATGAACAATTCTTGGATGATACAATTCACAAAACCTCCTTTCTATATATAGGAGTCCATGGGGCCATAATGTAATCCTAGTGGGCCACAATGTAATCCTAGCCAACCTAACAATAATAATTTAAGGGCACAATAATAACCAAATGGGGGTTACAAGGGTACAATAATAAAAATAAGGGGGGCTACACTAACATAATAAGGGGCTACACTATTAATATAGGGACTTAACACTTTGCCACATCATCCTAGTCAAAAAGCTCCTCTAGAGGTATGAGACCTCTAGGAATTACATTATCCTTCAGCTGCAATATGTCCACCTGGTTTGCTTCCATCTCCTGATCATCAACCTCATACTCACCTTCTATTGGAGTGTCTTTGAATTTTCCATCACTCTGCAAAAAAGCATTAATCTCATTTTCATTCCAAAATACTTGCCAATACCTTAGATTGTCTGGAACAACAGGCCTATGTTTGACATAGATCTCAAACTTATTGCTGGAGTTCATCATAATCTTCAAGTTGCTGGCAGTAGTGGCAAGAGAATCAACAATGAGATTCTACATCATGGGTACTGTTGTCAAAGTGTACTCTGGGAATGTCTTCAAGATGTCCAGACTGCATTTCTGTATGCCCTCAATCAGATGTTTAGCTTGGTATTCTCCTTTAACCTGTTTGATTATTAACTCGGATTCACCATACACAGAAATCCTCTTTGCATTCAACTTCTTCAATATTTTGAGACCTGCAATCAAAGCCTCATATTCTGCTTCATTGTTACAGCAATCAAAAGCCAACTTATAAGCACATACTCTAACATTGCTGGGAACCTTTTCAGGCTGGAAAACAGGGCTCCTAATCCATATTTTGATACCAGCTCCATCCTTACCAACAGCTCCATCAAAATCCATGCTCCACAGGCCTTCTTCTTCTTCTTGTAGATGCTAAAATTTAGCTTCTTTTTCTTCTTTACCTTGGCTGATTTCTGGCTGTTCACTACCTTTTGGCTGCTGGCAGGCAGGAGACTCAGAATTTCTTGCTTCTTTCTCTTTTTCCTATTCGACGACTTCTCTAAAATTCTCTGAAATCTCAGGTATTTCATTTATTTGTACTAATTTAACATTCTCATCATTTAAACCACCATCAGAATACAAGACAAAGGACTCTAAATCTGTATGGACAGCATTAATGGGATGGTTTACTGGCTTCTCTTTGCTAGTAATCATATATTTCATTTTATTTTCTCTATATAGCTTTCTCAACTGGCCAAATACAGGGATAGTGGCATAAGAGAATTCAAGTTGCATAGTTCCCTTGAGTTTTGCACCCCAAGACCTAGATAGAAGCATTCCAAACCTTGGTGGGACATTAGCAACAACTACATCCATAAAGACATTTTTGGCTAGGATTTGGTCTAAAGATACTACCAAATCTTTAATAAGACCAATACAAAGTACCCTACCTGAGTCAAAGGAATACAAATCATGGTATTTTCGAGTAATATCCAGTCCTAACTTTTCCATGATGGCCTTGCGCATCAAATTATGTGAGGCCCCAGAGTCCAACATAGCATTATGCAATATGAACTCATGTAATCTAAGGCTTAGGTAAAAGGGTGGGACTTCACTTTCTTCAGATTCTTCTATGGCTAGCCCAAAGATGAGTTCTGGATAGTCATCTTCTACATTAACCATGTCAGAAACAGAGTCTATTTGTAATATTCTAGACACCTGACTTTTATAAGCACTATTCTTCACCAACTCAGTGAGGGGCATAGACACTTTCAGCTTAGAAATTTCATTTTCTAAATTAAAAGAAGGACCTTTTTCTACCTCTTTAACTGGAGTATCTTTCTTCTTTGTTTGCTCCTTTACTATGCTCTGCTGATTCTTTTCGTTTGGACTGTTATTTGTTGAAGGTGCTTTGCTGGAGGAAGGGTCGGTCGGCTCTTTTCATTTCTTCTGCGAATCGTTCTTTATTTGAAGCTCTTTTCTCTTTTGAATGGGACTGATCGAAACATCTCTGTTCCTCAAAGAATATTTTTTTTGGGATCATAGAGCATTCATGTACCCTCTCTGGTATTCATCGGACTCTTCTCCTAATACAGCGTGATTGGCCAAGATGAAATCTTCATATTTTTGAGTGTCTGGAGTTTCCATGTATTCTTCTTCTTAAATAAGGAAGATAGGGGCACCATCAGCAGTGAAAAAGTGATTGGCCTCAATCACAGGATCATCATCATCTGAGTCTGTCCCTTGCACGTAATTCTTCTGCAATGGAGTTTTAATCTGCTGTTGTGGTGGTGCTTGGTCTTGCGTTCTTTGTTCTCTCTGCTTGATTCTGAATTGGGGCTGCTGCCCTTTGAAATTCAGATTTCTTATTTGAGGTTTAGTTCTGTCTGAAATGATCAATCGATCAACCATTTTTTCCACTTTCCGAATCAGATTGTCCATTTTTATTTCTGAAGGAGAGGCCTCCTCTTTCACTGTGACTCTTTTCTCAGCTCTGGCTCGTGCTCTTTTAGCTAGTAGATTCACTTCTACACTTACTAGTATCTTCTACATGTCTTCAAGTGAGGAAGGATCTATTTCCTGCAGCTAATATGCCATGTCGGCATCAAAACCATCTGGAAATTTAAGCAATGCTAATCCCACAGGAGGTTTCAAGTTAGCTAGAATAGCATTATATATAGCATTAAATCTTAAACAATAGTCCTAAACAGTTTCACCCACATTTCTCTTAATATTTTCATACTCAGACAGAATTTGTAGTGGGTTCTTTTTTACCTCCCACCGGTCTAAAAACTATGTGTGCAACTCCTGCAAAGTGTGAATTGAGCCTGCTGGCAAGGCTCTAAACCATTTTCTAACTTCACCTTCAAAGCTTTGAAAAAAAAACCTGGTAGTCACATTCTCTGCTTCTACCTCATGTAGATCAAAAAAGTCGTTCATCTTATCAATGTGCTGCTGGGTCGTAATGCTTTGGGTGGCATCAAAGATGTGAATTTTTCTTTGATAGTCAGCAGGCATGTCATTGAGAACCTGAGGTAAGACCAGAGGTGCATACCGGGCAGCCATGACCCTAGGTGGATTTACAACAGTATTTATATTACTGGGATTTGAGGGAGGTGTTGATGGAGGAAATGACAACTGAGAGTTGACTGATGGGAATGCTGATGAATTGGGAGGAGGAAATGTTGTTCCTGATGATTCTGAAGGCTCAGGAATATTAGTTACATTGATGGACTAAGGAAAATTCAAAATGTAATCATCAATGGAGGAATTTTCTCTTTGGACCTCAATATCTACAAGGAACTCAAGATCTAAAATTGTATCATCAATGTCAGTTTCAGACTTATTTCTAAATAAAGAAAGCTCAAAACTTTCATCAAAGGAAAGATCTTCTACAAAAAACCACTCACTAGGCCAAGTATAGGATCTGAAGACAGGTCTGGGACTTGGTGATCCTTCTTGTCTTCTGACAATTCTTGGAATGAGATTTGGATTTTCAAACACAGGGGGAGGATTTGGATCTGGATTAGCCCTGGTGTATCTTCTTGAAGCCAGTGTGTGTAAATTTCTACTGTACAAAAATTATGTTTCAGCCTAACAGACTCTGAAAATCATTTACAAGCAAACATTTACTGGGGTGATCTGACATTATACTCTGATAACAGGAATATATGACTGGAATAAGTGGTTGTAGTTATATTCTTTTCTAACAGCGCTTTAACAATTTCTTCCTTCTTAAACAAATTTTTAAAGATTAACGCGACATAGGGGAACATGTTAAACACTTAAACGAACCTTACTCTAGTTGTAATGACAAAATATATCAATGGCACGATCCTTTTAAATCTTTCAAACTTATATCATAGCACACACTTATGCTACCAGCGCGACATTTATTTGATTCAACAGGGGCCCACGCATCCGTATTTCACCTTTTATGAATAAAATCAACATTAAATAATATCAAACCGCCAGATCATACCTTGAGTTATCACTTGTGCACTTTACTGAGCGATCATCGTTAGATATAGTGCTCTCCAAATCGAACGATCCTCGTTGATTTCACTTTTTTTCAAAGGCCGAAGTTTAACATCTAAGAGCCGCACGAAATGGGCAGTTTTTGGGTGATGACGTGCCCAATTCTCACTGGATCGCATTTTTTTGGAGTAGTTTCACCCCTGGGCAAAAGCGGCGCGATATAGGCGGTATTGGTTTCCAAACCTACTGGCGGTAAATCAAACGAGCTTTGACCTAGGATTTGACTGTGGTTAAGTGCTTTAACTCCACGCGTTAACTCACTGTTGGGTCCCACTAATATTATTTCTCTGTCGGCAAATAAACCAAGCTTTTACTTCAATCACAGAGATTTCTTTAAAAGCATCATGTTGAATGTAACTAAGGTTTTTAACCTTAGGCAGGGTTTCTTAATACTTACTATTCACACGGCCTTAATATGATTTGTTCTTCAAATGGAACAAACGCAGTCGATGAGTGCCGAGAATATAAGCTTGCAAACAGTCAGATCTTCCCCAGTGGAGTCGCCAGAGATGTTATCACTTGATCTGAACCCCAGGATGAAAAGGGAAAAATAGGGTAACAACTAAACCATGCTCAGCCTTGTAGCTAGCCCTACAAGGATAGGAGAGGGCTCTCTCCGTAAAAAGGATATTCAATAAAGTGCAATAATGAATCTGATATTAGGCTAGGTATAATGATGGGAAAGAAATTTAATAAATGAGATGAAATTTCAGGGATGTGTGGGATATAAAATAGGACAGTTGAGACTGGGGAATTGAATCAGGACATAGGGTATTTCATGGGGCAATATAGGAAAGAAATTTTAGCAATAAATTTTAATAAAGGTGGGATGGAAAGACTGGTGAGGAGCTGAAAAGGGCACAATAAATGGATGCTTTTCAAACAGAAGAGAAAAACACAGGGTATGAATGATTTCCCAAGGCAAGGCATAAAAATGGATCCTACCTTTCTATCTTGAAAGCATTAAAAAGGAAATGTTTATGGATGAGAGGTGAAACATAAAAATTTACATATGAACACAAAGAGAGAAACAAATTCTAAATCTCATACCACATGGATCCCATAAATCAAAGCTGCATCTCTTATTAATTCCCTGTCAAACTATACAATAGACTGCAAAGCGTTTCTTCCACACTATTTCCCTACTTCTGAGTTACAACTACTTTATAAATGATTTACAATTGCATTAAATAGTCTGAAATGTGGGAACATGGATCCACAAAAAGAGGGAGTTGTTAAACAACTCAGAACTGAAATCTGAATATGGCAAAGAAAACCAACAATTTGCCTCTGAAAACAAGGAACAACAATACATTTTAATCCTTTGAAAATTCACTGTTATACTGTATGAAGGGAAAATAGGCAATCCAGAAAACAAATTTCCTACTTTGTTGCTGTCGAAAAAACTCTGTTTTTAATATAAGCTTCTCAACCTTTTTGACTTTTCGCTTTGCTTTCCGTTTTTTGTTTGAGAAAAATGACATTTTAATAAAATGCAATTGAAACAAAATGAAATGAAATTATGCTTTCGGTGAAGGGAAAAATTAATTTTGAATGGGAAAAGGGAAGGGGAGGAGGTGGGGTCGCATTATAATCGCAATCAGAATGGACGGAGTAGAGGGATATAATATAATAAAACACTTGCAATTCATGTTTGCAATGGTATCATCGCAATCGGGATCGGGGTCGGGCAATATACAATATAAACATGTAACATATTATGTGACATTTCCATCACAATCAACGATTGAAACCAACACTTCCAATGCGATGGGCATAGGTCCGATGGGGTAATCAAATAATAGTGGTATTTTACTTTTATAAAGGGAGGAAAGACTTTGCATATGAAAGGGCAGAGGTCTAAAGTGGAACCAGGGTAGTCAGCACGATTAGAATCGGGAGATCGGGAGGGGCGTATAACATAACAAATTTCAATACCTCCGATGCGATGAGGACGCGGCGATTGGGAAAAACCTTTGTATAAATAAAATAAAACAAAATTTAATTTTACAAAGGGGAAAGGTCTTTTTTAATGGACGGGCGGAAGATTATATAGTGGGCTCGAATGTAAATTGGAATCAGGAGGTGAAAGGGGAGCGGGAGCGAAACAATATATGGATTCGCCAATTGCGATGGCCCGATCACATATGGGCCGTCGGATTGGGGAGGTTGATCAATGGTCAGGATGTGCATCAGACGAGGTCAATTAGGGTTTGCCATCAGAAGCCGTTTAATACAATCACATCGAAAGTTGGGCGATGGGCCAATCGAGTGCAGTTACAAAATGTTCCGATGTGACGGGAAATGGATTTAAAGTGGTGGAGTCTTATAATATAAAACTTTGTTATAAATTTTTATTATAAGATTTGAAAGTATGGTGGGTAAGTGGTTTGGAATGGCAGGGGTTTTTAATAATAAACTTTAAGTTGTTTATTATAAATTTTTAAAGTGTGGTGGGGAAGTGGTTAAATTTAAATCGCATTTGTGTTTTATAATGTGATTTTTGTAATCAGAGCGGGGGGGGGGAGGGATTTATAAAAAATATTAAACTTTAATATAAATTTTAAGGGAAAATTGGGAAAAAAGGATTATTTGAGGATATAGGGGACTTTTACTTCACTTATGCATAAATTTCAATCCAGAAGTCAGCTTTAAGAGTGTAATATACCATTGGAAAGCTCTTTCCGGGCTCTTTCTGATGGATCTGCTTGGAAGATGATTTGGCGCTGAACATGCTGTGGAAAACTTCTCTGAAGGCAGGGTGATGACTTTTTGGAGATGGCAGCACTGAAATGTGACTTATTACATAGGCTGACATGAGATTACATAATGAATGATAATAAAGGAAACATATCATGTTTTCACCTCAAAACATGGTTTTGAGGTGAAAATTACATCAAATTGAATAAAATATATCTTTGATCCTCCAGGTGCTATGACTTTGAGCTTATTGACTTCCTCATGACCTTGCTGATATTTATTGACATTTGACTCATTATTTTGACCATGGTGAAACCCTAGAAACTAATGAGACCCATCCTATGACCTACTGACATGATTTTGAGAATGAAAGTGACTAATGACTAAAGACCATAGAGAGGAGAATCAACAAGTTTCACATGAGGGGAAACTGATGAAAAAATTACTACCATCAATGAATCCATGACCTAGCGGAATGGTGAAATTTATTCGGTATGGGACTCCTAATATGCAAATGCAAAAGAGAAATTTTGATCACTGATGGCAGTATGACTAGACTGACACTAACAGGATAAAGGAATCTAGATCTATGTGGATGGAGTAGAGAGGAGAATTTTTCAGGTTTCTCATGGCTACTAACCATAAACTTCATGTGTGCCTCCCTATATAGTCTTCTAAGCTGGCTAAAGACAGGGATTGTGGCATATGACCCATCCATCTTCATTGTACCTTACTTATTGGCACCCCATGACCTTGATAGCAACATGCCATGCTTAGGAGGCACATATTCCACTATAACATCCATAACCATGCACTTGGCTAGGATTTGAGTCAAATTCACACAGAGATCTTTGATTAGGCCAAGGAACTTCACTTTGCTAGAATAAAAAGAGTATAAGTCCTTATAGGGTTTGGTTATTTCTAGACCTAACTTTTCCATGATTATCTTTGGCATAAGGTTGTGTGAGCCCCAGAGTCATGCATAGCATTATGAAGGATTTTTTCATGGATATTGAGGCTGACATAGAAAGGAGGCACTACCCCTTCCTGAAATTTCCTTTCAATTTTTGGGCCAAACAAAAGAGCAGGTTGATCATCATTCAAATTGACAGTATCATTGTTTTCTCCTAAGTTTAAAGCTTTCAAAATTTGACCTTTATATACATCCTGAGTGGCCAACTCAGTGAGTGGAACAGAAATTTTGATTTTGGCTATCTCACTTTCCAAATTGAAAAGAGACTGAATTTTTGAAAGGTTCAGTTCTATTTTATTGCTCACTGTTTTATTGGCATAATCAGCTTGTTGATTTTCACTATGTACAATGTTTGAAGCTATTTTATCAGGAGCATTAGCTGCAATGCTAGTGCTACTAGTTTCTTGACTAGGTTTATCAGTAGTTTGGATGTCCTTTTCTTTGTTTTTCCAGGAACTCTCAGCTGCTGATTTGTTACTTTCATCGGTCACTTTAGGAGTCTTTTCAGGTCTCTTCTTAATGTTGATTTCATAGTTTTTGGGTTTAGGAGTATCTAGGCTTTTCTTTCTCCTGAGATCATATTGTTCTCTGACCTACATGATGGCATTTTAAAATCCCAACCTATAGTCCTCAGATTCTAACCCTTCCTCATCCCAATGTGAGTATGAGGTCTGATTATCTTCTATGGAAAAGGTGTGAATTTGGTTGTCTACTTCCACCATGTTTATTGTGGTTCCCTCGGACTCTTCTATTATCCCTTCATCTTCATCAAGGAAATTCTCTTGAAATGGGGGTATGACTTGTTGATCAGAGTCTCTCTGTTTTTTTGGGGGATTGTTTCTCCTAATGTTTTGGTTCTGGTTTCTATTCTGATTACTAACTTGGACAACCATTTTCTCCATCATTTTTTCTAGCCTTTCCATGTTTTTGGCTAGACTATCATATTTGGGATCAGATGTGGAAGCTGACGTGTCATCCCTATAGGTTACCTTCTTCTCAGCCCTCATAATATCTCTTTTTTCAATCAGGTTTTCTTCTACACTTACTGCCCCTTTTTTCATATCTTCCAATGTGTTGTAATCTCTCTCCCTAAGCTGGTAGGCCATGTCAGCATAAAATCCTTCAGGGTATTTCACTAAGGCCATTCCTTGGGGAGGTTTCTTATGGGGTGGAAGAGCATTGCAGACACTGTTGAATCTGGTGGAATAGTCATGGACACTCTCTCCCTGGTTTCTTTTTAGATTTTTATATTCGGCTAGTATTTGGAGAGGGTTACTTTTGACTTCCCATTTGTTTATGAAGGTTTGATGTAAAGAAGGGAGGTCATTGATACAATTGGGAGGTAGGACTTTAAACCACTTCTTCACTTCTCCTCCTGAACTCTGAGAAAATATTCTCATCTTAATGGTTTCATCTTCAATTTCCATATAGTCAAAAGAATCTTCCATCCTATCTACATGATGTTGAGCTGTGGTAGACTCTTTTCCAGTGAAATGAGGGATTTTTGACTGATAATCATCGGGTAGTGGAGCCAAAGGCTGTGGTAACACCAAGGGGGCATACCATGCTGCCATGATGATGTTCTATGGAGGTAAAGGATTGGTTTGAGTAGCAGGTATATGGATGACATAAATGCTAGGACCAGCAACACATTGTTGAGCTGATTTAGGGTGATAGAGGCCCAAGTTTTGAATGAAATGAATATCAGGAGGTGTAGATGGAGGGGTCTCTCTATCCCTAATATGTTGACCACTATGAGATGGTGAACTTGAAGGCTCAAGGTTTGTCTGATCTATAGCACTAAATGACTTATATCTTGGTAAATCACTTGGTAATTCTGGGTCAAAAGGAGTATCAGATAGATCTGCGAAGTTTTCAGGTGCTGAATTAGCTCTATTAATTTGTCTGAAAATAGTTGGATCCCTATATGTATAAGGCTTCCTAAGAATGTTTTCAAGGTTGTCAACTATTTCAGGGGGGTCTAGATTAGAATAAGCTCTAGTATGGATTGTTCTTGAAGCCAGTATGTTAAGTCTCAATGAAGAAAGTTAGCCAGGTATGATAGTCTTTAAGAGGAAATCTATCTTCAAACCAAGAAGCTTAATCCTATGTGTTTCTTATAATATGGATGATGTTGTAATGAAAGCTGGTCTCCCAGTGGAGTCTTGTGAAAACAATGATAATCAGCAGGCCTACTGATCACCAGTGGAGTCTTTAATCATTAAGGAACTTTGGAGTCGCCAGGTGGAAGGTTTAAAATGTTTCAAGGAGATTTAATGTCCACCACAGTGATTAACTACCAAACTTAGGCTAATATGTTTCACTCCCCAGTGGAGTCGCCATTATGTTGGGGTTCCTGTGTTTTGGCAGGTTTGGAAATACCAAAAGACAAGACAACATCAAACCACTTTGGGATCTCAAGATCTAGCCCTCCTGGATCCAGAGAGGGATCTCTCTATAAAATGCAAGGAGATATATGTCTTTGAATTTCGAATTCAAGGTATTAGGCTAGTTTTTGGGCACAAGGGTTTGTTGTTTTGTTTGTTTGTTTGTTTGGTTGGCTGTTGGGAAACATGAAAGAAGGATTTAATGTAAGAAAAAGGGTGAGCAAAGAAGGATTTTTGGAAATGGGGAGATAATTCAAAGAAAACTCAAGTCCATTGGGCAATGGGGTCATAAAATGGTTTACTTTCAATTCAATATCCAAGGCTTTCAAATGGGCTAGTCATATAAAACAGAGGATCTCTAAAGATGATAGTATGGGTTGAAATGATAGGAGATGAAGGTGAATGACAAAGAAACCTTCCAAAGTGACCACTTAGGAGTAAATCTAGGGACAGGGCATGCCCTAACCATCTATTACCAAACTCCTAATGAGGCTAACTCTTCAAACAATAGAAAACACTTAAGATTTTGACATAAAGTGAAGCCTAAGATCAGAGAAAATTTTTTAACCTTCAATGCTTTTGACATTCAACTTAAGGGATCTTAGAAAATCTTAACTGTTGGAAAAGGACCCTAGTGAGACATAATCCACTCTAAATATCCCAGTATCCCAATTCTTTCAGTTAAAACCAGACAAGAACATCTAAGAATAGACTCTTCAATTCACACATCAGTAAGCAGGGAGAACCAACTGCTATACTAGCTATATTATCTTGAATATGTTCTCATATTACACAATTAGTAGAAAAAATCAAAAATAAGAAGAGAAGGAAGCTTTAGGGTAATTTAAAGCAGTATATCCTAAGCTATATTACTGATTATTATCAGAGAAATGAAATATGATGAATAAAAGAGAGAAACATTGACAAAGATAGAACACATCACCGCTGCTTTAAATCAGGATCCAATGAACATGCTTGTCATATTAAAGAGCAACACTAGTCACATACATCATTGTCCAACAGCTTGATATTCAGTCTGAAATCATCTCCTCAGCCTATTTTACAACTAATACACATAGAACTCTATCTCAAAGAAATAGCTTATAATTCACGGTTATCCAAACAACAACCTTTACAATGTATTTTTCTTGAGTTCTTATAGCTGAGAAAGTGGCAGTAAAGGTAGATAGAAATTTAAATGAAACATTAAAATGGAGGAAGAAGAGTGCTCCAGGCCCATTTTGTTTTAATATCCCTGCATTGAATTTCAATACTCTTTGGATGAAAGAGTGGTCTTCGACAGGCTGATAATAACTTTAGAGGTATGTTCTTTGATGTAATTTTCAACTGTTTGTACTCTATTAGTACTCTGGGACAAGTAAGGCAGATAAATGACTTCAGGCCTACCATACTGTGTAACTAATGCTCTGGAAATCTTAGGACTACTGTTAGGGTGGTGATCTTCTCAGGAACATTGATGAAGAATGAAAAAAATTATGGGAAATCGTCCTTTCTTGGGAAAGAACATTCTGCTGATGTGAAACACTGATTAAGGTTTGCTTCATGTGCTTTAGGCCTTATGCCTCCTGTATCATTCATAAGGTCTTCAATCTGTATATTTGTCCTTTGAATATAGGATTGTAGCATTAAATATTCAATAATAAGCTTTAGACCCTGTAATTCTTCACTGATACTCTTTGCCGCTTCACTTCTATCTTGTCTGTGGATACACAGGTTTTAATGGCGCCGAAAGATTTGCAACAGAGCTCATAACTCTGATTTGGATAAAAACATGTGTTTAAAACCCCTTTAGGAGTTTTCCCTACAATCTCTGGCTCCGAAAATGGCATTCTGTGCTCTAGATTTCCCTGTCTGTGATGGTGAGACAGAGAGCAATTTTCATCATTTGTAACCATACAAAACACAATAAACTCTGTTAAGAAAAATCGCTGGGAGTGGAGGTGGATGTTGTGGAGGCTCGTGGAAGATGGAGGCATAGTGATAGAAATGGTGGATGCAGGCGAAAACGGCTGAAAACCATGCAGAATGGAGGAGAAACTGGTCTGATGGAGGTCTGGAACGCGGACGGTTCTAGACCATTGGATTAGATTAGATGGTGGTGATCGACGGTCAGGATTCACCGGTGGGGTCGTTTGGAAGAGTTAGACGGAATGAAATAACTTTAGTGTAAAACACCAAAGTTTAGTGTTTGGGTGAATTACAAAGGAAAAGGGCTAAAATGTAGGAGATCAGAGCCTTTGGTGGTGGGACCCAGAGGGTGGAAGGCGATTTGAATGTGGAGCGTCAGATCACGGGAAGAGATCAACGGTGGAGATATTCCGATGGAGTCTTTTAGAAGGCCCAATGCAAATAGTATGGATGGGAACGCGATGAAATGTTGGTCGTTGATCTGGATCAAATGAACAGTCAGGATTTAATGAAGGCCTATATCAGGGAGGGGTGGTTTTTAGAAGAAAACTGTTGTTTTCGTGCAGCTTTGGATTAGTTTTGAAAATTTCCCAAAAAAACGCGATATACCTTGCTGCCTGACACGTGTCCCTTCTAAAACCACCTTTATCGCGTAAATTTGAAATGTTAACTGTCAGACACTAAAATCACACGATATGCACCTCAGCCATTGGATGTAGGACATGGAGATCTGATGGTGCAGGATGGAGCGCGATATGGAAAGATGCACGGGCATAACAAGTGGGCAAAGTCAAAGGTGGGTTAACTGTGGACCGTCAGATCTGTAGAATGGACGGTCAGGATCAAAGGTGGGAGCGCCAATTTTACAAAGGGAAAAAGGTTAGATGGATGGGAAGAATGAATATTGACTGTCGATCTATTGGGATGGACAGTGGAGATTAAGCCGGAGATCCGTGAAACAGTGAAACGGTGGAAAGGGAAGGCGGGGCGCGATGCAATCTGGACCATCAAATCTGGCGGAATGGACGACGGAGATTTAATTGCATCGAAGAAAGGAAGGGGGCCAAAACTCTGTGGTTCACATGATCTTGCGATTTTTTATTTAGCGAGGATCGTTGTATCATGAAAGAGATCAACGGTGGAGATCTAATCGAAGGGGGAATGATGGGGGGCACAAGAGGCGGAGCGCGATTAAATTTAAGCTGTTGGTTCTTGTGGATTCAACGATCTAGATTAAATTGGCAGAGTGATGATGGTCTAAGTGAACAAAAGCATGGACGAATCCTGACCGTTGGTTCTTGTGGATTCAACGGCCAAGATCTAATTGGAAAGCTGACCATCGAGGAGAAAGAAGAGTGGGCACAATGGGTTAGCGCGATGCAATTTTGCGCCAGTCGTTGGATCTGGAAAGGGATCAATGGTGGATATGCAATCGGAGGGGTATTGGAAAGGTGCGATGGGTGCGGTAAGATATTAGCACTGACCGTTAGATCTGTAAAGATCAACGGTTAATATTGCAGTGGATGGCCGATAGAACAAATTGTCATCGCATCAGCAAATTTCAATTAACAAAGGGAAAAGGCCAAAGGGAAGCTCCGATTGCGATTAGCGCCCTGGGGCTTAGCACCTGGTCTTGGGCATGGGTTATATGCGGGAAAGGGACTTAAGGCTAGGCCAAAAGGGGCCTAAGCCTGCTATAAGATAAAAAGTCGTTTTTTGGCCAAAAAACAGAGTTTTTAAGGCTAAATGGTGGGTTCTGGTAAGGGAAAAAAGGGATTTTTAATCCAAATGAAGAGAGCCACAAGGTTTAAAAGGGGAATTTGATGATTTAGAGGGCTAAGGAGGGGATTTTGAGGGTTTTTAGGGAAACTTTATGAAGGGAAAAAAGAGGTGAAAATGGGGAATTTGTAGGGATAAACTGGAGCAGATGGAGGCTTTTCTAAGCAAACTTCTTTCACAATTAGTGAGGCTTTTTCAATGGAAACAGCAGTGAGGGATATTTAAAAGATAAAAAACACATGGAGGCTTCAATAATGATAGGTTTTCAAAGGAAATGTATCTTTTGAAGACTCGGAAACAAATTTAGCCACCTATTTGCTTGACAAAAATTTATAGGTGGCTAACAAAATCCAATATAGGACTTGTCATGGTTTTTGAAAATACATCATTGTTTCACTATTTTATTTAATTCCTAAATTTGTAATTGAGTTATGGGCAGTGGCCTAGGCTCTGGGCCTAAAAAATTGCCTTAAATATCACGGACACAAAAACAATTCTGGGAAATTTAGTCCCAAAACGTGTGGATGCAGGCTTATGCATGCTTCTAGAGCCTCCCAGAGGCATGGATGCAAGCTTGTTCATGCGTCCAAAGCATTTTCTTCATAAATTATTAGTGGGGCCCAGGCGCTAGAGGCCTGAGTAGTTGGGTTAGCTCCTGGGAGTTTTGTTGCTAATGTGGAAGGTTTATTTGATGTATTTTTGTCAATTCCACTTCCTTAAGGTCACCTAGGAGTTTGAATCAGATATAGTAACTCTTCACCCCATGGTTAACTCAGTTGGCTGGTTACTTTGGTAGATGTGGGATGAGGGTGTTACAGAGTGGTATCAAAGCATGGTTCACCCCTTGGACTGGATGGGCAGTGTGTTGGTCATGCTTTTATATTGGTTGGATATGTGTTTCTTGTACTTGTGGTGTATGTGCTTGTTGCATTTGCACAATCTTATTCATGGTTGTAGTGATATCACCATGTGTAGGTTGATGGTGTTGTTGTACACTGTGTCATCATGAGTGTATGACTGGTTACATGTTGTTTATACATTTCAATTTCCTACATGTATCATCGTTTTATGTTTGGTTACATGTTGTTACATTTTATTACAAGTATTATCTATTTATGCTTGATTACATGTATTTATGTGTGTGTATTGTCCATGTTTATGCTTGTGTATTGTCTGTGTGTACGTTTTTGTATTTTCTATGCTTATGATTGTTTATTTTTCACATACATCGGTATGGTTTATGTCATCATGCATGAGGTCATAGTATGGTCATGCAGCGATGACTGGACTCCAACTAGAATGATGCTTATGTGAATAGTACATTTAATTGCTATATATCTATAAGTTGTCGTGATTATGTTTATACATGTATCACACTAATTTGGATGATCTTGTAGATGAGGTATCCTCCCAAAATTATTCTAAGGTACGTTGGTTTATTATGATTTGGTTTAGATGACATATTATGCCTTGTAGGAAAAAGATAAAAATGAATATAAATATGGTAGACTATGAAGAATATGCCAATGAATAAGATGAGTAGCATGAAGGGAACTCTTCTAATTTGGTATACACATTGAGAATATTAAAGGAATAAATAAGGAGTTGTAAAGTATAAAATGGGAGGACCATACATGCACAAGAGAAACAAGTAGAGTTTAATGCAATACTTCTTCATAGCTTGTCAAAATTGTAGCATCAAGGGCCACTTCATATCAACCATGGACATGAGGACATAACTAATGGGGCATATGGGAGGAGGTCTCTTGGTAGACACGGGTCGAATAGAGCTAACACAGGGAGATATGGCAGGTTGTTGGACACTCAAGATAGGAAGGGTTATGAGTACAGGTATTATTCTAGTTCTGGTTCTAATAGACATTATGATCACCATCATTATCATGCTTACAAGAGGAGTGGTGGGGGATACTTTCCAGATTAATTTAAGAAAGAAACACCACCTACTTTTTATTGGGACTTAAAGAAACTAGAAGAGGCAGAAGCCTAGATACTTGGGATGAATAAGTTCTTTGAGTTGCATAATTACACAGATGATATGAAGGCTAGAGTAGATATAATCAACCTTAGAGGTAAATAAGATATCTGGTGGGAAGACGTGAAGTGGGTCAGACACATCATGATAGAGGAATTGAGTTGGCACGAGTTCAAGAGGCTTTTCAGGAAGAAATACTTGTCAGAGAGGTATTATGAGAGTAAGGAAAAGAAATTCTATGAGCTAAATATGGGATCAATGATATATTAGGAGTATATGACCAAGTTCTTGGAGCTACTGAGGTATGTACCATATCTCGAAGATGTGAAGGATAAAGTTCAGTGATTTTTCAGTGGTTTGTCATTATAATTTAGAGATTGGATCGAGTATGATGAGCCTCGATCCCTTGATGAATTCATTGGGAAGCTGAAGCATTTCTATGAGCAATCAAAGCACAAGAATGAATCTCATCAAGGATGGAAAGGAAATGAAAAAGTTAAAGGTAAATGGCAGCCAAAAAGAGAAAGGCATCAGAATGTAGAAGAGAAAGAAAATGTGGCACCAAAAAATAATTTTAATGCAGCTAGACATGGACATGGATAACAATAACATAGAGGTGAGGGTACTGGATGGTTGGAGTGTTGGACATGCAGTAAGGAGCATCTAAAGAGATATTTTACACAGAACTATAGCGGTGGGCCTTAGATATATAGCGAAAAATAGGCGTAGACTATTGGAGATATTGGACATAACATTCCTCATATTTATACAGTCGTGCACAATAGGCAGGAATATCACCAAGGAGTCAATCATTGAAATAGACGGTAATATTTGTGATCAAGTTATTTCTATTTTTATTGACCCTAGATATAATTATATCTATGTTAGTAATGAATTGGTTGATAAGTGTGGTTTGTGTTAGTATGAATTCTTCGTCGAAGTGTACGAAAAAGAACCACTTTAGCTACGCATGACTAATAGCCCTAACAACAATAGAGGCTGCCAAACATCTTCAGATCTGCGATTAGTATTTGAATAAGGAAATGCATGGAAAATATTGGTTCGTGCAGTTGGCTACATGTATGAAGAAAAGAGTTCATCATTGGTTAAGAAATTGTGCATTTGAGATAATTGGTATGCCCAAAACAATGCACTTGAACATATTTCCATTGGGATCGTATAGTATGCTAATGGGTATGGCTTGGATATACCTTCACAGGACCAAGGTGGATAGGTATGACAAATCCATTGAGTGCTTGGATGACAATGGGGAACCAAGAGTCTTACAGGGAAAGAAGAAAGCCACATCAGTTGGGATGATGATGGATATGCAGGCCAAGCACAGTCACAAGAAAGGGTGTCTGCTATTTTCATTTCATATCTCTAGTAACAAGGGTAAGGAAGTTGAGGATGCATATGTTTTGAGCAGATACGCAGTTCTACAATAGTCTTAAGATGTATTTTTTGCAGATATTTCAGAGTTTCCACCTCATAGGGAGGTAGAATTTTCTATTAAGTTGGTACCATGGGCAGCTCCAGTATCAAAGGCACCATACATGATGAGCACACATAAGTTGGTATAATTAAAGTTTCAAATGAAAGATATGCTTAGCAAATTATACATTATGCCAAGTGTGTCGCCATGGGGCGCACCGGTGTTGTTTGTGAAGAAGAAGGATGGAACTCTCAGATTGTGCATTGAATATAGGCATTTGAAAAAAGTGACCATCAATAAAATGTATCTGTTACTGAGGATTGATGATTTTTTTGATAAATTTAAGGGAGCAACAATATTCTATAAGATTGAAATGATATTGGGATATCATTAGGTACACATCAAAGAAGAGGACATCTACAAGACCGCATTCATAATGAGGTGTGGTCATTTTGAGTTTGTTGTAGTTCCATTCAGTTTTACTAATGCCCCAAATACATTTATGTGTTTGATGAATAATGTGTTGCGTCCTTATTTGGACAAGTTTTTTATTATGTTCATTGATGACATGTTGATATATTCTAAAAATGAGGAAGTGCATGTCGAGCATTTGGCAGCAATGTTGATATTATTGAGAGAGCATCAATAAAATACTAAGCTTAAAAAATTAAATTTCTTCTAGGCTAAGGTACATTACTTGGGACATGTTGTATCCAAGGAGGGCAATGTAGTATATCCAAAAAAGATAAGGCCATCATGGAGTGGGTAGTTCCTAGAAATGTAGATGAGGTGAGATCCTTCATGGGGTTGGCATATTATTAGCGGAGGTTCATCAAGAAATTATCACAGATTGATTATCCTATTACATCATTGGAGAGGAAAGGTAAGAATTTTTATTGGACAGAGGAGTGTGAGGCCAGTTTTGATCAGCGTAGGCAATTGTTGACACAGGCTCCAATGTTAAATATTGCATATTCGTACAAGGAGTTTGTAGTATGTACATATGCTTGCAAGAGAGGACTTGGTGGGGTACTTATGTAGGATGGACATGTGGTATGCTATGAGTCACGAAAAGCAAAAGAGCCCAGAGTAGAACTACCTAACACGTGATCTTGAGCTAGTAGCAATCATACATGCATTGAAGATGTGGAGGCATTATCTTCTTGGCAAGAGGTTTCTATTGATGAGTGATCACATTGGGTTGAGGTACTTTTTTGACTAACTAAATTTGAATGCTAGGCAAGCTATAGGGTTGGCCACGATCTGTGAGTTTGACTTCAAGATCAGGTACATCAAGGGCAAGGAGAATAGGGTCACAAATTCTCTCAGTGGGCAGGTACAGGTAAATCACATAGCAACTATGAGATCATATGGGATGGATTTACATGATACAATCTTGTAGGAATGACGGCACGATGACAAGTATATGGAGATTGTCCACAGGTTGCAGCAGAGTACATGTATAAGTACATCTAGTGGTACAGGTACAAGTACAGGTGCAGGTGTACAAGATTTGGACTACCATCTCATGACAGATGGATTGGTCAGATTTAGAGATAGGATATATGTGTCATAAAGCATTGAGATCAAGAATGTGATCTTGAGATATTTTCATGTGAAACCATATTTGGGTCACCCAGGCTATCAGAAAATATTGACAGCAGTGAAGTTGTTCTATTATTGGTCAAATATAAAGAAGGATGTGGCAGAGTTTGTAGCTAGGTGTTTGGAATTTCATATGGTTAAGTCGGAGTGTAAGCATCCAGGTGGACTTTTGCAGCCGATTTTGATTCCATAGTGTAAATGAGAGGTCATTTACATGGATTTCATCACAAGTTTTCCTAGGACAGCTAGACAACATGATTGCATCATGGTGGTTATGGTTAGGTTGACAAAGGTTGCACACTTCATTCCAGTGAAGACTACATACTCAGCTAGCGATGTGACACTGGTTTTCATCAGAGATTTTTTCAGATTCCATGGTGTTCAAAAGAAGATTGTGTCAGATAGGGATGCGAATCTCACTTCCAAGTTTTGCAAGGAGTTTTATGTAGGTTTGGGCACCTACTTGACCTTCAACACAACTTATCATCCACAAACAGATGCACATACTGAAATGGTCAACAGGATCTTGGAGGACATGTTGCATATGTATGTGGTGCATCAAAAATGAAATTGGGAAGAGTACCTTCCACTTGTAGAGTTCGCCTACAACAAAGGGTACTAGGAACCATTAAGGATGCGTTCATTTGAGGAAATATATTAGTAGAGTTGCAATACTCCCATCAGTTGGAGTGATCTGCTTAACAGGTTATTGATTGGACCATACATGTTGGAAGAAATAGAATAGGAAATGCAGGTGATCAAGAATAATTTGAAAGCAACGCAGGATAAGAAGAAGAGCTATGTAGACCGGAACAACTTGTTTAAGGATTTTTAGGTTTGGGAACATGTGTATTTGTGCATTAAGCCCAAGAAGAGGTCCTTGTTGATTGGAACAGGTGCCAAGCCGACACCCCAATTTTTTCGACCCTTCAAGATCATTGAGAGGATCATACCAATGGCCTATCGACTTGCACTAGCTTCCACAGTGAAATTCCATGATTTTTTTCATATATCATTACATAAGAAGTATGTGAAGGATTTTGATAATGTGATTGACTGGTATGTATTCCAAGTAGAACCATATGGAGAATTTCGGTCGGAGACTTAGTGTGTTTTGCAGAAAAAAAATTCTCATCATCCGGAAGCAAGCAATAGAGAAAGTTAAATTTCAATGGAAACACTTTGGGCCTGATGAATCTACATGAGATATGGCAGATCAGATGTAGGCTATGTATCCTTCCTTGGTTTCTACTTGAGGCAAAGTAGTTTTGGTGTGATGTTGGTATATGTTTGGCATATTTTTTGGTGATTTTCTGATGTGATGTTTGGGTATATGTACCTATGTATATGGATGTAAGTACCTCCATGAGCTATGTTATAAATCTCTAATAATAGATATTGGTTTCATGTCATTATAGTTGTCATATTTTATGTTTTCATGATGGTTTTATTTTTAGCACGGTGATCATTGTGAATATTGCATCGAGCTATGTTATAAAGCTCCATGGGAAATATATTTTATTTTCAGTAGTTTTGCTGAGGTATATGTGTCGTTGAACACCGAGGACAGAGTCCCCCAAGGAGGAGGGCTCTGTAACATCCCTCATGAAAACTCCATGTAATAAAAATTAAAAATAATAACCACGATCGATGGGACACTTATTCCAAGATGAATGTTGGGAAAAACATCCTAGTGGGTGTTCATTTCGGTTAATATGGCTAAGGAAATGAAAAAGGCTTTAGAGAGGAAAAATGGTATTTTTGGCACATTTATTTATGAAAATAATGGAAATTAGGAGAAAATGGTGGTGAAAGGTCAAATGTTGCATGCGAGGAGAAAAATGAAGGAAAATAATGGAGAATGAATAAAATAGATGCCTCATCAATAAAAAGACTTATGAGGATCAATTGGTACCTTTTGTCAGCTTAGTTTTAGAGCTCTCTCATTATCTCTCTCTCTCTTTCTCACTCTTGGACACAAAGTTTTCTTGGAGCACTTTAGCATTGGATCAAGAAAGGAAAAGAAGGCAAGAGGAAGGAAGGAGTAAGCAAGGAAGATCAGGATCAAGTAGCTAGAACAAGATTCTTTGTAGGTATTTATTTGCATGTGTGATTTCCTTTCTAGATTTGGCATGTAGGGTATTGCATGTGGTTCTTTTCTATCATGGCATGGTTTTTCCCAGGTGTGACAGTTTTTTCAGCCTAGACTTGCCATTTCAAAATAGCCATGGTGTGGTGGAGTACTCATGTTTTGGTTGAGCTGGAATTCTAGATGGATTCGAAGCTGATTGAGGTGGATCTCCGAAATGATATTACAAATTGACTAGTAATCCTTGAATTAGACTGTGGGTTGTGGTAAATCTGGATAGTGCATTTCCTAGGTTTAGGACCTAGTGATTTGGTGTGGATTGTGGTAAATCTTGAGAGACTAGGAGACAAGAAAATTCCTCATGGTGTAGGTGGAGAAATTTGGTGGCATCCATGCTTGTTTTGGCCTAATGATTGGGTGGAGGTAAATCATGTTATGACATGTTTATTGTTTTGGCCTAGTGATTCGGTGTGGATTACGGTAAAGCCTGATATCTATTGATGAGGGCGAGGTGGTTTACCCTTGGTGTGACCTGGTTGGTTCTTTCAATTTCAATCCCACATTAATGCTTGGAATATGGCTTGGGGATGCTTGGCTAAAGAGAGAATTGGCTCAGCCAATCTATGGTTGGGTGGAACATGGTAGTCCCATCTTTGGTTGGCTTTTTTACATTCATCAATGAGAAGTTCATTTCCTTTGTATTTGATGTGTAAATGTACTAGTTATATGTGGATTCTATGGTTTTTGTATCCTTGATATTTCTTTTTTTATTATGTTGGTTTTAAGCATGTATTATGAAAATGATGATGTATGGCTCTCCTCATGTTTTTATTTGTAAATGAATAAATAATGTATCTATGACCTAATAGATGATATTGTAACTAATGATGTAAGGGACCAATGCTTCTTAGTGATTCTCAGATAAATATGAGATCCCTATGCTCATAAATGTTGTTTACACCTATAGAATACATGTTTGTGATATGTTTGACAAAATTCTTGTCATGGCTAGTAGGGGTTCAGTCTAGGCCTTGTCATGGTTTTTTCAAATACATCATCATTTCATTTTTTTATTTCATTTATGAACTTGTCATTTAGTTATGGGAAGTGGCCTAGGATTTGGACCTAAAAACGTGCCTTAAATCCCACAGACACAAGCACAATTCTGGGAAATTTAGTCCCTAGATGTAGGCTTATGTGTGCATCCCGAGCCTCCCATGTGCATGGATGCAAGCTTGTGCATGAATCCAAGTGGTTTTCTTCATAAAATCTCAGTGGGACCCAGGGGCTAGAGGCCTGAGTGGTTGGGTTAGCTCCTGGGAGTTTTGTTGCAGATGTGGAAGGTTTGTTTGATGTATTTTCGTTGATTCCACTTCCTTAAGGTCACCTAGGAGGTTGAATCAAATCATAGTAAATCTTCGTCACATGTTTACCTCGATTGGCCGATTACTTGGGTAGATGTGAGGTGATGGTGTTACATCGATAGGTTTAAATAAAATATTTGAACATAGGGGTCTCATGCTTATCTGAGAATTTTTAAGAAGAATTTTTGCCTCATCGCATTCACTGCATTATCATCGATTTAGGCATAGATACATCATTCATTCATTTACAAATCAAAACATGATGAGATCCGTACTTCATCACCATCATAAAACTCAGTCATAACCAACATATAATCAACAGAAATGACAAGAAAATTACAACCATATAAGCCACAGAATAAAAAGCATATTTACCCATCAATAAAAGAGGAAAAGAGCTCTTATTTCCATAAGAAAAATGCAACCAAGTCTGGGACTTCCATGTTCCACTCGACCATAGACATGGCTGAGCTAAATCTCTCTTCAACTAGTCACCCCGTGCCATATTCCAAGCATGAAAGTGGGATGTCATAAAACAAATACATCAAAACCAAACCAAGGCTTCCATAGGCCAAACCACCTCTACCCTCAGCCACTGATTCCACCTCAAGGTCGGACATCACCACCATCACCAGATTGTTAGCTACCCAAGCTGTTCTAGGGCTACAAAGTGTTTATTCCAACTAGGGCTTCCAGGACTAGTAACTCAACCCACCTAGGGCTTCCAAAGTGTTTTTCCAACCAAGGCTTCCAAGACTAGTAAATATACCCAAGTTGTTACAAGGCTTCCAAAGAGTTTGTCCAACCAAGGCTTCTAGGAACTAATAGCTCAACCCACAGCTAAAGGAACATGAGAACCAACCAGAAAAAAAAACATTGAAACTGAACCCACAACACCATGGTTATCCAGTAAATGGCAAGACTATAAAATTCCACTATCAATCTAGGCAATCCTCCAAGCCAATGATATATCATGACCAAGAAACCACATGCATACACCATGCATGTCAAAACTAGTGAGGAAAAAATTTATGTTGTTACACCATTTTTTTGGTCATCTAACCCATTATCATTAGATGAACCCAAGTACACCATGTAAGACCAATTTTACCCTAAGTAAAATTGCTTTCACCATGTAAAATAACATTTGTCTATATTTCCTGGTCATATTTAACCCAAAACAAGGAAATGAATTAAATAAATCATTATTTATTTAATTATTTCCTAGGAATAAGTTAATTAAATAATTGTTTAACAATATTCCTAGTTAAATTTGATTAAATCATTTTTAAATAATTAAATAATCATTATTTATTTAATTATATTCCCACCATCTCCCTAAAAATAATAAATAAATCATTTATTTATTTATTGTTTATAAATAAAGGAATTGACCCAAGTCAAAAGACCTTTTCCCTCCAACAAATATAATAAAATATTCCTAAAGGGTGGTTCTAGAATTTGATTAATAATATTTTATTCATGCAACAAGTTTTAGATAACCCTAATATTTTGGTATAAATAGGATGGTTTTCCCCATTCATTAGTCACCTCCATTGAATTAGATCACACTAGATCTACTCTTGGTCACCATTTTCCATTTTTGCCTTATGAGCTACCATTGAGTTCTATGTTTGTCTCGATTTTCTACCACAATAAGAGAGAGGAATTTTAGATCTAAAACACTGAGGACTTTCAAGAACCCATCCCATTGAGGAGAACCGGAAAACACCTTTCTTGTTTTCCTCTCAGGTGCCCCATTCTTTAATATAATATAAAATTCTTTTAAATACATTGTTCTTGTCTTGTCTATTGGATGCATGGAGCCATATTAAATTTTATCTGCTTAATGTCTTTTGTGCTTAGATCTGGATTTATGCAATAGAATTAAAGATATTTTGCAGCCATAATCGATGTTAGGGCTATTTGTTATGCGTAGCTAAAGTGATCTTTTACGACGAAAGATTCATACTAACAATTGGCGACTCCACACGGGTTTTCTTTTGCGACCGATGTCATTTTATATATTCCTACATATCCAGTTATTTCAGACCCTAGGGTTTCTCTTCCATTTTCTATTTTTCCTATTTTTATTGTGCTTTCCACCTCTAAAACCCTCAAACAGTCAAATTTTTAACTTCCGTGTGTTTTTGGCCTTATTGCGCAGGTGACAGACATCAGCCGCAGCTGAGACGACACATTTTTCTTAAATCTGCTGTCGAGAGAGACGGATCTGCAGGTCACACTTATTGGCCCAAAAAGTTTGACCTAGCCTTGAGGGCAAACTTTTCTGCTCAAAATCTGTGACTTGGACTGAAATCAGGTCAGAACCTCTGACTTGCACTTTTTTCTACAATTTTCCAGCACTTTTTCTGGGTTTGTCTAAAGCCTATGTCAGGGTTCTCTAGCCTCTATCTCCGCCCGTTCAGACTTGTTTCTGATCTGTTTCACTCAACTAAGTGGGAATCTTTCCCCTTAGGGCTCTAGTACCCTCCACTTTTTGTGGGAGAGTTTTTGCTATTTTAGAAGTCTGAATTTCCAGGGTTTCAACCTTTTTGCTTCCAGATCTGATACCTCACTTTCAGATCCCTTTAGATTAGCTCTTCCCCCTTTCAAATCACCTCATATAGTGTTGTTTGGGGTCATTTCTAAGGCTGCCTCCTTGCCCCTTCTCTATTTAGCTGATCTCCTCCTTTTTAGCAGCAACCTTGCCTCTGCCTCTTTGCTATTCTCTGCACCTATTTTCACAAAGTTCTCCTTTAGATCCCTGTCCCTCCCAACCTTAGATCTATTGGCCTCTTTTAGTGTGCTTTGCCTAGTATTTTCCCCTATTATAGACTATTTTTGAGAGACCCGCCTTCTTGGGTTAGATTGATGCATTGGTAGTTGTTAACTTTTTGTTCTTTTGGTATTATTTACTGCAGATTTATTTTCAGTTACGCAAGACACTTTTTATTTTACTCTCAAAACGTATGGGTTTAAACAATTAAAATTAACACATGCCACACACTGACCCTAAGTGAAGAAAATCCTGGTTAACACTGCCTAGAAAAGACTTTAAAATCAATTGACACTGCACCTATTTGCCCTTGTTTCGACATTGATCTCACTTGATTTTACCCTTCCCTGCCCCTATCGGTTTTCTTCTTCCCGTCATCTTTGCACCTCCAAGGCATTTCTCTCAGAGACTTCTTGGCCTTCACCCTTAGTTTCCGGTTGGTCGACTTGCTCCTTCCCATCGTCATTGAGTTAGTCCTCCCCTGAGTCCGCACTCTAACTCATCTTCTGATTCTTTGGTTTCTCCCCCTACTTCTGGTTCTCTCCCTATTACCTTTACCATGTCTGGTCTAGGGCCTAACGCTAGTGGCCACCCCGGCCCTAATGTTGGGCCTGTTACTAGTGGAACCACCACAGGAACTACCTCGACTGTTCCCTTGCTCCGCTTCATGGCAGGCCTCAGTTTCCCCGATTTCAATCAGTTGATCAATGATCCTATCCACCATGATGTTAGTTGGCCTGCTATTCCAACCAAGCTCTCCTCCGACATTCCCAAGTTCCAAGGCCTTGCTAGAGAGGATCCCTCCAACCATATCCGATATTTCCACATGTGGTGTTCATCCCATTCCATTATTGATGATTCCATCTATCTTAGATTGTTCCAATGCATGCTTACAGGCGAAGCTTATAAGTGGTATGTTGATCATCCCACTTCCTCTCATACCACCTTTGTGACTCTTGCCTGAGCTTTTTTTATCTTACTTCTAGCTTCCCCTTCGTTATGACACTGGTATCGAACTTTTGACTTCTTTCCATCAATCATTTGCGACCCGCCTATCCGATCATGTTCGGGAATGGCGAAGAAGAAAGAGCCTATGTCAATATCCTACCTTTGAAGACTGTGTCTGCATGGACTGGTTCCTTAGATCTCTCTTTCCCCCTATCGGGAAAGATGTCGCATCACATTTTCCTCAAACCAAAGAAGCTGCCCTCCAAATGGCGTTAAAATATGACCCGATCTACGCTCAGACGGGTTATGTTTATACTGTTCTACCTGGCCTGCCCAGACGCGGTAATTCCCATGCACCCGGGGCACCTCATGCTGCCGACAGTATCATTGGAGCTATCTCTCATCCATCCGCTCAACCTCCCATGAGCTATGGTTTTCCTGGGGGAGGGGGCACCACTTCCTGCACTTCTCCCCCTCCCAGTAGCATGCATCCAGGATCTGGCATGCCTCCTCTTTCTGCCCAACACCCTGTTACCCAACCTCATTATCATCCATATCCACAGCCTAGTGCTCCAACTCCTCCAGCAACCACCACCCCCTCAGGGGCAGGTGTATGCACAGCAAAGTGCGACCAATCCTTTCCCACATCAATGCTTCGTGGCTACCCAACCACCTCACGGACCAGTAACCACTCAACCTCCTCTATCTGGTACCTCTGATTACTACATCCTCATGATGAACTCTGACCAACCTATAACCGTCGACCTTAACCTTCACTCTCAGTCCCGTCCGCACCCCCAACCTCCTGCTCCATCTATCCTTGAGTCACCTTCTTCAGGTTCTACAGAGCCTCTTTCGACAACTAATGGTCCCTTGCATATCCCTCCACCCAATGCCGAGGTTCATACCAAGATTCCTAAGGGACCATTATGCCGAAATGCTGCTTCTGACCGAGCTGCCCATTCGTTTAGCATATTTGATGAGCTGGCCCAATCTCTTGTTGCCATTTCAACGCTGGAACTCCTCTAGTCATGCCCCTCCCAAAGAAAAGCTCTACTACCTGCCTTGGGCGCTGTAGATCCAACAGATGACCAATTGATTGTTTTACATGCCCATCAGTCAAAGTCTCCTCCTCTTCCTGCTTCTGTAGCTTTCCAAATCTCAGTAAAAATATGGAATGCTAACATTTCCCGGTGCATCATTGACGAGGGGGCATCCACCTATGTAATGTCTACTTCGGTTTGGAAACAACTCGGATCTCTTGAGCTGGCCCCTTCCACAATCACCCTTCGTGTGTGGGATGGCCATGCCTCCCAGCCCATTGGCCTCTTCCGTAACTGTCCTATCACCCTTGTGGGCAAGACTGTTTGTGTCGACGTTGAAGTTATCGATGCCCTTCTTGACTATAACATTATTTTAGGGCGTAGTTACACCTATGCCATGTCTGCCATCCCATCTGCAGTCCACCGCAAGCTTTTTTTCCCGCATAATGGAAATATTGTCACCATCGACCAGATGACGTATCATGAACCAACATCTCAGACTTCCCCTGAGTCCACCATCTCTGTTGTCACCAATAAGCAAATCATTGATTCTTTGACCAATGTTTCCCCCAGCGTCTACAAAGACTCCTCCTTGCTTGGAACCTTCCTTGGTCTTCCTCCTCCTCCTGTCACTGATCCCATCTTAGCAAATGTTTGCATGATGCAATCATCTCGGGCTGACCTTAAACACCCCGCTTCGGCTAGTCAACAACTTCAACCTTGCCTACACCAACCCGCTCCTAGCCCTTCGCCTCAGTTTCCCGAACCTCTTCTGCCTGGACTTTCCCATCCAGCTAGTACTCATGAGCCTCTTTACCCTCCTAGCCTTATCCATTTAGGAGTCGTCCCACTTGGCCATTCCCCCTCTAGTCAAATACCGTTCCTAGCTCTCCCACTAGGAGTGTACACAGTACCTGTCACGGCCACCCTCTCTCTTCCTAACCTGACACTTGGGATTCCCGTCTGGTACCTTGATCCTCTAGTCGCAACCCTGGCTGGTCAACCCAAACCTTCTCTTGCATTGACCCTGGTTCAACCAGTCCCCATCACTTCCCCCGCTGCAACAGTGCCTCAGTCACCTCAACAGGAACCATCTCCTGTTGCAACTGCTTCGGGTAAGAAGGGAAAATCTCACAAGGGGGCATCAAAGGACAAGGCTACCCCGACAAACCCTGCCCCTCCTCGGCCCTCAAAGCATCCCATCTAGTGTGCTTTGTGTGATATTTTCGGTCATGCCACCCATACCTGTCCTGAATTGCCTCATCTCAAGCCCATGGTTAATGTCATGTTCCCTAAGTCCATGGTCCCGGAAACCTCTGTTCTTCTCGCGACCGCAGCCAAGAACCCCAAGAATATTCACACCAACCACCCATTTTCTTTGTTTGATTTCCATGGCCATTACACCCACCTCTGTCCCCGCCTCAAAGACTTCCACACCTCTCTAGCCGCAGTCCGCCAATTCGAGGCCAAGCGCACCGAGTCCACCTCTCCCCTATTTGCACGTTTTTCTTTGATAGAATTAGAGGACAAGAATTATCCCATTGAAATTCCCCCTCCTGATGTCGCGATGATGAAGCCTTCATCCACCATTTTCTACCTATCATCATCCATGAGATCCTCAGGAAACATTCCCTCTGAATCCTCCCCTGTTTTTTCTCTTCACCTTCCTTCAACGATCACCCTGGACTCACAATCGGTAGATCCTTTATCTTCTCACTCTTCTGTCATCCCTTGCAATGCTGTACAAGTGAACCTCTCTTCTCATGATGATGAGTCAGTTAGCTTCGTCGCATCCGGCGATCTTTCTTCCACCAATCACCCCATCTTCTATCATGATGACGACATTGTGGAAGGAATCATCTCCCCTAACTTTCTCTATTCCCCCTTACATCAAAACCATGCATTCGCACCACATAAACCTTGTGGCCATTACATTGCAACCCAATGTTTGGGTAAGGGGGAACCCATATTTGAGAGACCAGGAGAAGTAATTCTCCACAACTCTCCTAGGGTATCTGGTCATGTCGACTCTAGTACAATTATTATTCCACATTTAGAAGAACCTATAGAGTCCCATACCACTTCAGATCACTCTCGAGATGATACCCCTTATCGTTCCTTCATTTTACATCAACAACCCAGCCTCTTAGACATTTTTGTTGACCAACCTATAGGTTTTCTAGTAGAGCATCAATTCATTATCTCCAGATCCTCTCTTTGGGATAGTGAAACCAAGTATGCCAACCCAAAAAATTAAAGTCCATTTCATTCATATATGCAGTACTAGCAAGAGATTGGTAATCCTTCATGCCCTTTCTCAAACTACATAACCATAACAAAAACAAATAGGCACACCATATCATTAAAATTTGTTTAGATTCCCCTTTTTTCTAAATACATTTTTGCATGACCACAACATGCTTGGGGGAACCTATGCCCCTCAACCATACAAATCCTAGATCTCAGCCAAAATCGGCACTGAAACCCCCTTTCTTTGACAGGTCACACTTTTCAGGACATTTCCTGGGATAGGTCGCAACTTTCTGCCCAGTACCTACTACCTAGATCGCAAAACTGACCCCAAAAAGTGCGACATGGCCTGTTCATGAGCTTTGGGTACCTGTTAGTTTTTAGTTACTTGATACTTCACCAAGACACATTTTTCCCAAGAAGGGTCTCTTCACCTCTCCTCAAAATCAGATTTCCTCACTTACAACACTTGTACTTGAGGCACCATTTTGCCTCCATACTTGTCCTTGTTCATGTTGATTTTTGTCATGAGTTACAATATTGTACTCATGCTTTCATGGTCACCCATTGGACCTTTACTGTGTGGCAGAACCACCGAGTCGCCATTGTTTAGAGCATCCGATTTGAGTCCTCATCCGTCATGGAGTCTATCTCGAGTCCCTTTGTATCCCAATATAGCCCTCCATCCTTCATCCTTTGGTCCCTCTCTCGTGTTGCACCTTATGGCCTTCAGTACCATTGTCACCTATCCTCCTTGATATTGTGTCAGTTGCTGCCAAGCCATTCATGCCCTTTCTGCTCTAACAAGGGAAGTCGTCCAACCGCTCCTCCGTCTCCCTCATTCCATCATCATCATTAGTGTCTATCTGTTCGTCACTCTACTACTTTCCCTCGTGCCTTAGTTGGGGTTCCATTATTGCCTCACCTATGGTAGACCTACTTATGTCAACATCAGATCATTTACTCCAGAAGCCAGGTCTAGGGGGCAGTGTACCTTGGTTCGAGCTCTTCTTAGTATGATCGTGATATATACACTTGATGGTCCAGTGATGCAGCAGCAGCTATTGGTGATTCCCAGGCGTGTGTGAGATGTCTCAACCCTCACGATGGGGTGGCCTTGCAGGTAGCCCCCCACATGCCCGAATGACTTCTTCATTTCCGCCCTTGATGTAGCTCCTCTCATTTGATGATATCGGCCTCAAACGCTTGCAACGCCTCTTCGATTTTCATGTATCAGTCAGATTTTGCGAGACCTTCCCCGTGTGTAGGGGGCATTTGGGTGTATTTGTATCTCATGTACTGAAATATTCTCGTATAAGTCCTGACGGTTATTCCAGGCATCACATGTATGTGGGATTCATCATTTTATTTATCTGGCTCATGTTTAGGCCAACACATGCTTCCTTATTGCGTTCCGTGGTTTTCCGGGTGCCTTATTCTTTGTACTCTTGTCTCGGCAAGCATAGATATGCCTCCCCCACCGCCTTTAACACAGCTAGTACCACTTCATCAACTAGAGACTTGTTGCACATGTAAGTCTCGTCTCCTCCGAGTCTAGTCCTTTAGCACATTAGACTACCTTACATCTCTCTCTCTCACTCCCCTCTTGATGCCTAGTGATTGAGTTCTTACAACGTACTTCGGTCATATGATTTGCTCCTAACACTCGTATGTTGGGGGGAAATCTGTTACACCATTTTTTTGGTCATCTAACCCATTATCATTAGATGAACCCAAGTACACCATGTAAGACCAATTTTATCCTAAGTAAAATTGCTTTCACCATGTAAAATAACATTTGTATATATTTCCTGGTCATATTTAACCCAAAACAAGGAGATTAATTAAATAAATCATTATTTATTTAATTATTTCCTAGGAATAAGTTATTTAAATCATTATTTAATAATATTCCTAGTTAAATAATTAAATAAATCATTATTTATTTAATTATATTCTCACCATCTCCCTAAAAATAATAAATAAATCATTTATTTATTTATTATTTATAAATAAAGCAATTGACCCAAGTTAAAAGACCTTTTCCCTCCAACAAATATAATAAAATATTCCTAAAGGGTGGTTCTAGAATTTGATTAATAATATTTTATTCATGCAACAAGTTCTAGATAACTCTAATATTTTGTTATAAGTAGGAGGGTTTTCCCCATTCATTAGTCACCTCCATTGCATTAGATCACACTAGATCTACGCTTGGTCACCGTTTTCCATTTTTTCCTTGTGAGCTCCCATTGAGTTCTATGTTTGTCTGGGTTTTCTACCACAATAAGAGAGAGGAATTTTAGATCTGAAACACTGAGGACTTTCAAGAACCCATCCCATTGAGGAGAACCAGAAAACACCTTTCTTGTTTTCCTCTCAGGTGCCCCATTCTTTAATATAATATAAAATTATTTTAAATACATTGTTCTTGTCTTGTCTATTGGATGCATGGAGCCATATTATATTTTATCGGCTTAATGTCTTTTGTGCTTAGATCTGGATTTATGCAGCAGACTTAAAGATATTTTGCAGCCATAATCGATGTTAGGGCTATTTGTTATGCATAGTTAAAGTGATATTTTACGATGAAATATTCATACTAACATATGTGTCTCGGTACCTGAAATCAAATCCCAATGTAGTTGTTGATCCTGATGTCCTCGTGTGGTTTCCTGGTCTTCCTTTTCCTTCTTGCTGCAAATCTCCAAGTATGCCACACTCTCCAAGAGTGCTACAAGAAAACTCTAAGTATCCAAGAGCATGAGAGAGAGAGAGAGAGAGAGATAAAATGAGAGCTGCAAAACTGCATTGAACAAAATCTTAACTAACAAATTCCATGAACTGATCCTCATAAGAATTTTTATTAATGAGGCCTCTATTTTGTTCATTTTCCATTATTTTCCTTCATTTTCCTCCTCACACGCAACCTATGACATTTCACCTCCCTTTTCTCCTATTTTCCATTACTTTCATAAATAAATGCCAATAAAATCCACCTTTCCTTTCCAAATCCTTAGCCATTTCCTTTGCCAATTTCCATAGCCATAATAAACCATATGAACACCCACACTAGGATTTTGGCCCAACATTCAGCTTGGAATACGTGTCCCATGACCTTGGTTATTATTTTATCTTTATTAACTTTTATCACATGAAATTTTCACCAGGACTGTTACAACAAAAGATGGGCGTGAAAACTGCATAAAAGAAAAAGAAAAGTGAAAAGAGTGAAGGCCCTAAGTGAGTCAAGTGAAAATTCACATTGGAGGTGAAGAGTGCATGAATTCTACATATTGTGCACATCCTGTCCTCCACACAAAGCCTTCATGAGGAGTTTTTAGCCACCTCTGATGCGAAAGACATAACTGTATCCTAAATTTTATCCATTTATGGACATGAATTTGTTATGATAATCAAAATTAAGGACATAAAATTTGGAGCATTCCACGCCATTCTCCAAGTTCAGCCTACTCCTACATGCCATGGTTCAAGATTTCATTCTAGAGAAATGGAATTTATGGCGTTTTTATCTCTTTTTTTAACATATAAAGTAATTTTGCTAGATTTTATTTTATACATTTACCAAAATATTTGACTAGAAATTTTCTAAGAATAGAATGTTGAACTGAGCATGTTTCTTTTGAGAATAGTTGTGGTCATATTATTTTTGTTTTCATTGTTTGTCCTTATTTTTAGTGTCCACCATAGGATGAAAAATGTTTTGATTTGTTGTTGTATATTTTGTTGCTATTGTAAGTCTAACAGAAACATCTAGAACATGAATTTTGAATGGTTTTCTATGTGAGCCAATTGTGTTTGCAATATAGTTACCAAATACGGTCGTATCTAGGCATTGAGTGTATAAATATGGTCCAATCATGAATATGATGACACTTTCTATACTTTATGGATATATATATAGTTAAAAGATGTTTAAAAACATTAATAAACACAATGATGGCCTTCATTTTCCATTGGAATTATCCATACAACTATGATTTATTACTATAATTTCGCCTTTTCAATTTTGTTTAAATTACACCCACCCGGCTAAACATTTTTCTAATACAACTATAGCACAATTGGGTTTTTTATGGGTTAGTCTGTCTCTGAAATTTCCCGTCACGTCTACAACCCCCACTGGTATTGTTATCACAAAATCTGACCCTGATAGGCTGCTGATCAGGTAGACTCTGAGTAACTCTTTCAAACACAACTTTTGGCTAAGGCTTAGCCTCCTCAACCTAAGAGGGCTCTCTCAATAGGTTTAAGATTTTTAATTAATGATTATATGGCTAAATCTAGAAATAAAAATGGACAAAAATGTATAACTGGTTGAATTACAGATTAGCAAACATCTATTAGGCCATGGAGTCAAAGTAGTCTTCAATAAAACATCATAATCAGATAAACATGGAAGTCAAGGCACTTGGAGTTTAGGTTTATAAGTGAAACAGTAACACTGTGAATAAACACAGTCTACAAGCATGTGAAGGAAGTTAGAGCATTATCCAATGAATTCTAAATAACACATGCTCATACCACTGCAAATAGGTAATTGAAAAATGCCATAGAAATATCAAACACATACGCCCCTTGTGAATCTTGAGTAGTAAAACCAATCTCTGTATTAAGTTGAAACAACACACAGTCTGCTACAATAACACAAATTCTTTTGCTAATAAAAATGCCAACCATGATGAATTCGACCTAATGCTTCATATAGAACCTTTACAATCTTGGATTCCATGATCCATCATTAGGAGAATTCGAATTCTATCCTTGACACCTATTTTATTCATGAAACAAACTATTAATTACATACTGACAGCTAACTGTCTTTTATGAGTCCTAATTCAAATGGGAGTGAAAATCCTAAACATGTTTCAAACAACCTTATATAAAACTTAAATACTTTCTTTGACAATTGCTAATCCATGTCTTTGACCTTTATGATGCCTCCAGCCTTGTTTTAAACCCTGCTGATTCATGACCTAACTGTCCTAAAAACTAGGAGACAAAGTTCTTGCTTTTTAGCCCTTAACCTCCATGCTTATCTTCGAGAAAATTTGTTGGCATTGATGAATTTTTCATATAGGTCACATGTGATAATATTCAATTAAAACTTCAACCTTCTACCTGTGCAAAAAAGAGATACTCAAAAAACTGGAAAGGGAGATTAGATATAACTGCACTACGAAAATAGTCTGTTTTCGTAGCGCAGTTTTTATATCACTGTAAAACACTTATTTTAACCCTTATTTCTTATGATTTGTAATCTGATTCTTCATTTTTGATCCTCATCTTTCCACCACCAGCATCAAAACTTGAAACCCAACAATCCTTACCTCCAAAATACATATGCAAAATGTCAAAAACTCATCTTCAGCAATTTCGTAGCGCGCTACGAAACTGTTGTGTATGCTCCCTTTAACACAATTTTAAAAAATTTACAGTTTGAGGATATTTAAAACTCTTCAAAGATTGAGATCAACATCAAAAAGAAAAAAAACTTGGCTTTAAAAGATGTTCTTCCTAAAAAATGATCTTCTTCTTTATGACAAAACTGTTTTAAGGATTTATCACGTACTTCCCTGTTTCATTGTTGTTGTAGCTTCTCTTCAGATTTTTCCAGCTGTATTTCTAGGTCTTCAATCTGTCTCCTCAATTTCCTGTTGGTAGCCCTCAACTGAACATTCATCATTCTTACAAATATGGCTTCTTTAATTGCAGGTACAGTCCAAGTAAAATATTGAGCTTCACTGCTGATTGTTTCTGGTTTGGAAACTCTTTCAACTTCCTAGAGAGCCTTTATCCTCTTGAAATTTGTCTTTTCAGCAGCATACCTTCTTGCTCTCTTCCTTAGTCTAGAAATTTCATAATTAGCTAATTTCAACCTTTCTTCCATTTCTTCATAACTGGTTTTTTCTATTTGAGTGGAAAATACCCTGTTTTTGTCACCTTCAGGTATTGGTAATGAAAGGTCTATAAACTCTTCATGAACAGTGCAGGCTTCCTCTATTTTCTCTAACTCAATATTAATCTCTTGCATCTTTTTGGATTGTCTAGTTAAAGGCTTTCTGGGCTTGAATACAAATGCTGCAACCTCATCCTCGAATTCCAGTTTCTTAGAAGATTTCATCTTCTTCGGTTTTCCTTTATCAAATTTTATGAAATCTGCCTATAAAAAAGGGGATTCTTCAATATCAATGGCTTTTAAGATATCATTTAAGTTACCTTTTAAGCCTGGACTCTCTCTTGAAATCACTACTTTACCCTTTTCCTTTGAAATTTGATTTCTAGTCAATCTCCTTTGAACTGGTTTATTAGCTAACTGTTCTTGTGTCATTTCTTTAACTTCAGATATCTTTTGTTTTGTAGATTGAGGAGTCTCAAGAATAACCACTTCTGCTTTACTCACTTTCTCTTTCACCTGCTTTCTAGGTTTTAGCTTAACAAATCTTTTTGACCTTGTCATTACAGGCTTACTAGTTTTTGTTGGTAGGATTTCTTTAGCCTTAGGGTTAATGCCTGTAGCTTGTGTTTCCACTCCAAAACCACATAAAAACAAAAATGATGATCATTCCCTTTTGATCCTTTGGAGTTCATGTAAAAATATCAGTTTAATTATACCATGATGAAAAAGGGAAGTTTCACATCCTTGAGATTTCATTTGCACCTTATCTCCCATCTTAGTTATACTTCTATACAGAAAGAATGGAAAATCTAGAGAAATCATGCCAGTAAAGTGCAATAGAAGTTTAAAATGATATGAATATACTTTATGATACCTTTGTATGTTGAAGAGAAAATTTGCATAGGTGTCTTTGATGTAGCTCCTTGGAATTGCCTTGGTTAAGTCTGTTTCTGCAAATTCAGGCTTTAGAAATACTTTACATTCCTGCATGTCAAATCTGAAGCCTTTGAACCATCTCTCTTTCCCCCTAGGAATATCTGTCACCAAAGCTATGATTTCAAGAGTAATTGACAAGTTTAGGATTCCAATTTTTGTGTTTGAGCCAGTGAAATGTAGGGCAAACTCCTTTATCACCTAACTGTGTCCTCCCTGCAATTTTTCACAAAATTTCCAACACCCTCTTTTCTTGAAAGCCTCCAATACTGATTTATCTTTGACTAGGGCCTCTATGCTTTCAGACTCTGTTCTTGAAGAATGTCCATACCTATGGTTTTTCTTTTCTTCTGTCATCTTTGCCTTTGAATTTCTATTACAAATCATCCTTGCTTGAATTTCTGTTTATCAGCCTCGCTTGCTTATGGTAGTTAGCCTTGCTTGTTTATGGTAGATGAGAATAGCTTTGGTGTAAGATGACCATAAGCTTAAACTCGAAACAAAGATGTTTCACTGCTTGTTGTGAGTAAATGAAAACTTAAATGAGTAAAGCATATCAGACTTTTCAATTTTGAATTCTCTTTTCACAAATGACACCTCTGCTATAGTAATGATGGATATGAATGGTTGAACACTTCAAAAATGACCCCTAACTGACTCACTATGATGTTATCATATCATACCCTAACAGATCTGATAGTTTCTGGCATTTGACATGAAATTTCTAAGAATCCGTGCTTTCGTAGTGCACTTAGTGAAATTTTGGTGATATGCGCTATGAAAGTAGCAGCGCTTTCGTAGTGCAAAACTGAGTTTTTGAACTAACCGCGCTACGAAACTGCGATTTTGTGGCTAATTGCAGAGGATTTTTCCAAAAGTTTAAAACATGATTTCTAAATGAATGATGGGACTTTTCAATCATGGAATGAGACTTAAGGACCTGATTTGGAAATGAAAACTAACTTTTTAAGACTTCTAAACCTATCACTTGCCTTTATTAAGAATGAAATGACTCAAGACCTTTTTGACACTATGACTAAAACGAGGTAAACTTTCAGAGTTTAGAAATTTTTTTAGGGTGATAATAGTGGCTCCACTTGGGATAGTGTGCCCATGTGGTACACTAAGAACCAATAGCTCCAGTGCTGCTATCCATTTTTTTTGACAAAAACAGAAATTTTTTTTGAATCGGCAAGCTTCCTCCTCAAGCTCTAATGGCCTTCACCTCGGGTGCAAGCTTGATGATTTCTGCAAGAAGCACCCAAACTGCACCTACTAAAAAAAATTCCTCAGTTAACCTTGAGCTTATTCATACACTCCTACCTACACTAGCAGCTTCAATCTCCATTTTAACTCAAACAACATGAAATTTCCAATGAAGCCGATCATTTGTCTTATCTGATATTTGAAGCTCTTGACTACACTCGAACCCAAAGTAAACATGATATTGAGATGACCAATGCCAATGAAAATGTATCTGATATTCATAATAAAAATGAAATTGAAACACTAGAGAATAAAACTCTTCCATGTATTCAGCTATATGGTCAAAGAAGACATGATCAGTTTGATGATCCTCATAACTTTCTATAACTTCAGACAACTGATTCTCAACCACACAAGATTTCTTTTGTATGCTATCCAACTATTGTTCAAAATGATTCCCACAAAAAATGTATTCTTCCTCATTAATATGATCATTTTTTGATGTAAGCTGCTGCAAGGAATGACACAAAAAATCAACTGTTTCCTGTACCTTAGGATTATAGCAAGAATTTTCCAATATTTCCTCTTGTTGTTTGAAATGATTCTCATACTCCTTATGATCAAAGTATTGACAAACCTGCTCCAAATTTCCCTCAAACTCAGAGGATGTGACATGACTTTCATAAGTAAACTCCCGCTGAATTTCATTTTCATATAAGGGAGATATTATCCTTTTTTCTTGGTGTTCTTCTTGTTGATGAAAGGTATTGTCATGAAGGGATTCTAAAATTTCCTCATCCATGAACTCATCATCTTCATAAAAACTCTCCAAATATTCAATAAAACTCTCAGAGTGTTTACAACAGCCTTTGACCATCAATAAAGAGGGATGACACTCTTTATACATCTCATAAAATACATCATGGAAATCATCAAGATAATATAATGAACCATTTGGCAATCTTTCATACCAATACCATGCTTTTCCTTCTAAAGTGGCCATAAACATCTTTATGAGACAATATTCAGGGAACTGAACCTTAAGACTGTGTACATGCATATGGAACCTAACCAATGAAGAGAAACATTGTCTTTCTTTTCATCTTTAAATATTGGAAGATCATCTAACCATTCAACCTTTGGCATGGGATTTGGAAAACCAAGGATATGAGACCGATTCATAAGGGCATACCTGGCATTTATTCTTGCAATGGAACTCATCTTGAAACTTCATCAAGCTACTGATCTTTAAGCAGCGGAGTCACCTTCCAATTTGATTATTTGATGTGTGGAGTCGCCAAGGTAGCTGCAGCCTTGAAAAGCTTCCTGAGCTCCTGCTACCTTCAGAATTTCAGCTTCTTGATTTCGGGAATGAATAATCTTCAGGCTCCTGGTAGACGCACTAAAATGTTATCACAAAATTTAACCCTGATAGGCTGCTCATCAAGTAGACTCTAAGTAACTCTTTCAAACCAATCTTTTGGCTGAGGCTTAGCCTCCTCAACCTGAGAGGGCTCTCTCAATAGGTTTAAGATTTTTTGATTAATGATTAGATCGCTAACTCTAGGAATAGAAAGGATAAAAATATATAACTGGTTGAATTAAATATTAGCAAAGCCTCATTGGGCCATGGATTCAAGATAGTCTTCAACAAAACATCATAATCTGTCAAACATGGAAGTCAAGGCACTTGGAGTCTAGGTTTATGAGAAAAACAGTAACACAGTGATAAAACATAGTCTACAAGCATGTGAAGGAAGTTAGAGCATTTTCAAATGAATTCTAAGTAACAAATATGAATACTACTGCAAGTAGTTAATTGAGAAAACCATAGAAAAATGATACACTTAAACTGCTTGTGAATCTTGAGTAGTCAAACAAATCTCTGTATTAAGTTGAGAAGAACATAGTGACATACAGTAACACTGTTTCCTTGCTAATGAAAAATGCAAACCCTTGTATAATTCGACCCCATGCTCTATATATAACATTTAAAATATAGGATTCTTTCATCCTCCACTAGAGAATTCAAATTCCCATGCTTTGACACCTTTCTTAATCTAGAAACTTGCTATTAATTACAAAATGACAGCTATAACCCTAATGAGAAGTCCTATTCCAAATAGGACTAAAACTCTCTAATAACCTCCTAAAAACCTTATACAATATTTATTACATATTATGCCACCTGCATTCCCATGAATTCGAATTTGGATGATCATCTTTGAATTGAAGTAACCCTGTTGTAGATAGTAATGTTTTCTTAAAAACTAGGAAACATGTTTTCCTGATTTTCAGCCCCTTTGATTCCTTTATCAGTTTTGAGTACTTTTATCATTAATAGATCAGTTTCACATGTGTCACATATGCCAAGCATTTCTCTAAAAACTTTAATCTTCCAGCTGTGTATAAATTCATCTCCGAAATGATGCAAAAGATTAGAAAAAAGGTCCACGCTACGAAAGTAGCCTGTTTTCGAAGCGCAATTTGTAGGTTAGTGTAAAACCTTTCCTTTTAATCATTTTTTCTCTTTTTTTATTCATTTTAACCTTCACCTGCTATATCCATGCTTCCACCAGAAATTTTAAACCAAAAAATCATCAAACTTCCCCCAAAATTTATATGTAAATGTGCAAAAGACTGTTGTGCAAGCAGAGTTTTCAAAATAGTCTTCAAAATTTATCACTTTGGGATGATTAAAACTTATGAGGATTGTAAATATCTCAAAAAAATAGTATCCTAACCTCAAAAACATTATCTTATTCAAAATTTGTCTTCACCTTTCATCTATGAATTGGTCATTTTGCCTTACTGTTTTTATCTAAAAAATAGGTGTTGAGACAGAGCTTGTATCTCCTCATCCATAATGTATTTTCAGAAACTGGAGGATAATTTTGTATGCCATTTAGTCTTTAAGAAAAACCTCTCTTTTTTTTTTGAAATACTTCTCCTGCTGTTCGGAAACTGTCTTTGAAAAACATGTGTAAAATAGGAAAACTCTGTTTTCTGAAAATAGGGCTTCAAAGAAAGGCTTGTATCTCCCAACTGGAAACACTTGTGATAAAAGTGAGATATTTTAGTGTATCTAGATATTTTATGAATAGAAACCTCTTTTATAGTTCCAAAACATGTTTCCATTTGGCCAAAAACGGAACTTGAAGTTTGACTACTAAACAGCCATGTACAAGACATTTTGTAACAATAGTTTCGTAGCGCATTTTAATTTATCAATGGCTCCCACCTCCTAATGAATTTGAAGAAACAGAGAGAGGTTTTTGTATTTAGGTATGTTAGGAAGAAAAAATTCTTTTATTTTTAAAAAAATAGTTTTTATTTTCCCATAAACCCCCTTGGACGTTGACTACTAAAACCAGAAAACAGAGTTTTTCTTCATGACTGAAAAAGCTGCTACAACAGTTTCGTAGTGCATTACGAAAGTAGCAGCGATTTCGTAGCACATTTCCTCATTTTTGAACTAGAGGCACTACAAAAGTGTGCATTCTTGGCTAATTGCAGAATTTCAATCCGAAACCTAATGGAATGACCCCTAAATGAAAAATATGACTTTTTAATCATGGAATGGACCTAAAAGACTTTTAAACCATGGAATAAGGTTGTCAAACCTTATTTGGATATGAAAATGAGACTTTTGAGACTCTTACCCTATCACCTACCCTTTAAAGGATGAAATGACCCAACACCTATCTAAGACCATGACTAAGAACAGTGTAAACTGTCCAAGTTTAGAATTTTTTTTATGGTGATAACAAGTCTCTAACGAAGTCATCTCTCTCAGTCGAGCAAAATTTTTTGTTTTACCCTTGACTGCACCTTTTATTAGACATAATTTATTCTTTTGTTTCTTCAGTCATGGCCCTGTTATGGCATGTCTTGAACAAATATTATTTAGGGAATTGTTACATTGGAACACATAATTTCACCTTGGTTACATATCATGTATGGTGATGGAGTGGTGGAAACATGGACACATCCTTAATATTTCTAGGTCGGGCCTATTTTGGGTGCTTGGATGTACCATGTTAGATGAGGGGACATCCATGCCTCCCATACCTATGATTTCACATCATGCCAAAAATCACAAAACCTCTACTTGGTCCAAACCATTTGTAGTGGGGTCTTACCTATCGTCTTCCTTATATTAAAACCTATGCAAACCATAAGTCAACTTATTTACACTAGTATTCAATGTTTTCTCATGTTTTCCATTAATTTGATTTTGGGCATTGCTTTAGAGATACAAATTCCCATTTGTATTTGATTTTCAATGTGATTTCCTTGGATTCGAAATTCTCCTTGGTAGAGAATCATTCTTGTCACATTGGAGAGGCATTCCTTTGGTGTTTGAGAGGATTACTTTTCTCTTTTTACACAACAACATTTCATTGATTAAATTTCAAATTTTATCATTATTAATAAAAAAAAAGTTATGACATATGAACATTGAGAAATACATGCTTCATTAGATATCAAAATGTGCAAATGGTACGACACATGAACAATGATAAATACATGATGTTTTTTTAAATTAGTTGGGTTTAATTTGTTTAAATTCTGCATTTTCTAGTAGTTATTACTATTATTTTTATAGATATGCCTAGGAACCTAAGTGTCATGTCACCCTCCAATCAACTATTTTTTTTTAAGTTACTGTTGTAGGACATAGGCACACCACTGTCAATTTGATTTTCTAAAAAAAACAATAGTCTGACGAGTACATAACCTCTTTTAAATTTTTCATTGTTCCTATATTGATTTTTTTTTCTATGGTTGTATCGAATTATATTTCCACCCTGTTATCACTCTCCCCAAATTCCCAAGGCTAAAAATGGGATTGAAGAAAGGTAACCACATACCAGGCTTTAAGTCAGGTAGCTAGCCCTACCAGGACCAGAGAGGGCTCTCTCGTTGTCACTTTTGCAGTCAAAAGAATGAATGAAATATCTAATGATCTTATGCTAGGTATGTAAGCTCAGTAAATAGGATTTGTTTGATGCTTTAAGTGCTGGATAGAAAGGTCAGTGAGAAGACTATGTGTAGGGTTTTTAGGTTTGAATTCCAAGGTTAATTTGCAGAGAATATGTGAAGCTAGATAGGTATTTTGAAAGCATGTTTAATAATTCATTGAGTATAGGATGAAGTAAGAGAGATTTTAATGAGCACTGCAGTGAATTCATTCATTTAGAAGCAAATAAACATAACAAGTAAACCTTGTCTAAAACATAGCATGAACAAACATGATTTCTGCTCATAAACTTACAAGATAAAAATATGGAAAGATGTATATGAAAGAAGAAGATATATCATTAAGAATGAATATATAAACATACATAAGAAGAAAAAATGCTCCAATGCATACCACAAGTATATCAACACAAGTTCTGCAAATTTGTCTCTGATTTCATTCAAAATTGTTGATGACAAAAGTTCCACCGCAAAATGAGACTATCCAACCCCAAAAAATACTAAAGAGAGTCTACTTATAGAAAATATGGACTATGAAACCTTATCAGGTCGAAATCCCATCCAAAATGGATAATAAATATAGAACATGAGTCATTTCTTAGATTCTAGGGAGGTTAGAAACCATTCCCTAAATTTTAGCTATGGACTAGGAGTGTTTGTCACTTGCATTAATTACACATTCCCTCATGATAGGAGGAAAAAACCAACTCAATAACTGTAATTAAAACTCATAGGACAACAAAACCTCGAATTTGTGACATTTTCTGAGCTTGACAAGTGTCCTTAGGAATCCATTTCTGACAAAAGGGTAACAGAAATTTGCAGAAGTGTAACAGAAGTTTGCAGGCACTTTTAGGAGTCCAAATCCACTTCTGAAAGAATGGCAAACTATACCTCTATGCCTAGTTTCTAGAAAATCTTGAATTTTGAAAAATTAGCCATGGGAAGGCCTCCAAAAATCGGTTCTCCCAAGTTTACTTCAAAAGAGTAACAGAGTCTCCAAAAACGTGGCAGAAGCATGAAAAATGAGTGGTTTTTTGGCCTTTTGATACATAAAAACCCATGAATTCGACCTCCACTACCTTACATGAAAATTATTACATCATGATAAACTCAATTACATCATGGGTAATTCCATTTTTTACCATGGGATAATAAAAACTGACTTCTGGCATAACTGTGGTGTTTTTACATATAAAGGTAGCGAAAATGTCATAAAGGTAGTGTGGTCTTCTGCAACCAATTTCATGTTGTTCCTGTTGGCCTGTGACCACATAGAAAGTGGAGAAGGAGAAAGGACAGGAAATCCTAACTGTCAAAGAGCTTCAAAGGAATCAATATTCCTTTCAGTTCAGTAAAAAGGAGAAAATATTGCTGATAAGGTGTGATGGTGATCAAACTTCATTCCTGCCCTCATTCCATTTCATTCACCCTCTATGCCCCTCATTTCCTCCATGTTCTAAAGTTCCACACCTTGTTTCTTTCAAACCCCTCCTTCAAAATTAACACCCAATTTTTATAGTTAAAAAAGGAGCAATAGTAGAATCAAAGGAAGCAAAGGTAGTGGAGAAGTAGTTAAGGCAGGAAAATAGCAAGGGAAAATTCTTGAACAAGATTGGGTCAATTCGTGCACGCGTTCGGGTCAAGTTGTGAACTCTAAAACAGGTCAAGTCGTTAATGTAGGGAAAGTATTCCACGAAAAAATAAGAAATGTCTGGGCACAACCAAAGATACAAGGTCGGCAAACCATAGTAAGGGAGCAGTGAGGAATGTTGGATCTAAGAAATGATCAACGACAGAGATTCAAATCGTAGATCGCAAGTTTTTCAGGATGGGCGCAAGGGTAAATGTTAAAATGAGCGAAATGTGATTTGCGATGAGGTGGGACCCGTTCACCCATGGCCCGCATATAAGCCTTACCTGTTGCCCTCACTTCGCAGCCCATAGGTTTTTAACCTTACCTCTTAAGACTTATGCCAAACCTTGTTTTTATGCCGATGCGATCACGCGGGACCCTCCATACCTTACCACATTATCGAAACCGCATGAAACATTTTGTTTCCACCTTTCCCTTACCTTTTTTCCTTTTCACACTTCTCGACGTTTAAATGCCCACATATCACACTTCGCAAACCCTATCATTTACCCTCCATCGATAACTAGCAAATATTATGATATGTGGTATGCGGGCGGTCCCACCTCTGTCCTGCCACGTCACTCCTCCTCGCACTTTGCACTTCGCAACAAATAAAATTTGACCCCCACTGTGCACATTATAAAACTTGCGATCTCCGACTTGCGGGCATGGTCCCACCTCTGTGCCATGTCACCCTTCCCCCACCATCCATCGCATTTCGCAAAATTACAACTTATTCCATTCTGCCAAATGTTAAAACCTGCGATCGCCGATGTGCGATATTGCATCGCACAATTTTTAAGTTATATTTTGAAATGCCCGCAACCTATTCTGTTTAGCTTGTGATGCGGTTGGGTCCCACCTTCCCTTCACATCACTTAACTTCTCCCCTACACTTCGCACTTCGCTTCTTTTAGTGTTTACCACCTCCACTTATGACTAAACCTCAAGTTTTTCGATCTGCGGGCTGTGGTCTGGTCCCACCATCTTCCACATCACTTCTTCCCATTGCATGTCACTCCCAATGGATCTTATCCCTTACCCTCCACTGTTCACTGGTAAACCTTCTGACTGTGACTTGCGATGGGAGTAGGGCCCCACCTTCCTTGCCACGTCATCTAAAACCACTCCCCGGTCTCTAACCCACCTTCTTTTGGTTTAAATAATTTTCACTTTGTGTTAATACTATCGGCCCCACCATTACTCCTACCATTCCCATTCGTTGTCACATGTCCCATCACCACTAATCCCTCCACATCTCTCCAGCACCTCTGCTTCACCCCAATGCATCTGACTGTCCTTAACACATTTCAGACCCCCCTCCAACCTTCGAACTTTAACCATGGGGGGGGGGGGGGGGGGGGGTGGGTCCAAAATGGGCAGTATATGTTACCGCACACTCTTCCACATGTCATCCTCTCATCATTTCGCACCCCCCTCTTCGATACTGCTTACCACTTAAGAACCCCTTCGAAATCTAGTTCCCGTTTTGCAATTCAAAAACATTGCATGGGCGTTTGGGTGAAACATGCACATTGTGGTTAGTTAAGTCTGCTCAGGAGATCTCCGCTAAAGAACCAGGTGTGCATAGTATGAGAGGCCTCTTCATAATTGATTAAGAGGAAATCACGAGACTGAGGGAGTGGAGGTTTTGTATGATGACAGTCAGTCTCTCCACCTACAACTGCTCCTTGCCATACTATCTTGAATGCTAACATTATTGGCCTCCAAGGGCGACCATGTCCTTTCTATTTTCTATTTAATTTTGATGATTTTGCAAGTGAAATCTCAATTTCACCCCATTCCATTTTTAATTCTAACAGTACGGAAGTAATTGCTTAATGTATGCTCTGCAAGTTAGGTAGGATGTTTTGATTTCATAAGTATGGGTTGATCATAAATGATTAGTACCGTAAGACTCTCGAGGGGAACTCTATATGTAGCTCGTTCCAAGATTAAATAAAGGTTCTAGAATTTGGAAGAATTTTGTTGTATTTTTGTATGATTGTGCTCCTTGTGCTCTGAGATACATATTTGGGAGAGCTGTTTGAACTTAATATGATAAAACATTTTTATTTAGATTCCAGATGGAGAAATGAGTAGTGTGTATCTATTTTCTTCAATTATCAGTAATCTCTTTTTTATGTATAATCACCTTTCATGCTCTGCTGCTTCGATGGTTTGTGTAATGTAGTTTTTGGTAGTCTGCAATTTTATTCATGAATTTGTATCTGTATAATGATCAGGTGTTAACTCTCATTTATTAAGCTTGTCTCACACCCTTAATTCGTGCTCCGCGAACCTTTTTTTTTTTCCATATCTCATTCATATCAGTTTCCTCTGAGCTCATGGGGGACAGATTCTTAATCTTCTCAAGCCTGTCTCTAGTGGATTCTTTCTCATTTCTTTCTCAATGCCCCCTATATATTTTTAAAAAATTTCTCATTGTTTTATGCTTGGCCCATTTAAAATCCATCAAGCCTCAAAGCCTCTAGAGCCCTCTCACAATATAGGGAATTCATATGAATCGACTCCAAGGTCTTCTCCATCCATGAACCACCAAAACTATTGTTCTCTTATTCCATATTTTGTCAGAGGAATTTATACATTTGTCCACATATAACCTTTGATTTTAAGATGTCCTAGGCACTGGTCTTTTGTAGCTCAAGGTTGTCTCTAGGAGCTACAACATATTTTTGGCGCCATTTCCGGGGAGATGAATTAGAAAACCTTTCCCTATGATACGACATTATCTTCACCCTTCAATCAAGTCAGAACGAAGGGTTGAGAGTTGCATATCCCTCACCTTGGTGACTACATTGTTATTAAGTTTCCAATCAGTTGTAATCCTGGATTACAAAAGGCCTCATACTAGATCAGATACTTCTTACTAGAGAACCCCTTCTATGTCTGATCTTGAAAAGATTATATTTAGGAGAATCTAGAAGGAGAAGCAGCCCAGTCAAGCTGACTTACCCTCATCTACCCTAGAAGCTTCGCCTTTCTCATCTCAGAAAGCTGACATCTATGGTCCTGGCACCACAACCCGCGTACTTGAGTATTCTCCAGAAAGCTTTGCTTTAGCCAGTTCAACCATAAAAAATGAAGCTGAATCTGCTGATATTTCTTTACCTCCCGTGCATCCTACTCCCAAGGCCGAAGAAGTTAAAGAAGTTGCAGTACTCCAAAGCTTTGTGCGGACTAATATAGAAACCCTTATTCAACAAACACTGGTTATAGCACCACCAATTCATCTTAAAAAATCTACCACCAACGCCCCTCATGGTTTTACCTGGCTTCCTCCTCAAAAAATATGCCCCACTGGCTTTACCTCCAGTCCTGAATGACATGCCTCAAGATTATCTAAAACTCCTGCCTCGGTTCACCGGGGAAGATAGTACTTCTGCACAGAGACATATTGAAAACTTCTGCACCTATGCTGAGAATGTAAATGTAGAGCACCTAGATGTGGTGTTCAGTCTTTTCATCCAATCCTTGGATGGAGAGGCTCGAAAGTGGTTCAAATATCTTGTTGATCACACAGTCACCACTTGGGAAGAAATGGAGAATTACTTCACACGAAAATGGGGAGAAAAGAGGAACCATGGATATGTTCTTACAGAGTTCAATGCTCTCAAGAAGAGACACAATGAGGACGTAACATAATTTATAAAGAGGTTCAATATTCTTTATAATAATCTTCATGCTGAAATAAAGCCTCCACAAGCAGCTGCTAAGGTGGTTTTCGCAGGGGCTTTTGAACCAGAATTTGGGTTCACCCTAAGGGAAAGAAAGTCTACATCTCTAAATCAGATCTAGACTGATGCACTGGAGGTAGAAGCAAACTTTTCTTCTACAAGTAAATTCAAAGGGAGGACAGAGCACGAGGCTAGGAAAAGGGGTAGGGAGGAGGCTTCTACCTCTAATCAAGAGAGGGAAACACATGAGTATAGAATCGAAGAGATGAACAAGTTGATCAATAATCTCTCAAATAAGATGGTGAAGCTTGAATTAGAGGCCGAGAATTCCCCTCCTCATCCTAACCAAATGATTCCAAACTGTGGGTTTAAACCCCAATACCGAAAGCCCCCTATGCAGTTGTTGCAGTGAGAAAGGAAAGAGCAGCAAGATCACATCCAACCTCCCCTATACTTGGAAGGGGAAATGGACAGACAGGCCGAGGAAGTCATAGATAGTCAAGAAGATCAATTCCTCGCTTAAACAGATGATGAAAAAGGTGAACTTACCCTGCAAGAAGAGCTAGAAGATAAGGAAGTCCCCCAAGAGGATCGAGATATTGAAAATTACTACAGGGAGTTTGTGGATTTCATGTAAGCTCAACTCCACAAGAAGTATGGTCTCAGGTCCTCCAGGAAGAGAACATGAGTGCAGGAACAAGATGAAGAGTCGACATCTAGAGAGCACACCCCTTCTAGTTCTTCCAGTAAAGGGAAAAAGCCTTTAGAATAGTCTGCCCATCATAAAGCCTATATGCCCACCTCCTCGAAATAGGGCTCTGATCCTCCCCAAAATGAGAGATCCACAGCTAGACCCGTGAATTTTCCCAACTGTCCTAAAGAGCAGTTCAAAGAAGTTACCACAGAAAAATCTCCCACGGCCTTTAGCCTCCAGAAATAATTAGAATAGGTCAAGATCTCGATCCCCCTAATCGAGCTCCTAAAATAGGCCTCATACAAGGCCCAAGTCTCTCAGTTCATGCTTCCCTAGGGCATAGGCCCTCTCCCTGACAGCCTCAATCTCCAAGAAGAACAACCTATGGTGGCTCTTGGATTGCATGTGGAAAACCAGCTTCTAGCCTATGATGAAAAAAAGGGAGGTAATATTACCCTCCATGAAGAAGGAGAAGAGTTGGAGTATTTCCCAGAGGAAAGCACTAAAAATCAACAATAGTCTGGTGATCTGGAAATAATGGCAGCAGAGCTTAGTTGTCTAGATCCACAAGAGCACCTTCAGCCAGTAGCATTGTATTCAAATATTGAACACCAATTAAGTGTGCCCAATGCAAGCCAAGAAATCTTGCCAAAAGAAGACTAATCAGGTTTGTTGATTGAAGACCATTCAAATATTCTTTTTGAGTGTGCAGACTTTGAAGAAGATCATAAAAGTTCTGCATCATTAAGCTCTTAATGGGATGCTGGGGAAACACAATATATTATTATTAGTCAAGATCATTTACCCGAGATGATCGAGAGATTGCAGCTCCCCTGCAAGCCTCCGTATGACTCAAGGAAAATATGAAGAGCACACAATGAAGTTGATTATAATGGAAAAGGAGAAGAGACAAGAGTCATCCTTGTTGTTTGAAGACAATCAGTGGTAACGCACAAGCAAAGCAACAGTTTGGAATGAGGTTTTATTTTTGTTACAAATCCTCCAGAAAAGTTCATGTTGCATGTTTAGCATGATCCTTTGGGTAGTATATTGTAGCCACCAGTGAAGGAGTAATTTTCCAGGTTCATCAATGGAGCTATGAAATTTAGTGGAAGAGATAAATTGCCACGTTTTGACCCCATTTCTCTACCTACAGGAATGGGATGCCAATTTCATTTGAGCACTCATTTGCTTGACTGGCCACATTGGAAGTCTGATTATTATTTGATGGGATAATTTTCGATCAGAATAGGTGTAGGTAGGAGTTTCAATAAGCTCAGTAATATGAGCATATTTCCAGTTTAGTTTCAAATCACTTTGCATCTTTCAGTTCAAGTGTCTTTCAGTTTCCAATTTCAACATAGTTCAGATTTCAACATTTAAGATTTTCAATGTATGGCAGTGACTTATGTTTTATATAGTTGGCAGTGCACAACTCAGTGGTAGTTTCAATTTAGGCTTATAGTATGAATTTGTGAATCCATGAGCTAAATAAGGCACAATCATTCAAGTAGGTTCTCAACGCACTTAGAACAACATGTTGTCCCCAGATGGAGCCAATGTTCGCCTATGACCGCACAGAAAGTGGAGAAGGAGAAAGGACGAGAAATCCTGACTGTCAAAGAGCTTAAAAGGAATCAATCTGCCTTTCAGTTCAGTAGAAAGGGGAAAATGTTGCTGATAATGTGTGATGGTGATCAAACTTCATTTCTACCCTCCTTCCATTTCATTTGCCCTCTATGCCCCTCATTTCCTCCATGTTCTAAAGTTCTACACCTTGTTTCTTTCAAACCCCTCCTTTAACCATTAACACCAAAATTTTATAGTTAAAAAAGGAGCAACAGTAGAATCAAAGGACGAAAAGGCAGTGGAGAAGAAGATAAGGCATTAAAATAGCAAGGGCAGAGTCTTGAATGAGATTGGGTCAATTCTTGCACACATTCAGGTCGAGTCATGAACGCTAAAACAGGTCAAGTCATGAACGCAGGGCAAGTATTCCAAAAACAAATAAGAAATGAGCGGGTGCAACCAAAGATACAAGGTTGGAAAACCACAATAAGGGAGTAGTGAGGCACATTGGATCTAAGCAACGATCAATGACAAAGATTCAAATCATAAATCGCAATTTTTTCAGGATGGGGGCAAGGGCAAATGTTAAAATGAGTGAAATGCGATTTGCAATGAGGTGGGACCTGTTCACCCGTGGTGCGCATATAAGCCTTACCTATTGCCCGCACTTCGTAGCGCGTAGGTTTTTAACCTTACCTCTTAAGACTTATGCCAAACCTTGTTTTTTCGTCGATGCGATGAAGCGGGACCTACCATACCTTACCACATTATCAAAATCGCATGCAAAATTTTTTTTCTACCTTTCCCTTACCTTTTCACCTTTTCTCACTTCCTGAAGTTTAAATGCCCGAATATCGCACTGCGCAAACCCTATCATTTTTCCTCCACCACTAACTTACAAATATTTCGATATGCGGTATGCGAGCGGTCCCACCTCCGTCCTGTCATGTCACTCCTCCCTGCACTTCGCACTTCACAGAAAATAACATTTCACCCCTGTTGTGTGCATAATAAAACTTGTGATCTACAACTTGCTGGCATGGTCCCACCTTTGTGCCACATCACCCTTTCCCCACCATCCATCGCATTTTGCAAAATTGCAACTTATTCCATTCTTCCAAACATTAAAATCTGTGATCACAGATGTGCGATATCACATCACAAAGTTTTTAACTTACCTTACCCTCCATTGTGCACTAATAAAACCTTCTGATTGCAATTTTCAATGGGAGCAAGGCCCCACCTTCCTTTCCACGTCATCTAAAGCCATCCCCCGGTCTCTGACTCACCTTATTTGGGTTTAAATAATTTTCACCATGCGTTAATACTATCGGCCCCACCATTACTCCTGCCATTCCCATTCATTGTCACACATCCCATCACCACTAATCCCTCCACATCTCTCCATCACCTCCACTTCACCCCAATGTATCTGACGGTCCTTAATGAATTTCGGATGCCCCCCGGCCTTCAAACTTTAACCATGGGGGGCAAGGAGGGGGGGGGGGGGTGTCTGAAATGGGAGGTATCCATTACCGCCCACTCTTCCATGTGTTTTCCTCTCGTCATTTCGCACCCCTCCTCTCTGATACTACTTACCACTTGAGACCCCCTCCGAATCCAGTTCCTATTTTTCAACTCAAAAACACCGCATGGAATTTTGGGCGGAACATGCAAGTTGTGGTTTTTTCAGTCTCCTCAGGAGATCTCCTCTAAAGAACCAAGTGTGCTTAGTACAATAGGCCTCTTCATAATGGACTAAGATGAAATCACCAGACTGAGGGAGTGGAGGTTTTTTATGATGACAGTCAGTCTATCCACCTACAACTTCTCCTCGCCATACCATCTTGAATGCTCCCATAATTGGCCTCCATGGGCGACCATGTCCTTTCTGTTTTTTGTTTAATTTTGATGATTTTGCTGGTGAAATCTCAATTTCACCCCATTCATGTTTTCATTCTCTTAGTATTGAAGTAATTTCTCAATGTACGCTCTGCAAGTTAGGTGGGATGTTTTGATTTCATAAGTATGGGTCGATCATAAGTGATTAGTACAGTAAGACCCTTAAGGGGAACTCTATATGTAGCTTGTTCCAAGATTAAAGAAAGGTTCTGGAATTTGGAAGAATTTTGTTGTAGTTTTGTATGAATGTGCTCCTTGTGCTATAAGATACATATTTTGGAGATTTGTTTGAACTTAATATGATACAGCGTTGTTATTTGGATTCCAGATGGAGCAATGAGTAGTATGTATTTGTTTTCTTCTGTTATCAGTAATATCATTTTTATGTATAATCACCTTTCATGCTCTGCCACTTTGATGGTTCGTGTAATGTAACTGTTGGTAGTCTGCAATTTTATTCATGAATTCATGTCTGTATAATGCTCAGGTGTTAAAGCTCATGTATTAAGTTTGTTGTGTGCCCTTAATTCATGCTCCACAAACCTCTGTTGTTTTCCATATCTCATTCATATCCACTTCCTCTGAGTTCACGGGGGACAAATTCTTAATATTCTCTAGCTTGTCTCTGGTGGGTTCCTTCTCAGTTATTTCTCAACGCCCCCTGCATATTTTAAAACTTCTACTGATATTTTTATACTTGGCCCATTTAAAAGCCATCAAGCCTCACAGCCTCTTGAGCCCTCTCACAGTATAGGGAACTCACATGAATCAACTCCAAGGTCTTCTCCCTCCATGAACCACCAAAACCATTGTTCTCTTATTCCATATTTTTTCAGAGGCATTTATACAATTATCCACATTTTAACCTTTGATTTTAAGATGTCTTAGGTACTAGTCTTTTTCAACTAAAGGCTGTCTTTAGGAGCTACAACAACTACCATGCTCAATTTTAACTTTGTGCATTGTTGTAAATAGGCGAGTATGTCTGCTAACCATCCGAAGTGTTTTCCCAGCAAAAACATCCTCCAAGATCTTCAAATACCAATTCTGCCAAAACTGGTGCTATAAAGGCAGCATGGCTCTGTAATTGAGGCAGAGAGTTGATTTTTAGCTAGTTTTATGATCCTCCTTAGCAGAATAACAAATGATATAGCAAGACAAGTATATATCAATGATGTATTCATCACTCCCAATCCAAAAATTTCTTTCTTTCATAAATTGGATGTTTTGAGAATAAAGGTAGCGTGAACACGTTGCGTTTATGTTGTCTGGAGAAATTGTTAAAATTTGTCCAAAATTGCAAAAATTCCAAAACTTCTCCAAATTTTCTCAAAATTGGTCCAGAATTCGTCCATGAAGACCTAAGATGGTATTCTATGCTATGAGGGAAGCATCAACAAGCAAATACAACTTACCCTTCTCTTTTTTCTTGATTACGGTTTCCTTGAGTTTTTCCTTCAACTGCTTGACCTTGACCTTGGAGACCTGATTCCTTGTATAGTAATGAGCAACCATGTGTCTTGGAAATTTTTTGTCTCTTTTGGCCCTCTTCAAGAGCTTTTCAAAATTTCCATTGACTCTATCTAGCCAATACCCCCTGCCTTGTTCAATTTCCCTCAAGATGAGCTCATCCACTCTCATGTGTGTTTGTGGTGGATATGCTTCTCTTTGTTGTTGCAGTGCCATTTTTAGGCCTCTAGTTCTTGGCCTCTTTCTTATAACATGTTCTTCATCCTCATCGGAGTCATCAATATCAAATACTTCTTTTCCCTTTACATATTTCTTGCTAGCATCAAACTTATGTCTATTCAGAAGAAGATGGTTTACCTTCAATTGTACGTTTTCCTGCTCAAGGAATGAAATCATGAAGTTGGCCCTGGACAAGATCTCCTTAAGCTCTCTAATATCATCATATTTCTCCATAATTACCTGTTTTATGTATTTTTTCTCTTCATCCATCTCCAAATCTACCATATCAGCGTTAAAATGGATGGGCTCATCATGATGTGATGATGATCATTGTCTTGCTAATGTAAGCTTGGCCCCTTCCACAATGTTTGGAGAAAATACAAGCCTCCTACCTCTCTGATATGTTCGAGTCACCTCAGCCCTAGGTACCCTCTTGAATGAAACTCTTCTAGTTGAGCCAATCTCTCTTTTCATGGATGGTGTTGATGGTGTAGCTAATGATGTACCTTAGCTAGTTGGCTAACTAGCAAGAGGAAAAAAGACACTAGAATGAATGAAGGTCTCCCAAGTGATATTATTCTCTTCAAGTTGGTGCAAGAATATGATTTTTATCAAAAAAACGATGAAATAGATTGGTATGATGCTCCTCTCCTTTGATTTGCACATTTTCAACCATTTTAGTGAGGCTCTTACATAGGAAGTAAGATAAATTCATTGGCTTCATGGCTGTGAAATGCAATAAAATTTGAACATGGTATTGATACAAAGTGGAGGACCTACCTTCACATGTGAAGTATTTCATAATAATCTTCATCAAGGGTGTATATCTATCCAAAAGTTGTCTCATGGGAAAAACATGTGTAGGAGCCCCCCTGTATCGTGCTTTCAAGAAGGGTTTATAGCTCTGAAGGTATAGTTGTGATTTCTTGAACCAAATTTCCCCCTTATTAGGGATCCTAGTGGCTGATGCAATGCTTTCTATTGATATAATGAACTTCACCCCTGCAATTATAGCTTGATTCTTCTTGAGTGAAGTGGCAAACAAACTAGTAAGCTTAACATTGAAACCCATTTCTTGAACTCTCTTGCAAAATTATAAACAATCGGCATCTTCAAATGATTTTATCATGAAGGGAGATACCATTATCTCCTTGGTATGTAGTGGCTCAAACCTACTGAATTTTCTGCCCTTATTATAGGTCTTCTTTTATGTATCACTGCTTATAGTATCCATTTTGGACATCTTTTCTTGGTTTCATTGGAAAAAAAGGGATTTAACTGTTTTTTTTTAATGAGAGTGGATGAGGAGGATAGGGCCACTCTAAATTCTTGAGAAACTTTAAAGGTATAGGGAAGAGTGTTAGGAATAAAATGGAATTGGAAATGGAGGAAATGGGCGAGGGGAAATGGCCCAAAAAAATAGAAACACATGCCCACACTGTAAAACCGTAGCATAAGCTTAGGGTTTAGTGATGAAATGGTGAATTAGGGTAGAAATGTATTGGGAAAGGGTTAGGGAAGGTAATTTCAATGTAATTTAGAGAAAATCATCCAAAACTTCAAGGAGATTCATGTGAAGACATCCAAAATTTGACCAAGGTGTTAAACAGAGCGAGACAACCCCAGATATGAGCCATTTTATAATTTTTCATATGAAAGGGAAAGGAGTTGATATTTATTGATGCTAACTTGTTGAGTGACTGAAGAAGACTCCAACTTGCTGACTTGGACCACTGCAACCAGTCACTTGGCCCTTGAACTCAAAAATTTTTGTGTATCCACATAAAGGTAGCGATTTTGTTGATAACTATAGCATGGAGGAAGCTTGGGCACCTTTGGGGGAGAAAGAGCGAATACGAAACCTATGGCGAGTTTTTTTGAATGGATTTGCAGCTTCACACCTCAAAAAATTGCAAGGAAGAGGCTTTCCAATGACGAATTTACCATAAAGGTAGTGAAAGGAAAAAACGCTACATTTTTTACATAAAGGTAGAGAAATTGTAGCGATGGGAGAATTTGGATTTCTGATGGAAAAGTACGGCTGGTCTGAGGTAGAAGTTGATTTTTCTTGTTAGAGAGGTGAAATATGAACATGAAATGAGAGAATGAGAGGCTTTTGTTCGTATTTATATCCTTGGAAGTCGATTTTATCTTTGGTGAGCTAGTGGGTCCCAACACATCTTTCATCAATTTATTTTATGATTGAAGCTTTAGAACTTATGAAATGTTTGATCATGAAAACAACTTTCGAAACCTTTATTTCAAGATTTTCATCATTACTTCTTCTTTGGGGAAAAGTTATTTTGGTGGTGAAATGATTGATTTTTTGATTTGACTCTAAAAACTAAACATGACACTACAATGAATGAGGACCATGGTGGTATGAGTGAAATGAATATGTAGACCTTGAAATGATGAATTATCCAGCTGAGATATGGTAATGGCCAGCAGGTGAATTATTTTTTGGAAGGAATAGTAATTGTCCTAGACACACTAGTCAACGACCAAATTTTTATTTGAGGACCTAATGAAACCATAAAAATTTGACTCGACACCCTAAAAAAAACTTTGGAACAACACATTTGATCATTGACATAATGACACTAACATTGGCTCCAACTGGGGATGTCACCTCCTACAAGAGGTTTCAAGAACACCGTAGATCTGGCACCCTTACCATTGGGCAATGGAGCCAAAACTGGACATTAAAAAAAAACTTTGACAAACTGGAAATGATGAAATAAATCTGTAAATGACGTTGACTAGAGAAAACTGACTTGACTCTGACTTGAAAACTAACTGAAACATTTTGAATTTTTTGAAAGAAAACATGAGTTGAATGTAGAAGTCTCATGGCCTTCTCCTCAGGCTTCAAACTTCTGCAACAACTTCCTTATTGCCTCGACATCAAATTAAAATGATATGTACAATGAAAGTGAACTTCATCTTCAATGATAAATTAATATAATGTTTGAGAAACCTACAATTGATTGGTCCCCCATCACTTCTTTCCCTTCAAGATCCTCTAGTAGAAATGCTTTATTACCTATGAATGCAGTGATCTTGTAACGACCTTTCCATATATTATCAAACTTTTCGTGCTTACGTTTGTCTTAATTTTGAGCATCTTAGTGAAGAGAAACATCTCCAAGCTTAAAATCATTAGCTTTGGTCTTCTTTTCATAAATTGTTTTTATTTTCTCATGAAGCTTTTAAGTGTGACTGAAGACTTCATCTCTTGATTGTTGTAGATGGATCATTTGGCTAATTCTTTGTTGGATATTATTTGGTTCGCTTTCAATTTATTGCAGAATTTTCATCATCGGTACAGCTAAAGAAGTAGGGAACACCCTGTCAACACCATACACGAGCTAGAAAGGTGACATGTTGATTGATCTCTTCATGCTAACTCTATTCGCCCATAGAGCATTGGTGAGATTTTTGTGCTAATTCCTCTTGTTTTCTTGCAACATCTTCTTGATTATTTTCACCAAAGATTTATTTCACGATTCAACGAGCTCATTGCCTTGAGGATAGTATGATGTGGAATTACCAAGCCTAATGTGATACTTATCACAAAATTCAATCATTTTCTTGGACTTAAAGGTAGCTACATTGTTAGTAATGTTTTTGTATGGATAGCCAAAACAAGACAAAATATTTTTCTCTAAAAACTGAATAATGACAGTGTTAGTAGATTGCCTTGTGGGGATGGCTTCAATCCATTTATTGAAATAAAGTGAGGAAGTGAGTATCCATTTATGCTAACCTAATATTGGATGGATCTCGCTGATGAAGTCAAGTCCCCATTGCTAGAATGGCACTTTCACTTCAATTGGTTTTAAGGGAAAAGGCAACTGCTTCCTCTTTCCCTCAAAAATTTGACATTCACAACAGCTCATGATTATTTTATAAAAATAAGAAAATAAAATTGGCCAATATAAACTCACCCTCAAGATCTTGTTACCTGTAGTCTTCCAATAAAGATGACCGCCACAGTCACCTTTATGAAAATCAGTCATCACTTTTTCAACTTCTCCTTCAACCAAAAAATTCAGCAACACTCCACCCGAATCTTTCCAATAGAAGACACCATTAAAGATATTGTACTTAAGAGCTTTCAACTCGAAATATCTAGCCTTACTACTTGGAAAGCCGGGAGGAGGATTCAAGTGTTGCAAAACATGAACTATATCAGCATACCAAAGCGATAAAGAAAAAATTTCAGATACCTCAGGTAATGTTGGAACCACTTTCTCCTCAGATAATGCAGAAATAAAATAAATGTCCGAATCATGCAAGCTTGAATATTCCATAAGTTTTTCCAGGCCTTGTCCTTTTGTTAGCTTTGTGGGCTTGATATCCAATTCATATTCCAACATAGCAGCAGTCCATTTACCCCGTTGCTCTTTAGGATCATTTTGCGTAAGCACATCTTTGACAACAATGTTTGGAACATATGCAATGAAGTCCTTCAATGCTTTGACTAACACTAAGGCTTGTTTCTCAATGATGTTGTACTTCAAGGCTGCGTCTCTTAAGGTTCTACTGAAGAAGGCGATGGGCTACTCCATGTTCTGATTTTTCTTTTGCATAAGGAAAACAACAAGAGTATGTTCCGAGGCAAATGAAAAAATGATAAAAACAAGTGTGTAATCTGGACTAATAAGAATAGGAACATGATATAAAGCCAATTTAACTTTATTGGATGACTTCTTCACCTCTTCAAACCATTTAAATTCACTGTATTTCTTCAGCATGTCAGTAATTTTCCTTAAGTGTTCAACAAGATTGGGGTCAAACCTTCTAAGAAAATTGATTTTTCCATTGAACAAATGAATTTCCTTTTTACTTCTAGGATAGTCCAAAGTTTGAATTTATTCAATCCTTGAAGCATCTATCCTAATTCCATCTTTTGATATGATATGGCCCAAAAATTTACCTTCATCTATAGTGAAAAGGCTATTCTTTGGGTTCAAAGATATGCCAAAATTTCTACGTCTCTGAAAAATTGTTTTCAAGTGTTGTAAGTGATACTCATCTGTCTTGGAAAAAACAATGATATCATCAAGATAGATCACCAAAAATACATCCTTTTCATTGGCGAAAGAAATGTCCATTTCTCTCTAAAAATTAGCCGCTACATTCTTCAATCTGAAAGGCATTTTGGCATACATGAAGGTGCCCCAACGTGTTGTGAAAGCTGTATTTTCCTGATCATCAAGATGGACTAAAATCTGATTATGCCCAGAGTATCCATCTAGCAATGAAAGTCCGGAAGATCCAACTACCCTTTACAAAATTTGGTCCATCTTTGGTAGTGGGTAATTGTCCTTCAATGACACTTTATTAAGATTTCTGAAATCAATGCAAAAGTCAATATCTCATGTCTTCTTTCTCACTGGCACTAGATTAGAGATCCAATTTGAAAAGTGAAGAGGAACTATAATACCAATAGTAAATAATATATTTACCTCCTTTTGAATAGAGGGCAACAACTTCGGATTCATTCTCCTTAACTTCTGGCGGAAAGGTTTCTAATCCAGATTTAAGGGAATGGTATGTTGGATTATACTCTTATCATACACTTTCAAATCAAAATATTCCCAATAAAATACATCAGAAAATTGAGACATAAGTATTGTGTATTTACCTTTCATTTCTGCACTCAAATATTTTTGAATTTTGACCATCTTTCGCTTTTTTGGAGTGCAAATATTGAGATCCTCCACTCCTACTTCTGTTGGTAGCATGGCCAGTTTGCGTGCAACATCCTCTTGATCTAAAATATCTCCCAAAGGTACCAAACCTCTTGGAATGGAGTTATATTTTAGCTAAAGCACTTGCATCTCTGCTGCATGGAATTATTGGTCATCTTTGTAGCACTGGTTATCGATTTGTGAATTCACAAATTCCTCTTTTGTCTGCAAGAAGTTGATGACCTGTTTATCATATTGAAATACCTGCCAATAATGAACATTATGTGGGACAATAGGGTGGTTTTTGAAATTTATCTCATACTTCTTATTAGGATACAATGGAATTTTGAACATGTTGGATGAAGTAGCAAGAGAATCATAAATAACATTGTTGTTCCTTGGGATCAATGACAAAGTATACTGGGTGAATGTCTTGAGGATGTATAGCACTCCATTTCAGTAAGCTCGCATCCTTGGATGGTTGGCTTGGTATTCCCCTTTGACTTTCTTTATTACCAGATCAAAGTCACCATATACAGAAATCTTCTTGGCACCTAGCTTCTTGATAATTTTCAAACCAACTATCAAAGCCTCATACTAAGCTTCATTGGTAGAACATTCGAAAGCCAGATTGTAGGGGTACATTCAAGCATTAGGAGAAATGTTTAGTGACTGATTTACAGGGTTGTGAATCCACACTCCAATTCCAACCCCTTCTTTTCCCAAAGCTCCATCAAAATCCATGGTCTACAAACTACTTTCTTCATGAGGAAGCTGCAAATCGGATGGTTGAAATATACTTGCTACTTGAGAGAGTTATGTTGTACCAATAATTTATATTTATTTCAATGTTTTATCACTTTTTTGAGGTGATCCACTTGGTTCCAAACCACTTGGCACCTTTTCATAAATTTCTACATTTTCCAATTCTAAAACATAATTTGAAAATTCAGAATTTTCTGCTTTTTCTTCAATCAAAACTTAGGAAGATGTTGAACATTCGTCATTGAATAAGATAAAGGACTTTAGATCTGTATCGAAAACATGTATAGGATTATTATTTGGCCTTTCTCAGCTACTGATCATGTAATTCATTTTACTTTCCTGGTACATTTTCCTATGTTGCCCAAAGACGGGAATGGTAGCATATGAAAATTCAAGCTGTAAGGTACCTCTAAGCTTCGCTTCCCATGATCGGGAGAGAAACATTCCATATCTAGGAGGGATATCAGCCACAACAACATCCATGAGGACAATATTGGCTAGGATTTTCTCTAATGACACCACTAGGTCCTTAATGAGGCCAAGACATTTCACCCTTCCTGAATCAAATGAATAAATATCATGATAAGGTCTTGTGATATCCGATCCTAAGATGTCCATAATAGCCTTGGGAATGAGGCTGTGAGAGGATCCGAAATCAAACATGATGTTATGGAGGATAAAATCATTGATTTTGAGGCTTAGATAAAATGGAGGGACCTCACTATCTTCTAGATCACCATCAATAGCAGGACCAAAAAGAAGCTCAAGGTGATCATCACTCACATTAACCATGTGAGACATCTAATCCACTCTAGGAAACTTAGTTACTTGAAATTTGTACTGATTATTCTTGACTATTTCAGTTATAGGAATAAAGACTTTCAAGATGGAAATTTCATTTTCAAGACTAAAAAGAGCAGAATGTTTTTCTACCTCTTTCGATGGTGCATATTTCCTTTTGATCTAATATTTGTATGAAGTCTCCTTCTTCTGTCCTCCATATTGGATTTTTTTATCCTTATTTTTATCAATGGTGGAGGCTTCATTATATTTTTCAGGACTAGGAACAACAAGTCCCTTGTATTTGCTTTGATTTGGAGTAGTCACCTCTTTTCGATGAGTATCGGTTTGAGAATTTTGCTTTTCCTTATTGGAGATTAAACGAACATTCCTACTCCTCAAACCATACTACCTTTGGACTTGAGTAAGAGAATTCTGATATCTCCTCTGATAAGATTCTGTATGTACCAATAGCATTTCATAATTTGACCAGACATATTGCTGATCGTCCAGTGCACAAATTTCTGCAGAAAATTGATCTTCTTCAGTGAGGAAAATAGGTTGTTGATTTTCCTCAAATAAATGATTCTCGCCAGAAATTTATTCTTCATCATATTCATCAGGGCCTTCAGTGTAATTCTGTTGAGATGGAGTGAAAAATTGTTGCTGACTTTGTGGATATTGGCCCCTCTGTTCCCTTTGCTTCATCTTGTATCGAGGCTCCTAATTTTGACCTCTGAAATTGGGATTTTTAATTGAGGGTTCATCTTGTCTATTAGTCATGGACATTTTATCCATCATCTTCTCCATGGTATTGATCAAGGTGTCTAATTTTCCCTTTGATGAAGTAGATGTTTCATATTTTATAGTGACTCTTTTCTTTGCCTTGATTTTAGACTTCTTGATGATCAAATTAGCTTCCACACTCACTCTGTTTCTCTGCATTTATTCAAGAGTTGATGGGTTTCTTTCCCTCAGCTGATAGGCCATGTCAGGATCGAAACCATTAGGATAATGAATTAAAGCAAGTCCTGGAGGAGGCTTAATATTCTCAGGAATTGAATCATAGATTTGATTGAATCTAGATGTAAAGTCTTAGATAGAGTCATTAGGATTCATTTTCAAAGCATTATACTCAGCTAAAATCTGCAATGTTTTCTTCTTATCTTCCCATTTTTCCATAAACAAGTCAATCAGATGTTTTGAAGTACCTATTGAATGACCCAAGTGGCTCTAGAGACACACATAGGACAAAGAGGGCTTATGAAAGCTCAAAAATCAAAGTGTTTGGATTTCTCCCGAACCAACTTTAGGTTGAAGATCTCATCGTCCTGATCGTAATGGTGTGAAAGGTTCGTCAAACTGAGTCCATATGGAGAAGTTAGAGCCAGAAAAAGTTTATGGGTTGACTTGGTGACTTGGTATGTTAAAGAAGGTGCAATTTCACCCTTTTCCAGCCACTAGATTCTGACCAAATTCAGGGAGAAATTGTGGCCTCCTTAAAATTACTCACATGGCCTAAAATCAGAATTTTTGAAAATGTATAGTTTGTTATATAAAATAAAAAAATTAATAATTAAATAAAGGAGGTGGCGGGCCACCACCCCCACCACCCCACCCGACCAAGCCATGTCATATAATAATTAAAAATATTATTGGGTCGATGCGTCGTGACCCTTGCCAGACCCCATGCCACACCCACATAACCATGTATGGATATACGGTGGGGTGTCGGCAGTCAACCCTGCCACCCCAACCAACACATAGCACATATGATGCCACCGTGCGGGGACTGTTGGGCAGGCCACCCAAGGTGGGCCCAACTCCCCCCATTTAAAAACTAAACATTGGGTTTGCTAAAACAAATGCACAGTTTGGGAGGGGGCGGGGTTTGACCAACCAACCCCCTCTCCACCATTTTTGGGATTTTACCAACGCGCCCAACAATGGCTCTTGGGAACCTCCAACATGAAATTTTATAAAACTCGTCATTTCAAAATTGTGCCTAGTAGAACCAAGCATGTAGTTCGAGGTAGAGGATCTGCAAACCAGAGGAGAGGGCACATATTTTGAGGGAGAATTATTTTTTTATGCCAAGGGAATCTTTTGATTCCAAGGAAGTAAAATTTACCTGTGTCAGAATGTATTCAAATTTATATGCATTTTAACCAGAATTTTGTAGGGAGCATGATGGTGCGACCAGATTTTCCATTTCAGCAACGGTTTTGCAGATTCCCTGTGAAGGAGGATCTTCAGGAATCATGAGGGAATCTTTTAGATTCCTTGGAGGCCGAAATTTGCCAATGTCAGAATGAGGCCAACCTTATACTCATTCTTCTCAAAATTTCGCAAGGATCTCAATGGTGAGATCAGGTTCCTATTTTGAGTTGCAAGTTTTTAGATTCCCTGTGGAGCAGCATCTTTGAGGAATCTAGGGGGAAGCTAAAAGATTCCTTACGACCTAGATTTCAGTAGTTTCAGAATTAAGAAAATTGACAGTCGATCCTACACCTCTCGACGACACGAGTTTAGCGGTGCAGTTAGATTTTCCATCTAAGCCTTATGTCTTTTGGCCACTTTTCAAAGTGGAGTTGCAGGTGTCAGCATTCAATGTGTGAGCAGTCGTTTTTAGGATATTCAACACCACGAGATTGATAGTACTACCAGATCCAACAATTTATCATCCTTGTCTTCAGATAGCTCCAAGATGTGAGGTATATGCAGTGTGATCATGTACTTCTTTGTCTCTTTTCTATGGGATGCATTGTGTTGTATAGATCCATGTTGATGTTTGATGTGGGATCTTGTCTTGTTCTTGATGTGAGATGTAATTTCTATCATGGATTGTTTTATGTTATTTGAGATCCCTTTGTTGCCATTTTGGTGGGATACTCATTATGCCACGTATGTTTGATTGAGATCCCTTTGTTTCCATGTTGGCGGGATACTCATAGTCATCATCCATGTGAAATTTTCATGTTGATAGGAGTCCTTTTTTAGAGTGCGAGTTCCTGTAGCGGAACATCTCGTGGAAAGATCTAGCCACTCCTATGTGAGGGAATTTTCCTTGTATGACAGAGAAAACACCATCCATGTACATCATCACTATTTACAATGCTTAATGCAGCAGCCTACACCATATTTACACCGAGGCCCGGAGACGTAGTCCCTCCTGGACGAACTCCATTATCAATCTCTTATGTTTCTAATGCTTGTTATGTTCATCTTCTTTACAACATGTATATTTTCATTTATGTTCATTAACAATTTTATTAAATGCAATTCTAACACATCAGCCAAAGTAAAAGGTATTGGTTAAAGGGTATCAAAAAATTTACCTGGATCAAGTGGTATTTGAGCGGTCTTCTTGCTGATTTGGATTACAGGCATGAAAAATTGAATGTTCATTGAGTTGAGCAATGGAGGATATCAAAGACATGTATGAGACCATGCTCAGGGTGTCCGAGAAAGTAGACATGTTGTATGAATCTTATGAGAAACAAGTAGTAGATAATGCTGAGTTAAAGACACTTCTATAGGAAGAAAAGGAGGACAAACGTTTATTGTAGCTGTAATTGCAAGCCACGACAGAGGCATTGGAAGAATTGAAGTGCGACAAAAAAAGTCTTCAAATAGAGCATGTTGCATTGAAAATACTCCTACATGAAGAGAAGGAGGAAGAGAAGCGATTGCATCTTCAATTGCAAGCCACGACAGTGGAATTGTAAGAATTGAAGTGTCCCAATGAAAGTCTTCAAGCACATCATGAGGCATCGAAGACACTCCTACAAGAAGAGAAGGAGGAGAAGCAACGATTGTAGCTTCAACTAAAAGACGCGACAAAGGCCTTGGAGGAAGTGAAACACAAAGAAGGCTTAGATAAGCCTTCTTCACCTATTTCAAAACTGACAGCTGAGGTAAATAGTGTTGATTTTTCTTCAGTTTCATCCTCACATGCTATTATTTCTATTGGAAATGTGGAGAGCCCCATTACAGGAACCAACATGAGAATCCTTACCAGGATGGGGTACAAAGGAGGAGGACATGGCATTCATGGCCAAGGCATAACTTAGCCATTTGAGGTTGTGTAGAGACCTCGCTACGGAGGTTTGGGATACACTGAAGGAGAATGTTTGAAGGTGTCAGAAGCCTCCACGACATTGTGGAAACCGTCAAGGAGAGAGAATTATGGGAACACTTCACCATCATCTTATAACGACACATATTGTAGAGATAGGGCTAAGGAAAGCTCTCATCACCATAATGACATCAAAGGAAAATAGACATTTTTGAACTTACCAGGGAAGAGGATTGATGAGAACACTTTACCATCATCCCATGGAAGTGCATGTAGTAGTGAAAGAGCTGAGACAAGCTCTCATCACCATGATTGCACCGGAGACCACCACGGAAGGTATAACAAGTCTCAATATTCGCGAGTTCATTTTGATTATAAGAATGTTACTAAACATGAACGTAAATCATGGCATAAGAAAACTTGTCATTTTTTTGTTTTATGTAACCATGTCATTTCTGAGTGTTGGAAAAGAATGGCAGCACAAAGGAGGATGAGGCATGAAAATAATTTTCCATAGTAGGGAAAGAAATGGGTTAAGAAGGTCTGGAGGGAAAATACCTTTTGCACCCATTGCAACCAAAGTGGCCATCAAAGAGCCACGTGTTTGAGGCTCCATCTAGAGCAGCATTTTAAGTACCAAAAGGATTGATCGAGGGGGATCTTAAGGACCAAAAGCTCCTCAGTGGGGAGGATTAATTGAGGTGGCCCCAGAGACACACACATGACAAAGAGGGCATATGAAAGCTCAAAAATAAAAGTGTTTGGATTGCTCTTGAACTAGCTTCAGATTGAATATCTCTTCGTCCTGATCACAACTGTGTGAACGGTTCATCAAACCAAGTCCGTATGGAGAATTTAGAGCCAATCCAAGTTTATGGGTTGACTTGGTGACTTGGCAGGTTAAAGAAGGCACAATTTCACCCTTTTCTGGCCACTAGATTCCATCTAGCTCCAGCCAGATTCCGGGAAAAATTGTGGCCTCCTTAAAATGACTCCTACGGCCTAAAATTGGAATTTTTGAAAATGTATAGTTTTGTATATAAAATAAAATTAAAAAAAAAACTAAAAAAAGGAGGTGGCAGGCCACCACCCCTACCACCCCACCCGAATGAGCCATGTCATATAACAATTAAAAATATTATTGGGTCGACGAGTCGTGACCCCTTCCAGACCCCATGCCACACCCACATAACCGTGTATGGATATACGGTGGGGTGGTCGGCGGTCAACCCCACCACCCCAACCAAGACATAGCACATACGATGCCACTGTGAGGGGACTGTTGGGAGGGCCGCCTAAGGTGGGTCCAACACCCCCCCCCCCCATCCCCCCCTCTCCCCCCCCCATTTAAAAAATAAACATTGGGTTTGTTAAAACAAATGCGCAGTTTGGGAGGGGGTGGGGTTTGACCACCCGACCCCCTGTCCACCATTTTTGGGATTTTACCAATGTGCCCAATGGTGCCTCTTGGGAACCTTTGCCACGAAATTTTATAAAACCCGTCATTTAAAAAATATGCCCAACAGAACTAGGTATGTAGTTCGAGGCAGAGGATCTACAAAACAGAGGAATGGGCATATATTTCGGGGCAGAATATTTTTTTTTATGCCAAGGGAATCTTTTGATTCCAAGGAGGTAAAATTTTCCTGTGTCAGAATGTATTAAAATTTATATGCATTTTAACCATAATTTCACAGGGAGCGTGATGGTGCACCCATATTTTCCATTTGAGCAATGGTTTTGCAGATTCCTTGTGGAGGAGAATCTTTAGGAATCTTGAGGGAATCTTTTAGATTCCTTGGAGGCCGAAATTCGTTGGTGTCAGAATGAGGTCAACCTTATACTCATTCTTCTCAGAATTTTCCAAGGATATCAATGGTGAGACTAGATTCCTTTTAAGTTGCATATTTATAGAATCCCTGTGGATCGGCATCTTTGAAGAATCTAAGGGGAATCTAAAATATTCCTTACGGCCCAGATTTCGACAATGTCAGAATTCAACAAATTGACAATCGATCCTACACCTCTGAATGACACGAGTTCAGCGATGCAATCATATTTTCCATCCAAGCCTTATATTTTTCAACCAATTTTCAAAGTGGAGTCGTAGGTGTCAACATTCAATTTGTGAGCAATTGTTTTTAGAATATTCGATGCCACAATATTGATGGTACATAGAGATCCAGTAGTTTATCATCCTTGTCTTCAAATAGCTCTAGGATTTGAGGTATATGTAGTGTGATCATGTACTTCTTTGTCTCTTTTCCATGAGATGCATTTTTCTATATAGATCGTTGTTGATGTTTAATGTGGGATCTTATCTTGTTCTTGATCTGAAATGTAATTTCTATCATGGATTGTTTTATGTTGTTTGAGATCCCTTTGTTGCCATGTTGGTGGGATACTCATTGTCACCATGTATGTTTTATTGAGATCCCTTTGTTTCCATGTTTAGGGGGATACTCATAGTCATCATCCATGTGGAATTTTCATGTTGATAGGAGTCCTTTTTTAGAGTGAGAGTTCCTGTAGTGGAACATCTCGTGGAGAGTTCCAGCCACTCCTGCATGAGGGAATTTTCCTTGTATGACAGAGAAAACACCATCCATGTACGTCATCACTATTTATAGTGCTTAATGTAACGGCCTACACCATCTTGACACTGAGGCTCGAAGACGTAGTCCCTCATGGACGAAATCCATTATCAATCTCTTATGTTACTAATTCTTGTTATGTTCCTCTTCTTTATAGCATGCAAATGTTAATTTATGTTCATTAACACTTTGATTAAATGTAATTCTAAAACATCAATCGGAGTAAAAGGTATTGGTTAAAGGGTATCAAAAAATTTACCCAGCTCAAGTGGTATCAGAGCGGTCTTCTTGTTGATTTGGATTTCAGGCATGAACCATTGAATGTTCGCTGAGTTGAGAAATGGAGGATGTCAAAGACATGTATGAGACCATGCTCAGGGTGTCCAAGAAAGCGGACATGTTGTATGAAGCTTATGAGAAACAAGCAACATATAACATTGAGTTAAAGACACTTCTACAGGAAGATAAGGAGGAAAAACATCAATTGCAACTTCAATTGAAAGCCACGACAGAGGCATTGGAAGAATTGAAGTGTGACAACCAAATTGTTCAAACTGAGCATGTTGTGTTGAAAACGCTCCTCCAGGAAGAGAAGGAGGAAGAGCAATGAGTGCAACTTAAATTGCAAGCCAAGATAGAGGCATTAGAATAATTGAAGCCCTATAACTAAAGTCTTCAAGCATATCATGAGGCATCAAAGACACTCCTATAGGAAGCGAAGGAGGAGAAGAAATGATTGCAACTTCAGCTACAAGCCACAACAAATGCCTTGGAGGAAGTTAAGTGCAACGAAGGCTTAGAGAATCCTTCTTCACCTATTTTAAAATTGACAGATGAGGTAAACACTATTGATTTTCTTCAGTTTCATCCTCACATGCTATTATTTCTGTTGGAAATGTGGAGATCCCCATTACAGGAACTCACATGAGACTCCTTACCAGGATGGGGTACAAAGGAGGAGGAATTGGCATTCATGGCCAAGGCATAACTCAGCCGTTGGAGGTTGTGTGGAGACCTCACTACGTAGGTTTGGGATACACTAAGGAGAATGTTTGAAGGTGTCATAAGCCTTCATGACATTGTGGAAACCGTCGAGGAGAGAGAATGATGGGAACACTCCACCATCACCATATCACGACACATACTGCAGATAGAGGGCTAAGGCAAGCTCTCATCACCATAATGACATCAAAGGCAAAAAAACATTGTTGAACTTACCAGGGAAGAGGATTGATGGGAACACTCTACCATCATCCCATGGAAGTGTATGTTGCAGTGAAAGAGCTAAGACAAGGTCTCATCACCATGATCGCACCAGAGACCAACAGGGAAGGTATAACAAGTCTCAATATTATTGAGTTCATTTTGATTATAAGCATGTTGATAAACATGAACGTAAATCATGGCATAAGAAAACTTGTCATTTTTAGGGTTTACGTAACCATGTCATTTCTGAGTGTTGGAAAAGAATGGCAGCACAAAGGAAGATGAGTCATGAAAAGCCTTTTCCCAAGCAGGGAAAGAAATGGGTTAAGCAGGTCTGGAGGGAAAAGACCTTTTCCACCCATTGTAACCAGAGTGGCCATAAAAGAGCCACGTGTTTGAGGCTCCGTCCAGAGGAGCGCCTTAAGGATGAAGCATCGATGCATGAACCAGTTGAAACGATTTTTCTACAAGCAAGTGCACCACGGGGAGACGACCCATTCACTTTGATAAGTGAGAGATGATTTTTCTAGATGTGGTAGTGTGTCATGGCCATGTTTGTAAATCATATGTTGCATTTTTAACTGTAAAAGTGATGATGTGTTTTCCATCACTTGTTAAGCAACAATGGAATTTTGGCCTTGTTTTATAAGTCATTGGATGCATTTCTTTTATGTAAAAGCGATGATGTGTTTTCCATCATCTCAAAATGCAACGATGATGTTTTGGCCTTCTAATGATAGCTAGGGTGTGATTTTATTTGATGTAAAACTTGACCACCGAGTATGTAAACTCGTTACAAGTATGGAAATTTTTGGGTCATATATGGTCATAATTTGAGCATGTAATTTGTAAGGGATTGTACTACAATTTACAGAGGATGTAGGTGTCGGCTCATTGCTTAAGGCTCCGAAGAACAAAGGTGAAGGAGATGGAAGGGTGACCTTTTTAGGACACTTGTGGTGGAGACATAGTACACAGTAGGTGCAGATTATTGTTGATTCTTTTGGAGGACCAAAAGCTCCTCAGTGGGGAGGATTGATCGAGGTGGCTCCAGAGACACACACAGGACAAAGAGTGCTTATGAAAGCTCAAAAATAAAAGTGTTTGGATTTCTCTCAAACTAGCTTCAGGTTGAAGAACTCATCGTCCTAATCACAATGGTGTGAGTAGTTCATCAAACTGAGTTCTTATGGAGAAGTTAGAGCGAGTCAAAGTTTCTTGGTTGAATTTGTGTCTTGGCAGGTTAAACAAGGTGCAATTTCGCCCTTTTTCGGCCACTGGATTCTGACCAGCACTGACCAGATTCCAGGATAAATTGTGGCCTCCTTAAAATGACTCCTACGACCTAAAATCTAAATTTTTGAAAATGTAGAGTTTGTTATATAAAATTAAAATAAAAAATAAAAGAAGGAGGTGGCGGGCCACCACCCATGCCACCCCACCCAATCGAGCCATGTCATATAACAATTAAAAATATTATTGGGGTGTTGGGTCATGACCCCCACCGCACCCCACGCTGCACCCACATAACCATGTATGGATATACAATGGGGTGGTCAGCAGTCAACCCCACCACCCCAACCATCACATAGCACATATGATGCCATCGTGCAGGGGCTGTTGGGCAGGCCACCTAAGGAGTGCCTGAAACCCCCCATTTAAAAACTAAATGTTGGGTTTTTTTAAATAAATGAACAATTTGGGAGGGGGTGGGGTTTGACCACTCGACCCCCTCTCCACCATTTTTAGGATTTTACCAACGCACCCAATGGTCGCTCTTGGGAACCTATGCTACAAAATTTTATAAAACCCGTTATTTCACAAATGTGCCCAATAGACGTAAGCACATAGTTCGAGGTAGAGGAGCTGCAGACCAGAGGAGCATGCACGAATTTCGAGGGTGAATCTTTTTTTATGCCAAGGGAATATTTTGATTCTAAGGAGGTAAAATTTTCCTTTGTCAGAATGTATTAAACTTTATATGCATTTTAACCAAAATTTCGTAGGGAGCACGATGGTGCACCTAGATTTGTCATTTCAGCAACATTTTTTCAGATTCCCTGTGGAGGAGAATCTTCAGGAATCTTGAGGGAATATTTCAGATTCCTTGGAGGTTGAAATTCTCCAATGTTAGAATGAGGTCATCCTTATACTCATTCTTCTCATAATTTCGCAAGGATCTCAATGGTGAGATCAGATTCCTGTTTTGAGTTCCATATTTCTAGATTCCATGTGGAGAAACATCTTTGAAGAATCTAGGGGGAATCTAAAAGATTCCTTACAACTCAGATTTTGATAGTGTCAAAATTCAACAAATTGACAGTCGATCCTACACCTCTCGATGACAAGAGTTTAGCGGTGCAGTAAAATTTTCCATTTACGCCTTATGTTTTTTGGCCACCTTTCAAAGTGATGTTGCAGGTGTCAGCATTCAATGCATGAGCAGTCGTTTTCAGGATATTCGGCGCCACGAGATTAATGATACAACCAGATCCAACATTTTATCATCCTTGTCTTTAGATAGCTCCATGATGTGAGGTATATGCAGTGTGATCGTGTAATTATTTGTCTCTTTACTATGAGATGCATTGTGTTGTATAGATCCTTGTTAACGTTTGATGTGGGATCTTGTCTTGTTCTTGATGTGAGATATAATTTCTATCATGGATTGTTTTATGTTGTTTGAGAACCCTCTGTTGCCGTGTTGGCGGGATACTCATTATCACCATGTATGTTTTATTGAGATCCCTTTGTTGTCATGTTCAACGGTATACTCATAGTCATCATCCATGTGAAATTTTCATGTTGATAGGAGTCCTTTTTTAGAGTGAGAGTTCCTGTAGTGAAACATCTCATGGAGAGATCTAGCCACTCCTGCATTAGTTAATTTTCCTTGTATGACAGAGAAAACACCATCCATGTACATCATCACTATTTACAGTGCTTAATGCAGCGGCTTACACCATCTTGACACCGAGGCCCGAAGATATCAATCTCTTATGTTGTTAATGCTTGTTATGTTCCTCTTCTTTACAACATGCAGATGTTCATTTATATTCATTAACACTTTGATTAAATGAAATTATAACACATCAACCAATGTAAAAGGTCTTGGTTAAGGGGTATCAAAAAATTAACCCGGATCATTGAACCAACTGTGAGAGAGAGAAACCATTTCTTTACCTCTCTTGAGAAACTTTGTGCAATGATGCGCATGTTGGAATTTTCATTGTCGATCTCTTCAAGATCTATTAAATCAATCACTTTGGAAATGTTTTGATAAGTTTTAACCTCATATTTTCCATCTAAAAGGGGAAGTCTTTAACCATAGTTCTAGAGTAGTGGAGTGAGTTGAAGAGGTAGGATCAACGGAGCAAATCTGGCCATGACTAATGGAGGAGGTGGTGGAGGTGTTGATGGAGTGAAAAACTTGTAGAGGTAATGATGGAATGAAGGGAAGGGTTGATGATGTAGTGGTATGAGGAGGTATAATGACAGGTGAGGCAAAATTCTACTGTTGATATTGGAAATAAGCTTTTTCTGAAGTTTCTTGAAACTTATCCACCAAACCTTTAAGCTTGTGAAAATTAGACCAAACTTCACTATCAACTTCAGAATAAAAATACTCAGAAAATGGTACAAAGGTCTCAAAATCAAAAGGATCAAAGGTGGTTTCTAAAAGAAAGGTTTCAGACTTAGATCTAAAAAAATTTCTTTCAAATACTGAATTATGAAACAAATATTCTGAAACAAGTTTCGCAGGAAAGGAATTTGATTTGAAAATTGGAGGAATATCTTTTCCAACCTTCCAAGACTTGGTTTTATGCTTTCTTAAAATAATCTCTGGGTCATTCACAATTGGTGATGGATTTGGCTCTAGATTTGACCTAGTATGTCTCTTAGGAGCCGGCTTAAGATAGGAATTTTAGAATTTGGCTCAGATTTAAGAATTCAACCTGTTTCGAATGCTAGAGCTTTTCACCTACAAGTATAAATTTCAGAGGATTAAATAAATATTCCCAGGGAAAGTTAATCAATCTCTCCCCGGAAACGACGGCAAAAAAATTATCACTCTCGCCAACTTCCTAAGGTTGAAAATGGGATTGAAGAAAGGTAACAACAGACCAGGCTTTAGGTCAGGTAGCTAGCCCTACCAGGAAAAGAGAGGGTTCTCTCATTGTCACTTTTGTAGTCAAAGGAATGACTAGAATATATAATGATCTTAGGCTAGGTATGTAAGCTCAGTAAATAGGATTTTTTTGATGTTTTAAGTGTTGGATAGAAAGGTCAATGAGAAGACTGTGTGTTTGGGTTTTTAGGTCTAAATTCCAAGGCCAATTTGAAAAGAATATGTGAGGCTAGATAGGTAGTTTGAAAGCATGTTTATAGGTAATTGAGTAAAGGATGAAGTAAGAGAGATTCTGAATGAGCACTAAGGTGAATTCATTCATTTAGAAGCAAATAAACATAACATGTAAACCTTGTCTAAAATAGAGCATGAAAAAACATGATTTCCTGCTCATAAACTTACAATATAGACATATGGAAAAATGTATATGAAAGAAGAAGATATCTAATTTAGCATGAATAGATAAAAATACATAATAAGAATAGATTCTCCAATGCATACCACAAGTATCTCAACACAATTTCTGCAAATATGTCTCTAATTTCATTCCAAATTGCTAATTACAAAAGCTCCACTACAAAGTGAGATTATCCAACCCCACAAAAGACTAAATAGAGTCTAATTATAGAAAATATTGACAATGGAACATCATCAGGTGGAAATCCCATCCAAAATGGATCATAAATACACAATATGAGTTATTTCCTAGATTCTAGGGAGGTTATAAATCATTCCCTAAATTTTAGCTATGAACTAAGAGTGTTTCTCCCTTACATTAAATTACACATTCCCTCCTGATAGGAGTAAAATACGAACTCAATAAATTTAATTCCAAATCATAGGAAAAAAAAACCTCGAATTTGTGACATTTTATAATCTTGACAAGTGTCATGAGGAATCCAATGTCGATTTGTAACATTTCTGATAGAAGGGTAATAAAAATTTGCAGAAGCGTAACATAAGTTTGCAGGCACTTTTGAGGTAATTTTGGGAGTCCAAACCCACTTCTGAAAGAATTTTCAACAAGCCCTGTGTGTCTAGTTTCCATAACATCTTGAATTTAAAAAAATGTCCCATGGGAAGGCCTCCAAAACTCCATTCTCCCAAGGTTACTTCAAAAGCATAACAGAGGCTCCAAAAAGGTGGCAAAAGCATGAAAAATGAGTTGTTTTTTGGCCTTTTGATACATAAAAACCCATGAATTCGACCTCCACTACATTACATGCAACATATTACATCATGATAAACTCAATTACATCATTGGTAATTCCATTTTTTACCACAGGATACTAAAAACTGATTTCTAGCATAACTATAGCATTTTTAGAGATAAAGGTAGTGAAACTGTCATAAAGGTAGTGTGGTCTTCTGCAACCAATTTGATGATGCTCCCATGCTCAATTTTGACTCTACAATTTGTTGTAGATAGGTGAGTGTGTATGATAGCCATCTAAATTGTTTCCCTTGCAAAAAACATCCTCCAAGATCTTCAAATACCAATTCTCCCAAAATTGGTGCTATAAAGGTAACATGGCTCTGTAATTGAGGCATAAAGCTTATTTTTAGCTAGTTCTAGGATCCTCCTAAGAATAATAACAACCGATGTGGCAATACAAGTATATATCAGATGTATTCATCACTCCCAATCCAAAAATATCTCTCCTTCATCAATTTTATGTTCTGAGAATAAAGGTATCGTGAACATGCTGCGTTTATGCTGTGTACAGAAATTGTTAAAATTTGTCCAAAATTGCGAAAATGCCAAAACTTCTCCAATTTTTCTCAAAATTGTTCCAGAATTGCTCCGTGAAGACCTGAGATAGTATTTTATCCTATGAGGGAAGAATCAACAAGAAAATCCAACTTAACCTTCTCTTTTTTCTTGATTAGGGTTTCCTTGAGATTTTCCTTCAACTGCTTGACCTTGACCTTAGAGACCTAATTCCTTGTATAGTAATGAGCAACCATGTGTCTTTGCAATTTTTTGTCTCTTTTGGCCCTCTTCAGGATCTTTTCCAAATTTCCATTGACTCTTGTTGGTGTCCAGATGTGAACAAATATTCAAACACTTTTTCCACATAAATTATCAACCCGGGGCGTTAGTTATTTCAAAAATAATGTGCATAGTATATGCAAGATCAATCACATAACCTGCTATTGAATCACAGGATTAATCAATAAATATAAAAACTACTGTAACAACAATTAAAATGGACTGCAGAACTAAAAGGCATTCACAACAATTACAGTATTATACTGGAACAGTAGTTACAAAACCAAACTGAAATATGAAATCAACAAAAAGAAAGATAATGCGTCACCTGATCAGAAGAGTGGGCCCAACTCTCTGATCAAAGCAGCGGCAAACTCACAACTTACAAGTGAAACAAAAAAATATTGTGCATTCTGTTGGCCACCTATAAAATTTGTTCTATCAAAAGGTGGCCAAAACATTGTTCAGTCTTCAAGAAACACTTTCATTGTAAAAATGTTATCTCTTGAAGCCTCTGCAAGATCTCATGCCCGTGTCTAAGAATATTCACTACTGTTTCCCTTCAGAACTCAGAAATTCTGCTGAAATTCCATGAGAAAGACTGCTGAAAAATTCCCTTTCTCCCCTTCCTCCACTCTGAAACTAACCTTCATTTTCACTCTCTTTTTCCCCATGATTTTCCTCCAATTTCCATTTTTCCTCATTTCCCCTTCATAAAATCCACCTTGCATAGTTTAAAACTCCTTTTTAAACTATATCAAAACCCTTAAACCGCTTTGAAAACCATTAAAAATCCATAAAACCCATTTTTTATTTTTAGACTTAAGCCCCCTTGGGCTGAGTCTTAAACCACTTCCCCTCCACATTCCCACACCTTAGAACCCAGTTCTAGACCCAAAGCGAAATCGCGTCGGAAAAATTCACAATGGGTTGATTCAAAGACCGCATCGAATTTCCAATGCGATTGAGTCTCTTTATTGAAACTCCGCCCCCTCCGCTTTCCATTCCATATAACCTATGCCCGGGACCAGAGGTTAAAGTCCCAAGGCGCTTAATCACATCGCAAGTTTCGAATGGGTTGATTGAAAGACCGAGCCCGACAGTTCTGATGCGATTGACGCTTTATATATAAGCCCTAGACCTTTTATCATTTCATATAATCAAAGGCCCCACAATCGGGCGCCTAACCATGTTATATATATTTTCTGCCTCGATTCACCAAAAAATTTGTATTATATTAAAACTTTTGGTTTTGTAAAGTTCTAAAGGGTTTTTCCACTGGTGCATAATCCACCGTTAATCTTAAACTGATTGAACGGCCCGCGCAAAATCGCATCGAAGTTTTCCATCACATGCATTGATTTGTCCCCCTGATCGGTCATCCCTCTGATTCACCCCCCACCATTGATTTGATCCTCAGATCAACGGTCATCGCTTGATCACATCGGCCCTCCCGATCGCGCAATCGCATCAGCAATTTCCATCGCACCCTTTTTTCTCTCCCCGCCGATTGCGATCCTTCAATTAGATCTAGACCATCCACATGTCCAAATCGGACGGCCCAGATCTTTCCCGCATGCTTTCATTTCCTTTCACCCTTCCACTGTATGTCCTTCGATTAATCCCGACCGCCGATCTCTGCGCGATCAACGGATCTGATGTGTTCTTTTCCCCCATTCTCCTCTGATTGCTTCTAATGAATCCCAACTGTTGGATGATGCCATCTGACGGCTATGCACCTCCCCTCACCCTCTGAAGCAGTTTACCCAAAAACGCAGGATTTCTTAATTGGTTTTGTATTTTGCAGGTAATTAATGGTTTTCCATTATAAATGGAAGAAAGAGCCGAAGGCTGGGAATGACGATTCCCGTGCCTTGATTCATCAAAGGGAACCATTCGCTCAACTCAAACTCCACGACTCATCAATGTTTCATGAGGCATTGATGTTGTATGAGCCCTGCGCGGCCTGCACATCAACAAGACACAACAATGCATAAAACAAACAAAGAGTATCAGTGTCAAAGATAAAACACACCAAAACAGAAGACCGAAGACATAGGATAAGCCTGATCAGACCTAAAACACAGATCTCAAGTAACTTAAAGGTGTTTTTGGAAGAGAAGAAGACAACTGTCGATCCGAGAAAGCTTCCACCACCCCAAGAAGAGGACAATCGAACCCTCTTTAGCTCCTAAAGGTACCTGTAGCCTCACCGAAACCTAAGAAAGCTTAGTCATTACCTGAATGAGAGGTGTTTTCCTAAAGACAGCCAAATAATTAATACTAAATCAAAGATCTTATCTCTGATTGTCGGCAAAACTATTTTAAAGATTAAGAACAACCCAAAAGCAAATATTTTCAATCATTAGACCTCGGGGAGCAGCAACAGAGTTACTTCAACATGAAACAGAGCCTCAAAAGTCAACAAAGGCTCCCACCGAACTTAATTCATAAATGTGCATCAATTTAATACAGACATATCACCTGTAAATTACTTCATCGAGCCCCTCAAAGGCCGAGGAGTAATTAGTCTGTATTAATTGACCCAGGAGATCTTTATTCAGATCCCACCTCCTCATTCTTCTATAAATACTTCTGTAGAACATGAGAAAATGTTGGTCTCTGGACATCTGATTGCATGTAATAGTTTTCTAAAGCTACTGATGCCCTGTGTGCAACTTGCAGATACATGAGCTGATATGAGAAGTTTTAAGTTGTAGAGACCCACCGGGCTTGCTGATTGTAACTGATTTGAACATCAAATACAAGCTACTGATTTATGGGATCCTGATTTATGTCAATGGTGATGTGTTCCTCACTGTCAATTGTTATTTTCTTTAATATTTTCACTCTGTTCACATTCTCTGATAAAGAGAAGAAAACATAGAGCTAGGATTTACTCTCAACAGTACCCTACTCTTACTGAAAGCTTTATTTCTATGTTTTCTTCATTCAAACTTTCTCTTTGAAGAGTATATTAAAGAAGGTTGGTTTCAATGCACTTGCCTAATCTAGATTTCTCTCTAAAATGAGTATTTTCTGTGTTTTCCTTTAGAGTATATTAAAGCAGGTTGGTTTAAAAGCACTCGCCTGATCTAGATTTCTCTTTGTGATTATCATATGAGGTTTCCTTTACAATATGCTAAAAGCAGGATAGTTTAGAAGAACTTACCTGATCTTAAGCTATTCGAACTATTTTTAAAATGTTTTCTAACTAAAATTACTTCAATGCAAGGTAGTTTAAAAGCACTTACGTGATCTCAAAATACTTTTATGTTTTTTTCTCTAAGTACATGCCGAAGCGGGATAGTTTGAAAGTACTTACTTGATCTTAGGCTGTTCACTGTTCTTCATCTATTTTGTTCTCCATTTCCTATCTATTTCATTCCATAAAATCAACTTTAGAGATCCTTTGACATAAGTGACTTGCCCCATGGATCCTTCTTGAACCTTGTTGTTGAATTAAAATCCTCCTATGACTCCATAGCCCAATGGGTTAAAACTGTCTTTGCCTTTTCTGTCAACCAAATCATTCCTTCACTTGCATACAACTTCACCATTTATTTTGAACTGCCTTCACCTTCATCATGTCTTTGCCCAACCAAAAACAAACATACAAAAATCATGCTTTTCATAGCTAGCCTAATATCAAATTTCAGGCTTTAAAGATCATATATTTAAACTCATTCATAGAGAGATCCCTCTCTGGATTCAGGAGGGCTAGATCCTTGAATCCCAAAGCGGTTTTATGTTGTCTTATCTTTTGGTCTTGCAAGTCTGGCCAAAACATAGGAACCCCAACATAATGGCGACTCCACTGGGGAATTTTTGAGTGTCCTAAATCGTTAATACCTGGTTGTGTCCCATTATCGTCACCAACATAATGGTGACTCCACTGGGGAATTTTTGAGTGTCCTAAATCGTTAATACCTGGTTCTGTGTCCCATTGTCGTCACCAACATAATGGCGACTCTACTAGGGACTTTCTGAGTTCATAGTTGTTTGGCCAGCTTTTATAAACTCCTTTGTTTCCCATACAACCATAGAAACTCAGAAAACCCAAAAATATTTCAGACTGGTATTCAATAAACATGGTAGTGGACCATAAAACCTTTTACCTCCAAAAGAGCTAAAAACTTCCACTTGGCGACTCCATAATCTTACAAACCTTAAGAATCCACTGGGAGGACCCATAATCATTATAAAATCATTCAAACTCAGTAAGAGGGCTTTGGATTAAAGTTTTCTTAGAGAAAGATCAGTTAAACCTCTCAAATATTGTCATATCTGGTTAACATCCTGCTTGTTTAGTTGGGTCTGAAAGACGCAACATAGTGGCTCCTAGAAAGATTCATACTAGAGCTTACCCTAACCCAAACCCACCTGAGACAGTTGGTAACCCTGAAAGTTTACTTAGGAAGTCTCCTAAGATTAAATTGTCAACTACTTTCAAATCACCCTTGAGAGCTAATTCAGTTCCTGAAAATCTTGCATCTCTACAGCAGTCACAAGTAGATCTAAGAAGTCCATTTAGAATACGGTCACTCGAAGATTTAGATTGGCTAGATTCAGAGCCTTCACATTCGTCCCCGGAACAAAGTGAACATCCTGGTAGTAGAGAAACCACACCACCTGATTTACATTTCCTTCTCAATTTAGGTGTCTCTCATCCAAGATCAGCTCAGCAATCTATCCATGGTTCATCCACATTTGTTCATCCAACATCCACTGTCCAAACCACTCAATTCCACCCCACTGTCCCTTTTGTTAATCCATTTCTTGTGAATCCACCTCCACCTCCAATCATGGCAGCATGGTATGCTCCCTTAGTGTTGCCCCAGCCTTTAGCTCCTTTACCCAATGAATATCAGACTAAGATTCCTCATTTCACTGGTAAAGAATCCACCATCTCTCAACATCATGTAGTTAACATGGGAGATGCCTTTGACTCCATGGAAATAGAGGATGAAACAATTAAGATGAGGATCTTCGCTTAGAGTTTAGGAGGAGAAGTAAAGAAATGGCTTAAAGCTTTTCCTCCTAATAGCATTAATGATCTTCCCGCCTTACATCAAACTTTCATAAACAAATGGGAAATTAGAAGAAACCCTCTCCAAATCCTAGCTGAATATAAGAATCTTAAAAGAAATACTGGAGAGGGAGTCCAGGACTATTCTACTAGATTTAACAGTATCTACAATGCTCTTCCACCACACATGAAACCTCCTCAAGGAATGGCCCTAGTAAAACACCCTGAAGGCTTTGATGCTGATATGGCCTACCATATTAGGGAGAGAGATTATAATATATTGGAAGACATGCAGAAAGGAGCAGTGAGTGTTGAGGCAAACTTGATTGAGAAAAGATCCAGGATGAGGGCTGAGAAAAAGGTAACCTATAGGGATGACAACATTGCTTCTGCATCCAATCCCAAATATGATAGTCTAGCCAAAACTATGGAGAGGCTTGGAAAAATGGTATAAAATTTGACTATCCAAGTCAGCAGTCAGAACAAGAACCAAAATCAAAACCAGAACTTTAGGAGAAATAACCCTCCAAATAAACAAAGAGACTTTGATCAGAAGGTCATCCCTCCATTTCAAGAGAACTTCCTCGATGAGGATGAAGGAATAATAGAGGAGTTGGAGGAAACTGACATGAATATGATGGATGGGGATGACCTAGACCATACCTTCCCCACAGAAGAAAACCAAGCCTCGTACTCATGTTGGAACGAGGAAGGGTTGGAAACTGAGGACTACAGGTTAGGATTCGAAAATGCCATCATGCAGATCCGAGAACAATATGACCTTAGGAGCAAAAAGAACATAGATGATCCCAAACCAAAGGCTTCTGAAATCACCATGAAGAAAAAGCCTGGAAAGACTCCTAAAGTGACTGTTGAAAGTAGTAAACCGACACTTGAGAGTTCTGGTAAAAACAAGGATAAGGACATCCAAACCAATGACAAATCAAGTCAAGAACCTAGTAGCACTAGCATTGCAACTAATGGTCCTGGTAAAACAGCTTCAAACATTGTACATACTGAAAATCAGCAATCTGATATTGCTAATAAAACGGTGCCCAACAAGACAGAATTGAATCTTTCAAAGAGTCAGTCTGCTTTTAATTTGGAAAGTGAGATTGCCAAAATTAAAATTTCTGTCCCCCTTGTTGAGTTGGCCACCCAAGATGTATATAAGATTCAAATTTTGAAAGCTTTAAACTTAGGAGAAAATAGTGACACTATCAATTTGAACGATGAGCAACTAGCTCTCTTTTTTGGCCCAAAAATTGAAGGGAAATTTTAGGAAGGAGTAGTACCTCCTTTCTATGTCAACCTCAATATCCATGACAAAATCCTGCATAATACTATGCATGACTTTGGAGCCTCACACAACCTTATGCCAAAGGTAATAATGGAAAGGCTAGGACTAGAAATTACCAGACCTTACAAGGATTTATATTCTTTTGACTCTAGCAGGGTGAAGTGCCTTGGCCTAATCAAAGACCTTTGTGTGAGTTTGACTCAAATCCCAGCCAAGTGCATGGTTATGGATGTCGTAGTGGCTGATGTGCCTCCTAAGTATGGCATGTTGTTGTCAAGATCATGGGGTGCCAAGCTGCAAGGTACAATGTAGATGGATGGGACATATGCCACTATCCCTGTCTTTAGCCAGCTTAGAAGACTATACAAAGAGGTGCACATGAAATTCATGGTCAGTAGCCCAGAAAAGCCGGAAAATTCCCCCATTTACTCTATCCATACTGAACTGGATTCGTTTATCCTTTACAATGATGAATCCTCAAATAATCCAAAGCTAGAAGACAACGATTTAGATAACCAGCTGGAGGCCCCAAATCTAGAAATAATGGTAGTTCTAGGTATGGAAGAAAACGAGAGAGAAACTTCTAAACAATGCGTTGAAACAACAAACTAGAGTGAACAAAGCCAAGATGGAAAACAACAGACTACCCATCACGCTAAACTCTATGAAAATCCTGAGGAACGAGACCCATCACCACATGTTGCGAATCTCAGAACAGAACATAATGATGAACAAGGTAATAGGGATGAAAATGATGTCAACAATCCCTTATGGTGCATGAACTTCGACGGATCTTGCACTAAAAAGAGTGCGGGAGCTGGGGTATGGTTGGTCAACACTGAAAACAATTACTCCGAGAGCCATGCTTTCAAGCTAGATTTCAAATGCACTAACAACATCGCAGAGTATGAGGCTCTCATCCTAGGATTGCGTTTATTGAAAGAAATAGGAGCCAAGAAGATAATTGTTCAGGGAGACTCAAAATTATTCATCAAACAACTAAATGGAGAGTATGCTGTTAAACATCCTAGACTAAGGGTATACCGAAATAATGCCATAGATTTCCTGAACACGTTTACAAAATATGAACTCATGTTTGTCCCAAGGATTCAAAACATAATTGCAAATGGGCTGGCCTGTGCTGCTAGTTCGTGTGAAGAATCACCTATTGATAAACAGATCATCATTCAAAAAAAATATAGACCTGCAGTGCCAGATAATGAAAAATATTGGCAGGTCTTTGAGGGCGACAAGCAGATAGAGGATTTCCTGCTTGGCAAGAATGAATTTGAGTTATCTGATTCACATTTTAAATCCGATGAAAATTGCCTCAACAAAGAATCCCCTGAGGGAGATAAACCATTCAGCCTCGTGAAAATAAACATTTTAACTAAAAAACTTGGAACTCATACTGAAGAGTACGAGGATGCAGAAGATGAATACATAGAGGTATTTCCGTCAAAGGACAAGAACATACCTAGGGGGTTAGCACCTTTAGAAGACATGTTTGATTTTAACGACGTAGCAAAGAAACCCACTGTAGAATACACAGAGTCTGAGGTCGAGGAATGTAACATAGGCACTGAGGATAATCCTAAAATGATTAGAATAGCTAGGTCCTTGCCAGTAGACATGAAAAAGAAATACATCGACTTATTTAAAGAGTTTCTTGATGTGTTTTCCTGGAGCTACGAAGACTTAAAATCCTATGATATAGAAATCATCCAGCACAAGATCCCATTGAAAGAAAACCAAAAGCCCTTTAGGAAAAAACTGCGTCGAATTAATCCAACACAACTGCCTCTAGTGGAAAAGGAAATCAAGAAAATGTATGATGTAGGAATCATTGTGCCTGTGAGGTTTTCAGATTGGGTTTCTAACCTTGTAGCTGTGTGGAAAAAGAAAAGAGAAATCAGACTATGCATTGATTTCAGAAACCTTAACATAGCCTCTCTTAAAGACAATCACCCTTTACCCAAAATGGAACACATCCTCCAAAGGGTAGTTGGTTCAAAGAGGATTTCTCTGTTAGATGGTTTTTCAGGGTATAACCAAGTCTTAGTACTCCTAGAAGACCAACTCAAGACCACTTTCACCACTCCGTGGGGCACTTTCATGTATGTGAAAATGCCTTTTGGATTAATGAATGCTGGGGCCACTTTCCAAAGGGCCATGGACATTGCATTTTCAAAGGAGATAGGGCACTTCATTGTAATTGACCTTGATGAAATAACAGTTTATTCAAAAAATGATGAAGAGCACCTGAAACATCTAAGAAAGGTCCTTGAAAAGTGCAGAAGGTTTGGACTATCTTTAAATCCCAAAAAGACAGTGTTTGGCCTACAAGAGGGTAAAATCCTCGGGCATATTATATCAGAAAAGGGGATTAAAATAGATCCAAAAAGAGTTGAGGGAATACTACAGATTAGCCAACCAAGGAACATAAAAGAATTATAGTCCTTCATTGGAAAGATTAAATTCTTAAGGAGGTTTATTCCCAACTTAGCAGAGCTCCTTAGAAACATGACTAATATGCCCAAGAAAGAAGTGGGAGTGAAGTGGACTGTAGAAGCCAAAAGATCCTTCGAATTGGTAAAACATGCACTCACCCGGGCACCAGTCCTAATCATCCCTGACTTTTCAAAAGATTTCCTTATTTTCTCCTTTGCCTTAGAGCATATTGTGGTTGCAGTCTTGTTGCAGAAAAACCCAAAGGGACAGGAACAACCTATTTCTTTTTTCAACAAGGATCTAAGGGATGCACCCTTGAAATATAACATAATGGAGAAACATGCCTATGCTTTGGTAAAGGCCTTAAAAGACTTTAGGGTGTATATTATGCATTCTCACATCATTTCTTATGTGCCTAAAATAGTGGTAAAAGACATCTTGTCACAAGACCTAGATGGAAAGAGGGGCAAATGGATTGTTGTAATATTAGAGTATGATTTGGAAATAAAACTCACAAATCTCATTAAAGTTCAGGGCTTAGCTCAATTAATGGTTGAATCTAATCTACAAGCCTTTGACATTAACATGGTATATGCCTTGGATGAACAGGAATAATTACCTGCCCCCACTGTGGAAGAGCAGTTCCAAAACTCACCTTGGTATGGTGACATTTTGTATGTACTTAAAAATCTTAATGCTCCTCCTAATTTATCTAAAACAAAGGCAAGGTTTTTAAAGTTGAAAGCTAGGAAATATTGCATTTTAAATGCATGTTTATATTGGAAAAATGATAATGGTTTATTTCTTAAATGTTTGCCTGAAGTTGATGCAGAAAGGATCAAGCATGATTTCCATGAAGGAGAGTGTGGAGGTCATCTCTATTGGAAAATCATAGCCAATAAAATCCTTAGAGCTGGCTATTACTGGCCCACCCTCTTCCAAGATGTCCATAAAATGATAGTTGCCTGTCACAAATGCCAAATTTTTGAGGGAAAAAGAAAACTCCTTCCTTTACAATTACAACTTATCATTTTTGAAGCTCCTTTTCAACAGTGGGGCCTAGATTTCATAGGAGAAATCCATCCTGCTTCATCTTCCCAACACGAATGGATTCTCACAGCCACTGACTACTTGAAAAAGTGGAATGCCACAGATTCTGTCATTATAAAATTTCTTGAAGACCATATCTTGTCTAGATTCGGCTGCCCTAGGAAGATTATTACTGATAATGCTGCTGCTTTTGGTTCCAAAAAGATGATTGATTTTTGTCACAGGTATCAGATTATACTTGGTCATTCTACTGCTTATTACCCTCAAGGTAATGGGCTAGCAGAATCATCAAATAAAATTTTGGTAACCATCATCAAGAAGCTGCTTGAAGAGAATAAAAAATCATGGCATAACAAGTTGGTGCAATGTCTGTGGGTAGACAGATTGACCACAAAAAATTCCATTGGGATGTCTCCTTACCAGCTTGTTTATGGAGCAGATGCAGTGTTTCCTACCAGCCTAGGTGTACCAGTGATAAAATTAATCCAAGAAATACAGTCAGAAGAGGACAACATGATAAGGAGGATCAATCAGACAATACATCTCCAGCAGACAAGGGAAGAGGTTTACAATAGAGCTCAGAAGGTGCAAGAGAACATAAAGAAGTTTTTTGACAAGAGAACAAAGGCTTGTGACTTCAATATTGGAGACAAGGTACTCAATTGGGACTCCAGGAGAGAAGATAAGGGTAAACATGGTAAATTTGATAGTTTGTGGCAAGGTCCTTACATAATCCAGTCCACCATTGGTCCAAACGCCTTTTTTCTGCAAGAATTAGATGGCACAGATCTATTTGGGGAACCTGTCAATGGTAGGGTGCTCAAGCATTACTACTGCTGAGTTCAATTTGAAAGCTTTCATTTCCATTGTAAATATAATTGCTTTGTTCATTTTCACAAAGGGAAAAAATACAAAAACAATAAAAGATAGAAAAGAGGGCAGATTGTAAAAAACAATAAAGGTACAGCCCCATACCAAAAAGAGAAATAAATTATGAAAATGTGCAAGCCTAAATGCCACTCCTGAAAAACACATCTCTAGTTAGTCAAACAGCCTAATATTGACCAATTAGTTTTAAATTTACTGTTGATAGGATAGTGAATTCGATTTTGCAAACTGTTTAATCTTGGCTTATCATTAGATAGATTAGGATAGAAATTAAAGGTTCAAACATGCTCAAAATCTGAACCTAAGTTTCCAAAGAGAAATGACTCAAATATGTTTCAAGTTCTGAGTTAGAAAGATGTAAATCTGGTTCTAATTAGCTCAAAATATGAACTAGAGAAACGAAGAAAACAACTCAAGAAAGAGTTAAAACGGAGCTATGAAAAGGTGAAGGAAGTGCTTGAACTTTTAGATCTTAAGCCTTCCATTTTGATTTAAATTTTTTGCAAAATAATATCTATGTGCAGCTTGTTTTTTATGCCATAGATCACAGCAAGCCAAACAGCTTAATCTTGACTGTTTTTAAATTTCTGTTGTAGAATTTAGAGAATAAAATCTGTTAGACTATTTAATCCTAACAGATTAGTAGATTAGGTAGAGAAACATATGAACTCAACTGTTTAATCTGAGTTCATGGAGAAATAAGAAGTAGAAATAGACTAGATTTCCTGTTTTGAAAAGAATAAAATATTGTAAAAGAGTTTGCCAATCCAAGTGCACTCCAAATGAAGAAAAAATGTTAGATCAGTAGGATTGGGTAGGTAGAAAGCTGGTTGATGAATATCCATTGTTTTTCCTGGATGCTAATACATTTTCAGAAAAAAAGAAGATCATCCAAGCAAATAAGGCAGCCCAATGGATGAGGTATAGGTCAGCCCCTCAGAGAATGCAGGTCTGAAGTTCTTGATGCCTTCAAGAAGGCACCATCCCCAAGTGGAGCAACCGTTGGCCACCTATAAAATTTGTTCTATCAAAAGGTGGCCAAAACATTGTTCAATCTTCAAGAAACACTTTCATTTCCAAAATGTTATCTCTTGAAGCCTCTGCAAGATCTCATGCCTGTGTCTAAAAATCTTCACTGCTGTTTCCCTTCAGAACTCAGAAATTCTGCTGAAAATTCCATGAGAAAGACTGCTGCAAAATTCCCTTTCTCCCCTTCCTCCACTCAGAAAATAACCTTCATTTTCACTCTCTTTTTCCCCATCATTTTCCTCTGATTTCCATTTTTCCTCATTTCCCCTTCATAAAATCCACCTTGCATAGTTTAAAACTCCTTTTTAAACTATATCGAAACCCTTAAACCCCTTTGAAAACCATTAAAAATCCATAAAACCCATTTTTTATTTTCAGACTTAAGCCCCCTTGGGCTGAGTCTTAAACCACTTCCCCTGCACATGCCTGCACCCTATTACTCGGTGCTATACCCGAAGCGCAATCACATCAAAAAAATTCACAATGGGTTGATTGAAAGACCGCATCAAAGTTCTGATGTGATTGAGTCTCTTTATTGAAACTCCGCCCCCTCTGCTTTCCATTCCATATAACCTACGCCCGGGACCAGAGGTTAAAGTCCCAAGGCGCTTAATCACGTCGCAAGTTTTGAATGGGTTGATTGAAAGACCGAGCCCGACAGTTTTGATGCGATTGGCCCTTTATATATAAGCCCTGGACCTTTTATCGTTTCATATAATCAAAGGCCCCGCAATCGGGTGCCTAACCATGTTATATATATTTTCTGCCCCGATCCACCAAAAAATTTGTATTATATTAAAACTTTTGGTTTTGTAAAGTTTTAAAGGGTTTTTCCGCCAGTGCATAATCCACCGTTGATCTTAAAATGATCAAACGGCCCGTGCAAAATTGCATTGGAGTTTTCCATCGCATGCATTGATTTGTCCCCCCAATCGGTCATCCCTCCTATTCGCCCCCAATCATTGATTTGATCCTCAGATCAACGGTCATCGCTTGATCGCATCGTCCCTCCTGATCGCACAATTGCATCAGAAATTTCCATCACACCCTTTTTTCTCTCCCTGCCGATTATGATCCTCCGATTAGATCTGGACCGTCCACGTGTCGAAATTGGACGGCCCAGATCTGTCTCGCATGCTTTCATCGCCTTTCACCCTTCCATTATATGTCCTTCGATTATTCCCCACCGTCGATCTCCGCGTGATCAATGGATCTGATGTGTTCTTTTCCCCCATTCTCCTCTGATCACTTCTAATGAATCCCAACCATTGGAAGATGCCATCTAACAACTACGCTCCTCCCCTCACCCTCTGAAGAAATTTACCAAAAAACGCAGGATTTCTTAATTGGTTCCGTATTTTGCAGGTAATTAATGGTTTTCCATTATAAATGGAAGAAAGAGCCGAAGGCTGGGAATGACGATTCCCGTGCCTTGATTCATCAAAGGGAACCATTCGCTCGGCTCAAACTCCACGACTTGTCAATGTTTCATGAGGCATTGATGCCGTATGAGCCCTACGCGGCCTGCACATCAACAAGACACAACAATGGATAAAAGAAACAAAGAGTATCAGTGTCGAAGATAAAACACACCAGAACAGAAGACCGAAGACACAGGATAAGCCTGATCAGACCTAAAACACAGATCTCAAGTAACTTAAAGGTGTTTTGGGAAGAGACGAAGACAACTGTCGATCCGAGAAAGCTTCCACCGCCCCAAACAGAGGCCAATCGAACCCTCTCTAGCTCCTAAAGGAACCTGCAGCCTCACCGAAACCTAAGAAAGCTTAGTCATTACCTGAACGAGAGGTGTTTTCCTAAAGACAGCTGAACAATTAATACTAAATCAAAGATCTTATCTCTAATTGTTGGCAAAACTATTTTAAAGATTAAGAACAACCCAGAAGAAAATCTTTTCGATCATTAGACCTCGGGGAGCAACAACAGAGTTACTTCAACATGACACAGAGCCTCAAAAGTAAACAAAGGCTCCCATCGAACTTAATTCATAAATGTACATCAATTTAATATAGACAGATCACCTGTAAATTACTTCATCAAGCCCCTCAAAGGCTGAGGAGTCATTACTCTGTATTAATTGACCTAGAAGATCTTTATTTAGATCCCACCTCCTCATTCTTCTATAAATACTTCTGTAGAAGATGAGAAAATGTTGGTCTCTGGACATATGATTGCATGTAATATTTTTCTGAAGCTACTAATGCCCTGTGTGCAACTTGAAGATACATGAGCTGATATCAGAATTTTGAAGTTGTAGAGACCCACCGAGCTTGCTGATTGTAACTGGTTTGAACATCAAATACAAGCTACTGATTTATGGGATCTTGATTTATGTCAATGGTGATGTGTTCCTCACTGTCAATTGTTATTTTCTTTAATATTTTCACTATGTTCAGTTTCTCTGATAAAGAGCAGCAAACATAGAGCTAGGATTTACTCTCAACAGTACCCTACTCTTACTGAAAGCTTTATTTCTATGTTTTCTTCATTCAAACGTTCTCTTTGCAGAGTATATTAAAGCAGGTTGGTTTCAAAGCACTTGCCTAATCTAGATTGCTCTCTAAAATGAGTATTTTCTGTGTTTTCCTTTAGAGTATATTAAAGCAGGTTGGTTTAAAAGCACTCGCCTGATCTAGATTTCTCTTTATGATTATCATATGAGGTTTCCTTTAGAATATGCTGAAAGCAGGATAGTTTAGAAGAACTTACCTGATCTTAAGCTATTCGAACTGTTTTTAAAATGTTTTCTAACTGAAATTACTTCAATGCAGGCTAGTTTAAAAGCACTTACTTGATCTCAGAATACTTTTATGTTTTGTTTCTCTAAGTACATGCCGAAGCAGGATAGTTTGAAAGTACTTACTTGATCTTAGGCTATTCACTGTTCTTCATCTGTTTTTTTCTCCATTTCCTATCTGTTTCATTCCATAAGATCAACTTTAGAGATCCTTTGACATAAGTAACTTGCCCCATGGATCCTTCTTGAACCTTGCTGTCCAATTAAAATCCTCCTATGACTCCATAGCCTAATGGGTTAAAAATGTCTTTGCTTTTTCTGTCAGCCGAATCATTCCTTCACTTGCATACATCTTCACCCTTTATTTTGAACTGCCTTCACCTTCATCATGTCTTTGCCCAACCAAAAAAAAACAAACAAAAATCATGTTTTTCATAACTAGCCTAATATCACATTTCAGGCTTTAAAGATCACATCTTTAAACTCATTCATAGAGAGATCCCTCTCTGGATTCAGGAGGGCTAGATCCTTGAATCCCAAAGTGGTTTGATGTTGTCTTATATTTTGGTCTTGCTAGTCTAGCCAAAACATAGGAACCCCAACACATTCAATTAGTTGGAAAGTGCTCTGTTACAAAATTTGTGTCTTGCTTGCTTGCCCATGATTCACAGCCCGAAGGTCATCTTTATACAAAATGTTCAACCCCCATATAATTCCTCTAACAACTAGATATCTATAATTACACATTGGTTACAACAGCAAATTCATTACCAAAAGGGAACCACGAAAAGCCAGAAATAGCATTGGGATAAGACGGAGTCTGTTGTGCTGTTGCAGCAGTTTGAGATACGCTGAGAATAAGGAGTTGCTTCATGGCTTGCAGTTGTAATTCCCTTACTTTTTCCAAATCTATGAAAATACCGGAGTTAACACTTGCAAAGGTAAAACCTCCACGACTATTGCTTCATTAATCAAATATTCCATGTAAGATAATGAAAAAGGGGTTTACCTCATGTGTCTAAGAACAATAATGATACAAAGAGATAGAAAGGTTGAAGAAAATGGGGGAGAAAAGTATACAAATTCGGTACACAACATCTCCCCGCAACTGGTCTATTTGCATGTCCTCATGCAACTCACCATCTCCTAAGATCTTGTTTGGACTGACTATGACTGGCATGAAGCTGTGTAAGATCATATTCTTTGGCCATTTCGGTCCCAGGGGGTTTATATCCTTCCGTTAGAACAAAATCCTTGCACCAATATGGTTCAACATTGTATGCAGGAGTATATTGCTCTGCTGGCAGCCAAATAAGGGAAAACTGGAACCTCAGCCCCATCCACCTGACCCCACAAGTCTGAATGCATGCCACAAAATGTGGCACCCTTTCTAATGCTCATGGAAAGTTAGGTGCTCCAAAAGGCTCTTGACTTCTGACGGATGAAGATGACAACATCCACCTACTTTGACAACTGTCTAGTGCTTCATTTCAGAAAGTTATTATCTATCTGACACAGAGGTCAGCACACCATTTCTAGGTAGTCAAAATTTGTCCTCTATGGCCCTCGATCTGTAGAAAAGTAAAATGTTTGTTATAAATATTGGCTGTCTGGCCATGCTCCCTCCTCATCATTATGGGCCTGATGACTTGGTTTTCCTCAAACGTGTCATGGGCATTTCTCCATTTAATTTGATTAATGGTGTACGAGATG